>CM042166.1:29447898-29452898 GCA_023376005.1 Doryteuthis pealeii | reverse complement strand
ACTTCTGGTGTTTTTTCTTATTTTTTTTGTTTGTTTGTTTGCTATTTAAAAAAACAAAAAAAAAACTAGCATTATGTGTCCTTCAGGCATAAGTATTTTAGTTTTAATATAATAAACTATATTAAATTAGAAAGAGTAACAACATTAAATAAGAACGCATATAAAAAGATTACTTATTTTAATTGGTTTCTATATAAAATTATTCACAGGATTAATTTTAATGTGTGAGAATAAAACAATAATATTAGAGACCAATAACACCAAGTAATTATTTATCAAACCTGCCTTTGTTAAAACCAGTATGCAAATTAAACACACCATATATTATGTAAACCTTTATTTATTGTGGAGAAATGGAAAGAATTCAAAACTTCTGGTGTTATTTTTTAAAATTGTATTTTTTAAAATAAAAAGTATTTTAGTTTCAATTAATAGAATATATTAAATTAGATAAACTAATGAAATTAAATAAGAATGCATATAAAAAGATTAGTAATTTTAATTGGATTCTATATAAAATCATTTATAGGATTGATTTTAATACATTGGAGAACAAAACAATAATAATAGAGGTCAATAACACCAAGTAATTTTTTATTAAACCCGGTTTTGTTAAAACCAGTATGCAATTTTTCCACACCATATGTCATGTAAACCTTTATTTCTTAGTGATATAAGACACATTGTTAGTAAATAAGATTTATTCTATGTATCAATGAATACTCATTGATAAACTTACACAATTCCTGTGAGTAATATGATGTAAGCAGTGAAGTCAATTATTTATTAAACCCAGTTTTGTTAAAACCAGTATGCAAATCAACAACACCATATGTCATGTAAACCTTTATTTCTTAGTGATATATGACACATTGTTAGTAAATAAGATTTATTCTATGTTACCCAATTCCTGAGGGTAATATGATGTAAGCAGTGAAGTAGTTTTAGTTACATACAGACACTGAATCTCCATTATAATTAGACTAGCAAATATATGCACCCTCCGGGTGCAAGTATTTAAGTTTTAATGTAATGAAATATATTAAATTAGAAAGGCTAATGAAACTAAATAAAAATGCAGATAAAAAGATTTGAAACAGAGGGGATATAATTGAAAAATAGAACAACTGAAATTTACTCTTCCATCACTCTCGTCTTTCATTGTTATTTTTTCTAATTTAAGTATTTAGTTAAAAGAGGAAGTAAAGAATAAAATGACAGTTATCTTTTCTTGTTAATGGATTTCATTTAAGATTCATTGAAGAGATTTTTGCTTATATTCATTAAAATAAAACCAAACAGAAACCAATAATACTAAGCATATATTTATTAAAATTACATTCTTAATATCAATATACAAATTAGCCTTCCCGTTCACACTGTAAACCACTATTTTGTTGTATATATAAATACAATTGCATGTTATTAGTATGTAGATATGGTTAACAGTATAAATAATGTAAAACAATTTTATTAATAATTGAGGTTAAAATAAGGATAAATTCATGGTGAATGTGACGTCAATTACTAAGGGAATTGTGACTTGAGTAGTGATTTAGTTTCGGTTACAGACAGAAAAACACACAATCTCCATTATAATAAGATGTTATTGAAATTTGAGTGTATTCTTGTTGTTTTAATCCTGTAAGACCTGATATTTACTATACACTGTAAGCCTTTTAGTTTCTGTGATGGCATTAACCATATGTTGGTTGAGTAGGCTGTGTTGAATTCCTGGAAGGAGTAACGAGGGAATAGGAAATTCACAAGTCGTCCCCAAACCCTTGCTCTCTTGAGATCAATGTTAGATACTAATGATAAATAACTTTGATGGAATGATTGGATAACTTTAAATAAAAACTAGACAAAAACGTGAACCGTTGGGTCACCCATTCAGCTCAGGGTAGATAATTGAGATTAGGGAAAAGTGAGTATGCAAAGCGAATAAGATTTAAAAAATAATAATAAATACGGACAGATATCATTTTGTATGTTAAGCTTTCTAAGAAAGGGAATGTTTGACCTAAATTAAGCTACTGGTTGCTACTTGTGAAATCTAACATTTCAAATTCTCAAGTGCCTCTCTCTCTCTTTCACTCACTCTCTCTCCCAGAGAGACTAAGATTATATAATAAGGAGGTAATCAAGAGATACATAGAGGGGAAAAAGTGATAGACAGAAAGTAAAGTAAGAGATTTGTCAGTTTGTAACTTAATGCAAATGACTAATTAGAACCAATTAAAATGGAATTTTTTTCAAACATAATTCAATCCTATAAGTAAGGAATAATTTAGTACAGGGTCAGGCAAAATGATCTGACACATTTGTAGGTTTAATAAAATGCAAATGAAGTAAAGAAACAAAAAAGTGTTTTTATTTTCGAAAAGTACATATAATGCCATTTTTTTTTTTTTTTTTTTCTTTCTTTTCTTTCTTATAATGCCATTGTTTTTCGTTTCTTTTCAGTTGCTGCCATGAATTGGATTGGTGAGCATCGCGCTTTCATTGTGGAAACGTTTATCAAAACAAACGAATCTGTAACTGCAACACAAAGAGCGTTCCGTTTGCACTTCAATCTTGGTAGACATGATCCCGTACCAGCTCGAAACACGATCTTGTTATGGGTTACCAACTTCAGAGCTACTGGATCTGCATTGAAACAAAAATCAACCGGTCGACCTCGCACCGCTAGAACTCCAGAAAATGTGGCAGCGGCAAGAGCTTCAGTTCAACAGTCTCCACTCCGTTCCACGTTTAAATGCGCTCAGGCTCTTAGACTTTCCGAAAGAAGTTTGCAAAGAATTCTTCACAATGATCTTCAAATGCATCCATACAAAATGATGTTGATAAACGTTTCCACAATGAAAGCGCGATGCTCACCAGTCCAATTCATGGCAGCAACTGAAAAAGAAACGAAAAACAATGGCATTATAAAGAAACAAAACAAAATGGCATTATATGAAAAAAAAATGGCATTATATGTACTTTTCGAAAATAAAAACACTTTTTTGTTTCTTTACTTTATTTGCCTTTTATTAAACCTACAAATGTGTCAGATCATTTTGCCTGACCCTGTATAATTTTCATGTCATTAAACTAAATAGGAAAAAAGCCTTAACGAAACCAAAAGTTGATTCGCTCGGCTTTTAGTATAATAATAGATGTCTTAGTGCTTGAGCAAAAGTTGAATGTATGACGCAGTTTTATTTTTTTTTAATTTATTGTTTGTGGGTTTATTGTCTCTTTCTTCTCTCTCTGTGTGTGGTGTCTTTTTTTTTGTTTTTTTTTTTTTCTGACTTTATTATTATTTTTGTATTTTTTGTATTTATTTCTTTTTGTGTGTATGTGGCATGTGTCTTTACATGAAAGAAAGTATGGTAATTGTTCCCACACCCTTACAAGCAGTGGATTAGTCAACAAGTAGTCACACCTTCAAAACCACAAACAAATATTAGTAGTGACCAATTGTGTATGTATTTACCTAACCCCTCCACCAGAGACAAGGTCAATTTCTGAATGGAATTAAAGCTAGTTTGAATTCAGTTTCTTTCTAGACTGCTTGCTCAACCAAGGATAAAAGAACCCAGTCTGACCTACTATTTATCCATAGCTGGGGTATATGGATAAAGCTAGTTTGAATTCAGTTTTTCCTTTTTCTGCTTGCCCAAAACCAAGGATAAAGAGCCCAGTCTGACCTACTATTTATCCCTAGCTGGGGTATAAACATTAATTTAGACACCACCCTGACCTTTATGTACCATACCTTTCTCAGTTCTTTTGCAAGATGCTGGTATTTTTCTTTTTCACCTGTTGGCGTGGGTGGCAACCCGTGATGCTTAAGGATAGAACCCAGGTGGTTTGAGCAGTCCATGACCTGCAATACTCCACTTTGGCCCTTTCTTAGGCTAGACGGGGCAGTCAGAGAGGCCCATCCGATCAATCGGCTGGCCATGTCAAGCCCTAGCATCTATATGATTGCCCCAACCCTATTGCTCTTATGGCAAGCCCAACCCTTTTTATCAACTCTATCTGATGGTGAGGTCCAGTTTTGGAGGTTAGGGAATGTGAAGCACCCCTTCATCACCATTGCACCCTGGTCAACTCTGACCGGAGTGGTAGTACCTGTTTAGGATCCCATCTATGGGTTAAATAGAAAAAACATGAGTTGATAAACAAAATTGAGTATCCATTAAGAATTACTTTATTTCAAAACTTAATCGGCATTAATGACCACTGAGGTTGATATGCTGTAAAACAAATTCAATTCTAGACTGCTTGCCCAACCAAAGATAAAGAACCCAGTCTGACCTACTATTATCCATAGCTGAGGTATATGGGATAAAGCTAGTTGAATTCAGTTTTCCTTCTTCTGCTTGCCCAACCAAAGATAAAGAACCCAGTCTGACCTACTATTTATCCATAGCTGGGGTATATGGGATAAAGCTAGTTTGATTCAGGTTTTCTTCTTCTGCTTGCCCACCAAGGATAAAGAACCCAGTCTGACCTACTATTTATCCATAGCTGGGGTATATGGGATAAAGCTAGTTGAATTCAGTTTTCCTTCTTCTGCTTGCCCAACCAAGGATAAAGACCCAGTCTGACCTACTATTTATCCATAGCTGGGGTATATGGGATAAAGCTAGTTTGAATTCAGTTTTCCTTCTTCTGCTTGCCAACCAAGGATAAAGAACCCAGTCTGACCTACTATTTATCCATAGCTGGGGTATATGGGATAAAGCTAGTTTGAATTCAGTTTTCCTTCTTCTGCTTGCCCAACCAAAGGATAAAGAACCCAGTCTGACCTACTATTTATCCATAGCTGGGTATATGGGATTAAAGCTAGTTTGAATTCAGTTTTCCTTCTTTGCTTGCCCAACCAAAGATAAAGAACCCAGTCTGACCTACTATTATCCATTAGCTGGGGATATATGATAAAAGCTAGTTTGAATTCAGTTTTCCTTCTTCGCTTGCCCAACAAGATAAAAGAACCAGTCTGACCT
>CM042166.1:29412424-29447798 GCA_023376005.1 Doryteuthis pealeii | reverse complement strand
ATATGTTACATAAATCTATGGGTTGCATAGATGTTATGTTGATGGTTCAATCGGGCCCTGAATGCTGAGGTGATGACCCTTTTCATACCATGCCGGGTTCTTCCATGGAAAAATTAACAGAAGCCCGCCAAATACGTGAGTCACGTGGGACCAGTTCGGTCGCCAGTTTGCAGTTGGACGTCAGGCAGAGCGGTCGGCCATTTTTATGCTCTGTCTAAACTGGAACTCACGCGTGCTATGTTATTAAGCAGATGTCTGGGTTGGGGAATGAAAATAAAGTAACATCAAAAAATCGAAGTCTTGTGTTATTATCTAAAACTATCACAATGATCACAGGGCTTCTGATAGAGAGAGAAATCCCTAACAAAAACCAGACCGAAATCCCAAAGTCAATTCCAGACGCTAGAAACCTTAGAAGATAGCCAGATCAAGACGCTAGACCAGACCAAGTCAAGATGAAAAATACAAAGACGATCAGAGCATACCAAAGACGGCCAGGCAGAAGAATAATGTTCAAGTAAGTGAAGAAGAAGAGGTATGCAACAGTTATAATTATTTAGTGCCAGTGAGGAAGGCGCTATGCAACAGCTTACAATTCATTCAGTAGAAAAAATAAAGATAATAGATTACAGACCAGTTATAAGAAATGTCTCAGCTACTTCGAAAGCCTCGTAAGTAAGAAAGATTTATCAGAGTATGACAACGGATGCTCTCATATATGATATCTTTCAGGTTATATTTCATAATAGAAAAGAATCCCTCATTTATATACCCAGAACAAGTAGTATATAACAGGTCAAGACGGCAAGGAGTCTATTCTCCTTTTCACTAGCGCTAGACCAACGAGATTTGTTTTTGCGTCTGAGGTGGAGCGCCCTCAACCTACCATCAGCTCCTTACTTTATCTCACAGAATATGTTGGGTTGGCGATGACCGACGAACTAGGAACCTTAGGTTAAAAAGAGACTAACAAAGAAACAAAGAGAAAATAAATGTCCCATTTTATCATATCGAAAGGATAATTATGTTTTTAAGAAAGGCAGGCATATCGAAGAGTGTCTGGACTTTTGATCTTAAATGAATGCACACAGATTGTTTTCTTTGTTTTTTTCTGAATTCTGAATTGGATGAAAGAGGTCATCAAAAAGAAAAGTAAATGAAAAAACAATAGCACACTGGATAAAGAAAGTATAGAATAAACTGGAGCGAGATTTGAAGTGGAAAGAAAAGAAAGAAACAAACAACAAACAAGAAAAGAGCAATGGAGAGAATCCAACCCCAAACCAAATAAAAAGAAAGAAAGAAGGAGAAAGAAAGAAAGAAGGGATTTCGGAAGTACAGAGCTCATGAATGACATAAAAAAGAAAGGAAGAAAGAAAGAAAGAAAAAAAAGAAAGAAAGAAAGAAAGAAAAAGGGATACGGAAGTACTAAGCACAGAGCTCATTGAAGACATAAAAACAGAAAGAAAGAAAAAGAAAGAAAGAAAGAAAGAAAAAAAGAAGAAGGAATTACGTATATCACAAAATTAAAAGAGAAAGAGAAGAGAAAGGAAAAAAAAAAAAAGAAAGAAAGAAAGAGTAAAGAAAAGGGCGGATACGGAAGGTACTAAGCAAGAGCTCATTGAAAGACATAAAAAAAAGAAAGAAAGAAAGAAAGAAAAGAGAAGAAAGAAAGAAAAAAGAAAAAGAGGAATTACGTACAGCACAAATTAAAAGAAAAACAAGAAAGAAAGAAAAGAAAGAAGCGATACGGATAGGTACTAAGCACAGAGCTCATTGAAGACATAAAAAAAGAAAGAAAGAAAAGAAAGAAGAAAGAAAGAAGAAAAAAAAAAAAGATAAGGAATTACATACAGCACAAATTAATAGAAAGAAAGAAAGAAAGAAAGAAAGAAAAGAAAAAGGGATACGGAACGGTACTAAGCACAAAGCTTTGAAAGAAAGAAAGAAAGAAAGAAAGAAAGAGAAAGAAAGAAAGAAAGAAAGAAAGAAAAGAAGGAATTACGTACAGCACAAATTAAAAGAAAGAAAAGAAAGAAAGAAAGAAGAAAGAAAGAAAAGAAAAAAGGAATTAAGGCACAGAGCAAATTTAAAAACAGAAAGAAAGAAAGAAAGAATGAAAGAAAGAAAAAAAAGAAATAATGACGGAATAAAAAAAAGAAAACAAAATAACTGAAAGAAATAGAATTGAAAAATTAACGAAGAAGGAAGAATAAGAGAGGAAAAAAGAAAGAGGGGAATGTATGAAAGAAATTCTAATTGAAATGATGAATTTAAAGAAAGATTTTTAAAAAATCACTTTAGCAATACAGAGAAAAAATTAACGAGAAAGAGAAAAGAAGAATTTACAAAGAAGAAAGAAAAAAGAAAGAAAGAAGACAGTAAAAACGAAAGGTAAAAGAAAGAAAAGTAAAAGAAAAAATAAACGAAAAAAAAAAAAAAAGAACGAGGAATGGAATTGAAAGTCATAAAAAACAATAAATAAAGAAAAAATATAAATACGAAAATAGATATCTACAAAAAAAGAATAAAATCGAAATAAAAGAAGAGTGAAAAAAAAAAAAATCAGTGACCAGGTGGACCTATTGGAGGTTGAGGTGGTGTGGGTTCGAATTGTGAACTATAAAAATATAGATCGTCCATTTGAAAGCCAATTAATGAAAGGGATACAGTTTCACTAAACACGTGGACCTATCTGGGGTGTGTTTGAACTTTTGGGGTATTCTCTGATATTCACACACTCAAGGGAATGTTTTCATATATATATTATAATTATATATATATATATATATATATGTGTTGGTGTGTGGTGTGTGTTGTGTTTGTGTGTGTGTGTGTGTTGAAAGGATAAATAAATAGAGGAAAGAAAAGAAAATGTTGAATGGATAAAATTGATTTTATTTGAGTTACCAACTCGTGTTTCGGTCAGCAGTTTGTTCATGTAAACATGTATTCTATTTATTATTATTTAAAAATAATATGAAAAATAATGATAATAATTACCCTATATATATATATATATATATATATATATATATATATACTATATATATATGTATGTATGTATATATATATGAAAGTAAATGGAAGTTAATCCGACAGTATGAATTATGAATTTAACATTTTTTTTTTTAAACAAATGATGTTAATAGTTTGCTGACAGAATCTGTTTCGACGTTTTAATAGAGTGGTCTTCATCAAGAGCAACATATGAATAAATAAATTTTATTTTTAAAAATCAGAAGATAACCATAATAAAAACTCAAAAAGAGTTTGATGTAAAAATATATAAAAAAGTGTATAATAAAGTATAAAAAAAATGTTCATGATATATTTCCAAGACAAAAAAAGTAAGTTAAAAGTCCACAGCACAATTGAAGAAATATGGAAAGTTTCAAAAAGAATTTGTATTGTTGACAAATCCGTAGTGTTGTAGATATATGCGTTCGGAGTGTGAAATATTTTGTTTTTTCAAAGGACAGTATAAAGTAAATGGAAGTTAATCCGACAGTGTGAATTTAACATAAAAAAAAAAATGATATTAATAGTTGCTGGCAGAATCTGTTTCGACGTTTTAATAGAGCAGTCTTTCATCAGACAAACATATATATATATATATATATATATATATATATATATATAGAGAGAGAGAGAGAGAGAGAGAGATACGCGAACGAACGAGAGAGAGAGAGAGAGAGAGAGAGAGAGAGAGAGAGAGAGAGAGAGAGAGAGAAGCGAGCGAGCGAGCGATAGATAGATAGAATAGATAGATGCAAGACATTAGAAAAGGCATGGTCAATCTGGTCTGGTGAGATGTCAGGAAAATTATACACATATCTCTGTGTTTTGGAAGAAGCGCTTATTTTTGGTCCATCAGGGTTTCGAATTCAAAATCATCAGAGAGGTCAGATGTAGACTGCACAGGAGAAGGAAGCTGCTTTCCCTTCAAACTGACTGATGTGTTTGCACTGTTTATACAGCAGTATGAAACCTTTGTCGGGTGAAAATGCAAAGACATCAGAAAAAGCATGATCAATCCGGTCTGGTGGGAGAGCAGGGAAAACATTTCTATGATTCTGTGTGGAGAAGCGCATATTTTTGATCCATCAGGGTTTCAAATTCCAAAATATCAGTAGGCTGATGTAGAAATTAGTGTGTGGGGAAGCTGTGGTGCAACAGTATGTGGCCTTGCTCTCTTCTGGTCCAAACCAACAACTTTAAAAAGTCATGGTCAATCCAGCCTGATGGAAGGTCCGAATATACACACAATATTTCTCTAATTTTGTTTGGAAGAAAGGCATATTTGGTCCATCGGGGTTTTAAATTCAAAAATACAGCGGTTCAGATGTAGAATATTCGGGAGTTGGGCAAGCTTGTGGTGCAGCAGTGTGTGGCCTTGCTTGTTCTGTTGAAATAATGACTAAAAAAAAAAAAGGCATGACAATCCGACCTGGAGGGAGGTCCGGAAAATACACACAATATTTCTCTAATTTTGTGTTGAAGAAGCACATATTTTTGATCCATTAGGTCTCGAATTCATAAATATCAGTGGGGCTGTGTAGAATATTAGGAGGTTGGAAACTGTCATGCAGCAATATGAAGCCTAGCTTTGTTCTGGTCAAAACTAACGACTTAAAAAAAGACATGGTCGATCCAGCCTGTTGGAGGTTCAGAAAATTAACATACAATATTTCTTAATTGTGTTGGAAGAAGCGCATATTTTTGATCCATCAGGGTTTCAAATTCAAAAAACTTTAACACGATTCTGTTATAACTTGTTTTGATTGCAGCAGGGACTTAAGTCTGCACCTGAGATAGCCTTTGATCATCGCTTTCCTTTGGTCTTGGCCTTTTAGAGACGAGCACTATAATTTCATTGGTGACAATAGAACACTATATGCAGCACCAGAAGGACTTGTGTAACTTCTCTCAGCGTCTTTCAGGAGCGATGATGCAGCGTGGCTGGGTGTGCAGGTGCGTGATTGATAACTGAACAGCTTTCACTCAAATTTACCGTTTGCTTCAAATGCTCCTGCCCACGTATCAGCCACTCCAGAATCCCCTTCCCCTCTTCGCGCTACCTTCACCTACTTTCATAGTGCACGTGAGAAACAACAACACGTCGACATTGTGTGTTAGAATTTTGAAATAGTGTCCTCCCTTTCTGGTAACACGGCAAATTCAACTTTCATTTTTGTTGGTTGTGTCGGTTGGATTTTACGGCACGTCAACCATTGTTGGTTTATACGATGCATTCAATAAAGAACAACTTCTCTGTTCCCTCATCCAATTATCTACTTAGAGCTCAATGGGTGACCCAATGGTCACCGTTTTGTCTAGTATTATAGGCTGGTTGTAGTCGTCGGTAAGCGTTTCGGCTGGGAATCACAAGGTTTTGACGATACCGGCCCTCGCAACTTGACGTCTGGGTGGCGCGCCACACCATACCATCAGTCCCTAACTCTACCCACAGATCCCTGTGCTACTCATCGCTGAGTTGGCGTAGGGCCGGTATGTACCAGAGAACCTTGTGATTTCCCAGCCGAACGCTCTACCGACTGAACTAAACCAGCCCTATATACTAGACAAAACGTGACCATTGGGTCACCCATTGAGCTCTTAAGTAGATAATTGGATGAGGGAAAAGAGAGTTGTCTTTATTGAATGCATCGTTATAAACCAACAATGGTTGACGTGCCGTAAATCCAACCGAACAACCAACAAAAACTGAAAGTTGAATTTGCCGTGTTACCAGAAAGGGGAGGACACTATTCAAAATTCTAAACAACACAATGTCGACGGTGTTGTTGTTCTTCACGTGCACTATGAAGTAGGTGAAGGTAGCGCGAAGAGGGGAAGGGGATTCTGGAGTGGCTGATACGTCGGGCAGGAGCATTTGAAGCAAACGTAAATTTGAGTGAAGCTGTTCAGTTTATCAATCACGCACCTGCACACAGCCACGCTGCATCATCGCTCTGAAAGACGCTGAGAGAAGTTACACAAGTCCTTCTGGTGGCTGCATATAGTGTTCTATTGTCACCAATGAAATTATAGTGCTCGTCTCAAAAGGCCAAGACAAAGGAAGCGATGATCAAAAGGCTATCTCAGGTGCAGACTTAAGTCCCTGCTGCAATTCAAAACAAGTTATAAACAGAATCGTGTTAAAGTTGTTTTTGAATTTGAAACCCTGATGGATCAAAAATATGCGCTTCTTCCAACACAAAATTAGAGAAATATTGTATGTATTTTCTGAACCTCCAACCAGGCTGGATCGACCATGTCTTTTTTTAAGTCGTTAGTTTTGACCAGAACAAAGCTAGGCTTCATATTGCTGCATGAACAGTTTCCACAACTCCCTAATATTCTACATCAGCCCCCACTGATATTTATGAATTCGAGACCCTAATGGATCAAAAATATGTGCTTCTTCCAACACAAAATTAGAGAAATATTGTGTGTATTTTTCCGGACCTCCCTCCAGGTCGGATTGTCCATGCCTTTTTTTTTTTTTAGTCATTATTTTCAACCAGAACAAAGCAAGGCCACACACTGCTGCACACACAGCTTGCCCAACTCCCGAATATTCTACATCTGACCCCGCTGGTATTTTGGAATTTAAAACCCCGATGGACCAAAAATATGCGCTTCTTCCAACACAAAATTAGAGAAATATTGTGTGTATATTCCGGACCTTCCATCAGGCTGGATTGACCATGACTTTTTAAAGTTGTTGGTTTGGACCAGAAGAGAGCAAGGCCACATACTGTTGCACACACAGCTTCCCCAACACACTAATATTCTACATCAGCCCCTACTGATATTTTGGAATTTGAAACCCTGATGGATCAAAAATATGCGCTTCTTCCAACACAGAATCATAGAAATGTTTTCCTGCTCTCCCACCAGACCGGATTGATCATGCTTTTTCTGATGTCTTTGCATTTTCACCCGGACAAAGGTTTCATACTGCTGTATAAACAGTGCAAACCATCAGTCAGTTTGAAGGGGAACAGCTTCCACTTCTCCTGTGCAGTCTACATCTGACCTCTCTGATGATTTTGAATTCGAAACCCTGATGGACCAAAAATAAGCGCTTCTTCCAAAACACAGAGATATGTGTATATTTTCCTGACATCTCACCAGACCAGATTGACCATGCCTTTTCTAATGTCTTGCATCTATCTATCTATCTATCTATCGCTCGCTCGCTCGCTCTCTCTCTCTCTCTCTCTCTCTCTCTCTCTCTCTCTCTCTCTCTCTCTCTCTCGTTCGTTCGCTATCTCTCTCTCTCTCTCTCTCTCTCTATATATATATATATATATTATATATATATATATATGTTGCTCTTGATGAAGACTGCTCTATTAAAACGGTCGAAACAGATTCTGCCAGCAAAACTATTAATATCATTTTTTTTTTAATGTTTAAATTCACACTGTCGGATTAACTTCCATTTACTTTCATACTGTCCTTTGAAAAAACAAAATATTTCACACCTCCGAACGCATAATATCTACAACACTACGGATTTGTCAACAATACAAATTCTTTGAAACTTTCCATATTTCTTCAATTGTG
This sequence comes from Doryteuthis pealeii, assembly GCA_023376005.1. Lineage (NCBI taxonomy): Eukaryota > Metazoa > Mollusca > Cephalopoda > Myopsida > Loliginidae > Doryteuthis > Doryteuthis pealeii. The sequence continues at coordinate 29,440,220 of CM042166.1, read as the reverse complement.
CTGTGGACTTTTAACTTACTTTTTTGTAGCTGGAATATATCATGAACATTTTTTATACTTATTATACACTTTTTTATATATTTTTACATCAAACTCTTTTGAGTTTTATTATGGGTTATAATGCTTCTGATTTTTAAAAATAAAATTTATTTTATTCATATGTTGCTCTTGATGAAGACCACTCTATTAAAACGGTCGAAACAGATTCTGTCAGCAAACTATTAACATCATTTGTTTAAAAAAAAAAATGTTAAATTCATAATTCATACTGTCGGATTAACTTCCATTTACTTTCATATATATATACATACATACATATATATATATATATATATATATATATATATATATATATATATATAGGGTATTATTATCATTATTCATATTATTTTTAAAATAATAATAAATAGAATACATGTTTACATGAACAAACTGCTGACCGAAACACGAGTTGGTAACTCAAATAAAATCAATTTTATCCATTCAACATTTTCTTTTCTTTCCTCTATTATTTATCCTTTCAACACACACACACACAACACACCACACACACACACACACACACACAATATATATATATATTATATATATATATATATATATGAAAACATTCCCTTGAGTGTTGTAAATATCAGAAATACCCCCAAACAGTTCAAACACCAGATAGGTCCACGTGTTTAGTTGAAACTGTATCCCTTTCATTAATTTGGCTTTCAATGGACGATCATATTTTTATAGTTTTCACAATTCGAACCACACACCCTCCAATACCCTCCAATAGGTCCCACCTGGTCACTGATTTTTTTTTTTTTCACTCTTCTTTTATTTCGATTTTATTTCTTTTTTTTAGATATCTATTTTCGTATTTATATTCTTTCTTTATTTATTGTTTTTTATGACTTTCAATTTCATTCCTCGTTCTTTTTTTTTTTTTTTTTCGTATTTTTTCTTTTACTTTTCTTTCTTTTACCTTTCGTTTTACTGTCTTCTTTCTTTCTTTCTTTCTTCTTTGCTAAATTCTTCTTTTCTCTTTTCTCGTTAATTTTTTCTCTGTATTGCTAATAGTGATTTTTAAAAATCTTTCTTTTAAATTCATCATTTCAATTAGAATTTCTTTCATACAATTCCCTCTTTCTTTCTTTTCCTCTCTTATTCTTTCCTTCTTCGTTAATTGTTTTCAAATTCTATTTCTTTCAGTTATTTGTTTCTCTTTTTTTATTCCGTCATTATTTCTTTTTTTCTTTCTTTCATTCTTTCTTTCTTTCTTTCTGTCTTTAAATTTGCTCTGTGCTTAATTCCTTTTTTCTTTCTTTCTTTCTTTCTTTCTTTCTTTCTTTCTTTCTTTTAATTTGTGCTGTACGTAATTCCTTCTTTTCTTTCTTTCTTCTTTCTTTCTTTCTTTCTTTCTTCTTCTTTCTTTCTTTCAATTGAGCTTTGTGCTTAGTACCTTCCGTATCCCTTTTTCTTTTTTCTTTCTTTCTTTCTTTCTTCTATTAATTTTGTGCTGTATGTAATTCCTTCTTTTCTTTTTCTTTCTTTCTTTCTTTCTTTCTTTTCTTTCTTTTTTATGTCTTCAATGAGCTCTGTGCTTAGTACCTTCCGTATCGCTTCTTTCTTTCTTTCTTTCTTTCTTTCTTTAATTTGTGCTGTACGTAATTCCTTCTTTTTTCTTTTTTCTTTCTTTTCTTTCTTTCTTTCTTCTTTCTTTCTTTTTTATGTCTTCAATGAGCTCTGTGCTTAGTACCTTCCGTATCCCTTTTCTTTCTTTCTTTCTTTCTTTTTCTTTCTTTCTTTCTTAATTTGTGATATACGTAATTCCTTCTTTTCTTTTTCTTTCTTCTTTCTTTCTTTTTCTTTTCGTTTATGTCTTCAATGAGCTCTGTGCTTAGTACCTTCCGTATCCCTTTTCTTCTTTCTTTCTTTCTTTTTTCTTTCTTTCTTTCTTCCTTTCTTTTTATGTCATTCAATGAGCTCTGTACCTTCCGAATCCCTTCTTTCTTTCTTTCTTTCTTTCTTTCTTTTTATTTGCTTGGGGTTGAATTCTCTCATTGCTCTTCTTGTTTGTTTGTTTGTTTCTTTCTTTCTTTCCACTTCAATCGCTCCAGTTCTATTCTATACATTTCTTTATCCAGTTGTGCTATTGTTTTTCATTTTCTCTTTTCTTTTTGATGACCTCTTTCATCCAATTCAGAATTCAGAAGAAAAACAAAGAAAAACATCTGTGTGCATTCATTTAAGATCAAAGTCCACACCTCTTCGATATGCTGCCTTTCTAAGAACATATTATCCTTTCGATATGATAAAATGGGACATTTATTTTCTCTTTGTTTCTTTGTTAGTCTCTTTTTAACCTAAGGTTCCTAGTTCGATACCGGTCATCGCCAACCCAACATATCTGTGAGATAAAGTAAGGAGCTGATGGTAGGTGAGGCGCTCCACCTCAGACGCAAAAACAATCTCGTTGGTCTAGCGCTAGTGAAAAGGAGATAGACTCCCTTGCCGATTGACCTGTTATATACTACTTGTTCTGGGTATATAAATGAGGAGATTTCTTTTCTATTATGAAATATAACCTGAAAGATATCATATATGAGAGCATCCGTTGTCATACTCTGATAAATCTTTCTTACTTACGAGGCTTTCGAAGTAGCTGAGACATTTCTTATAACTGGTCTGTAATCTATTATCTTTATTTTTTCTACTGAATGAATTGTAGCTGTTGCATAGCGCCTTCCTCACTGGCACTAAATAATTATAATGTTGCATACCTCTTCTTCTTCACTTACTTGAACATCTATTCTTCTGCTGGCCGTCTTGGTATGCTTCTGATCGTCTTTGGTATATCTTCATCTTGACTTGGTCTGGTCTAGCGTCTTGGATCTGCTATCTTCTAAGGTCTAGCGTCTGGAATTGACTTTGGGATTTCGGTCTGGTTTTCTGTTAGGGATTTCTCTCTATCAGAAGCCCTGTGTCATTGTTAGTTTTTAGATAATAAACACAAGACTTCGATTTATTTTGATGTTACTTTATTTTCATTCCCCAACCCAGACATCTGCTAAATAACATAGCACGCGTGAGTTCCAGTTTAGACAGAGCATAAAATGGCCGACCGCTCTGCCTGACGTCCAACTGCAAACTGGCGACCGAACTGGTCCCACGTGACCTCACGTATTTTGGCGGGCTTCTGTAATTTTCCATGGAAGAACCCGGCCATGGTATGAAAAGGGTCATCCCCTCAGAATTACAGGGGATTGACAATAATCTTATGCAACCCCATAGATTATGTAACATAGCTAGTTGAAGATAGAAATCTGGGGTTTAATACCAAAATTTAACTTGAGCAATGGTAACCAATCTAATGCCATTGTTCAGTAAAAACAATTAAGCAAATAGCTTATCTTATTATAATGGAGATTGTGCATTTGTCTATCTGTAACATAAACTCCACCACATCTGACGTCACAATTACCTTACTCATTTAATAATCATTATTGAATTTTGATTAGCATCTTATTTATTAACAATGTCTCTCTTAAAGTCTGACTGAGTTTAATTTGCCTCAAAACAGCCCATGTTATTAATACATTTAAAATCCTGCAATGGGTGTTATATATCATTAATAAATAATCGTTTATATAGTAAATGGTGTGCTTAATTTACATACTGATTTTAACAATATTAGGTTTAATAAATAATTACTAGGTGTTATTGATTTCTAATATTTTCTATCCTCTAACATGTTAAAAACAATCCTAAGTATAGTTTTATATAGAAATCAATTAAAATCAAATCAAAATAATAATCTTTTTATATGCATTCTTATTTAATTTCGTTAATCTTCCTAATTTGAAGAGTCTTTTGTTCTTCTATTGCTTCTATTGTTGACGCCGGTTTGCCATTAATTCGTACAGACAACCAAATGTAGCGTAATTATTATGTTCTGCGGGGAATTTGGGGATTGAAAAGAAAACGGTAATCGGATTTCTGGAGAAAGAGAAGAAAAAGAAATAAGAACAAAGGTTAAAATTTGGAAGTGTAAACACTCAACGGGGAGGCCAGCAATTGACCGAAGAATGAACCCCGAAAGAGATTTAAAAATAAAAACGCAAGTTCCAGGTTTTTTATAGGAAGCAGAACTGGATGACACCCCGGGACGAGAAACTGAAGAAGAGAAAAATCGGTCTTTTTCAACTGGGCCTTCGTGAGAGGCAGTTCCCCCGTAATGTGTTGTGCATAGTAGTACCGAACATGATTTACGATAGAATAATTTGACCCCACCCCCTCTCTCTTTCTCTACTTCTCTCAGAAAATGAACCCACGAGCCTAGAAAGGAATAAACAACCTCTTTGTGACTATACGACTTGCGCATGTTGTTTCTGAACTAACGACGACTACTACTACTAAACAACTACTACTACAACTCAAATTTGGCCCTATGCAACAAACCATAAAATCCAACCAACCAACAACAAAACAAACAATCACCTCTCTCTCTCTCTCTCTCTCTCTCTCTCTCTCTCTCTCTCTCTCTCTCTCTCTCTCTCTCTCTCTCTCTCTCTCTCTCTCTCTCTCTCTCTCTCTAAAAATGAACCTACGCCTAGAAAGGAATAAACAACCCCTTTGTGACTATACGACTTGCGTATGTTGTTTCTGAACTAACGACGACTACTACTACTACTAAACGACTACCACTACAATTAGAATTAGGCCCTATGCCACACCAAAGCTTGTATTTTGTGTGATCAACTTTTTTTCAATTTAGACACAGACTTTCTGAACCGCGGCCGAGATGAAGCGGAGGCGATCTTTATATCACGACGTATTTAGCTTCACTGACTTACTAACTAAATAAACAGTCTGTGAAACGGGAAAGAAGGTCAAGTAAATATTATTTCATTGTCAATCATACAAACCTAAAGATTTGGAATTTCAACGACTTTGAATTCAAAATCTACCCCTAACTTACCTTCAAAAACAAAAATATTAATATACAACACAATCTATCCACGGCAATTATTCTTAAGATTGGAGTGTAGTATCTCTAGTGTATGAAGTGCATTTACCAAACCCTCTGCAAGATTAGGATGTGACACAAGGTAAATTTCTTAAGCGGGAATTTCTATCATATATAGAATATCTTTTTTTCATCAAAAAACGTATATCCATGTTTTTATTACACGTTTTATGATGAAAAAAAGTTCCGTATATATATATATATATATATATATATATATATACAATATTATATATATATATATATATATATATATATATTATATATATTATATATATATGAATTTATAAAACATTTGTATCTTTAGTAACTTTCTGCCAAATACAGACCAGGTATATATATATATATATATATATATATATATATATATATATATATTATATATATAATCAATGGTAATATTATGGATTTATACTCATAACTTGAAGTTTCATGGTAATCCAATCATCAGATGAGTCCAGTGGTTGAGATCTTAAAAACCAGTCGTGAAAATGGTTGAGATTTTAAAAACCAGTAATATTTTAGCGTTTATATAAACGTGAAGCGTTTTCACGCTATATATATATATATATATTATATATATATATATGTGTGTGTGGTGTGTGTGTGTTGTATGTGTGTGTGTGTCGATTCGTGTTATTGTATGTGTGTTTCTATGTGCGTCTGAGTGTTTATATATATGTGTGTATGTCTGTTTGCATTTTATATGTGTTTGTAATTTATGCATGCGTTAATGTGTGTTAATATGCGTGTGTATGTCTCTGTGTGTATGTGTCTGTGTGTCTGTGTGTCTTTTACTGTGTGTGTGTGTCTATTTCCCTGTAAAGTTTTTTCGCTCTGGTTCCTTTCAATCTGCCGTCTAGCGATATGTAGACTGACAGAGTTGCGTGTCGTTGTTTACGATCAGCCCGTCTGTCACAGTTTCTTAATAAAGCGATACGTTTGAAGTTGGAAATTAAACCACAGAGTACGTTTTAATCAACTGGACGTTTTTTGAAGTTTATGTTATGTAATTTTGATTCTGCCTCGGTGCTGAATTACTGGGGGCCTCGTGCCAAGCTGATTCGTCCGAAGGAACATCAACGCCAATAAAGAAAATGAATATGAGTTCTCAATTTAAGTCTTCTATTATAAGTCTATCTATCTTAATATATTCTCTCTATATATCTTTGTTCTTGTTCTCTCTCTCTTCTCTCTCTCTCTCTCTCTCTCTCTCTCTCTCTCTCTCTCTCTCTCTTAAACGAGAAATTCTGGGGAAGCCAGCTAGTGTAGTGGTTGAGATTTGTCCGCCTGTCAGCCTGACAGGTAGGGTTCGAATTGCGCACAAAGCACTGCCGTTGTCTATAGCTCTGCTGATGAGGCTAATAGGCTGAAATGTACATACAGAGATCGCCTTTTTCTCGATTGTTTACGCTTTTACATTTAAACCGTATGCACGCCTAATTCATTTAATTATAATTAATTAATTAACAAATTAGGTATGACTTTAATTAAGGACATAATCTCCCAAAATATTGTCGGCTTCGCCTGGCTGTGTGAATTCCTGGAAGGAAGTAACGGGATAGGGAAATTCACAAGTCGTCCCCAAACCCTTGCTCTCTTGAGATCAATGTTAGATACTAATGATAAATAACTTTGATGGAATGATTGGATAACTTTAAATAAAAACTAGACAAAAACGTGAACCGTTGGGTCACCCATTCAGCTCAGGGTAGATAATTGAGATTAGGGAAAAGTGAGTATGCCAAAGCGAATAAGATTTAAAAAATAATAATAAATACGGACAGATATCATTTTGTATGTTAAGCTTTCTAAGAAAGGGAATGTTTGACCTAAATTAAGCTACTGGTTGCTACTTGTGAAATCTAACATTTCAAATTCTCAAGTGCCTCTCTCTCTCTTTCACTCACTCTCTCTCTCCCAGAGAGACTAAGATTATATAATAAGGAGGTAATCAAGAGATACATAGAGGGGGAAAAAGTGATAGACAGAAAGTAAAGTAAGAGATTTGTCAGTTTGTAACTTAATTGCAAATTATGACTAATTAGAACCAATTAAAATGGAATTTTTTTCAAACATAATTCAATCCTATAAGTAAGGAATAATTTAGTACAGGGTCAGGCAAAATGATCTGACACATTTGTAGGTTTAATAAAATGCAAATGAAGTAAAGAAACAAAAAAGTGTTTTTATTTTCGGAAAGTACATATAATGCCATTTTTTTTTTTTTTTCTTTTTTCTTTCTTTATAATGCCATTGTTTTTCGTTTCTTTTCAGTTGCTGCCATGAATTGGATTGGTGAGCATCGCGCTTTCATTGTGGAAACGTTTATCAAAACAAACGAATCTGTAACTGCAACACAAAGAGCGTTCCGTTTGCACTTCAATCTTGGTAGACATGATCCCGTACCAGCTCGAAACACGATCTTGTTATGGGTTACCAACTTCAGAGCTACTGGATCTGCATTGAAACAAAAATCAACCGGTCGACTCGCACCGCTAGAACTCCAGAAAATGTGGCAGCGGCAAGACTTCAGTTCAACAGTCTCCACTCCGTTCCACGTTTAAAATGCGCTCAGGCTCTTAGACTTTCCGAAAGAAGTTTGCAAAGAATCTTCACAATGATCTTCAAATGCATCCATACAAAATGATGTTGATAAACGTTTCCACAATGAAAGCGCGATGCTCACCAGTCCAATTCATGGCAGCAACTGAAAAAGAAACGAAAAACAATGGCATTATAAAAAACAAAACAAAATGGCATTATATGAAAAAAAATGGCATTATATGTACTTTTCGAAAATAAAAACACTTTTTTGTTTCTTTACTTTATTTGCCTTTTATTAAACCTACAAATGTGTCAGATCATTTTGCCTGACCCTGTATAATTTTCATGTCATTAAACTAAATAGGAAAAAAAGCCTTAACGAAACCAAAAGTTGATTCGCTCGCTTTTAGTATAATAATAGATGTCTTAGTGCTTGAGCAAAAGTTGAATGTATGACGCAGTTTTATTTTTTTTTAATTTATTGTTTTTGTGGTATTTCTCTTTCTTTCTCTCTCTGTGTGTGTGTCGTTTTTTTTGTTTTTTTTTTTTCTGACTTTATTATTATTTTTGTATTTTTGTATTTATTTCTTTTTGTGTGTATGTGTGCATGTGTCTTTACATGAAAGAAAGTATGGTAATTGTTCCCACACCCTTACAAGCAGTGGATTAGTCAACAAGTAGTCACACCTTCAAAACCACAAACAAATATTAGTAGTGACCATTGTGTATGTATTTACCTAACCCCTCCACCAGAGACAAGGTCAATTTCTGAATGGAATAAAGCTAGTTTGAATTCAGTTTTCTTTCTAGACTGCTTGCTCAACCAAGGATAAAGAACCCAGTCTGACCTACTATTTATCCATAGCTGGGGTATATGGGATAAAGCTAGTTTGAATTCAGTTTTCCTTTTTCTGCTTGCCCAACCAAGGATAAAGAGCCCAGTCTGACCTACTATTTATCCCTAGCTGGGGTATAAACATTAATTTAGACACCACCCTGACCTTTATGTACCATACCTTTCTCAGTTCTTTTGCAAGATGCTGTATTTTTTTCTTTTTCACCTGTTGGCCGGGTGGCAACCCGTGATGCTTAAGGATAGAACCCAGGGTTGAGCAGTCCATGACCTGCAATACTCCACTTTGGCCCTTTCTTAGGCTAGACGGGCAGTCAGAGAGGCCCCATCCGATCAATCGGCTGGCCATGTCAAGCCCTAGCATCTATATGATTGCCCCAACCCTATTGCTCTTATGGCAAGCCCAACCCTTTTTATCAACTCTATCTGATGGTGAGGTTCCAGTTTTGGAGGTTTAGGGAATGTGGAGCACCCCTTCATCACCATTGCACCCTGGTCAACTCTGACCCGGAGTGGTAGTACCTGTTAGGATCCCATCTATGGGTTAAATAGAAAAACATGAGTTGATAAACAAAATTGAGTATCCATTAAGAATTACTTTATTTCAAAACTTAATCGGCATTAAATGACCCACTGAGGTTGATATGCTGTAAAACAAATCAATTCTAGACTGCTTGCCCAACCAAAGATAAAGAACCCAGTCTGACCTACTATTTATCCATAGCTGAGGTATATGGGATAAAGCTAGTTTTGAATTCAGTTTTCCTTCTTCTGCTTGCCCAACCAAAGATAAAGAACCCAGTCTGACCTACTATTTATCCATAGCTGGGGTATATGGGATTAAAGCTAGTTTGAATTCAGTTTTCCTTCTTCTGCTTGCCCAACCAAGATAAAGAACCCAGTCTGACCTACTATTTATCCATAGCTGGGTATATGGATAAAGCTAGTTTTGAATTCAGTTTTCCTTCTTCTGCTTGCCCAACCAAGGATAAAGAACCCAGTCTGACCTACTATTTATCCATAGCTGGGGTATATGGGATAAAGCTAGTTTGAATTCAGTTTTCCTTCTTCTGCTTGCCCAACCAAGGATAAAGAACCCAGTCTGACCTACTATTTATCCATAGCTGGGGTATATGGGATAAAGCTAGTTTGAATTCAGTTTTCCTTCTTCTGCTTGCCCAACCAAGGATAAAGAACCCAGTCTGACCTACTATTTATCCATAGCTGGGGTATATGGGATAAAGCTAGTTTGAATTCAGTTTTCCTTCTTCTGCTTGCCCAACCAAGGATAAAGAACCCAGTCTGACCTACTATTTATCCATAGCTGGGGTATATGGGATAAAGCTAGTTTGAATTCAGTTTTCCTTCTTCTGCTTGCCCAACCAAAGATAAAGAACCCAGTCTGACCTACTATTTATCCATAGCTGGGGTATATGGGATAAAGCTAGTTTGAATTCAGTTTTCCTTATAGACTGCCTCCCAATGGGCCACCTGTTGGCCGTGGGTGGCAACCCGTGATGCTTAAGGATAGAACCCAGATGGTTGAGCAGTCCATGACCTGCAATGCTCCACTTTGGCCTTTTCTTAGGCTAGACAGGCGGTTGGAGAGGCCCCCTCCAATCATTCAACTGTCCACGTCAAGCCCTAGTATCTATATGATTGCCCCAACCCTATTGCCCTTATGGCAAGCCCAACTTTTTATCATATGGGTGGTAGAAGGTGGTGGCTGAGAGTCTACATGTCCTGGGAATGACGTTAAACTCTATCTGATGGTGAGGTTCCAGTTTTGTAGGTTTGGGGAATGTGGAGCACCCCTTCATCACCATTGCTCCCTGGTCCACTCTGACCCGGAGTGGTAGTACCTGTTAGGATCCCATCTATGGGTTAAATAGAAAAATGAGTTGATAAACAAAATTGAGTATCCATTAAGAATTACTTTATTTCAAAAACTTAATTGGCATTAAATGACTCACTGAGGTTGATATGCCGTAAAACAAACTAAACCAATTCTAGACTGCTTGCCCAACCAAAGATAAAGAACCCAGTCTGACCTACTATTTATCCCTAGATGGGGTATAAACATTAATTTAGACACCACCCTGACTTTTATGTACTATACCTTTCTCAGTTCTTTTGCAAGATGCTGGTATTTTTTTCTTCTTTTGTCTTCACCCTGTGGTGTGCTACACTGTTGTATCTATGATCTGATAGACTTTTCTGTGTAAAAGAAAAAATTGGTGGAGTGGCCTGTTGTCTGTATCAACTGAACAGCAAGGGAGTCTATCTCCTGTTCACTAGTGCTAGACCAAGAAGATTGTTTTCTGTTTTGCTGAGGTGGCGTGCCACACCTACTGTCAGTTCTCAGATACTGCTTTACCACACAGATCAGATTAGTCAAGCTGTGCTACTTATATGCTGAGTTGGTGAGGAATGGTATTGAACCTGGAATCTTGTGATTCCTAGACGGATGCTCTACTGACTGAGCTAAACTGTTTATGAATTTACATCATGCAGCCTCTTTTTTTTTAATTCAAAAAAAATTTTTAATATTTTTTTCAAGTATTCAAAAATATAACTGGAGATCCTGCACGACATTACCTCCCCTAATGTCTGCTTAGTACCAGTACCATGGTTTTTAGCATTCCCAGTTGATTTTTTTAATATTGAGGTTATTGTTATTTAATCATGTTAGTTATATACAGCTCTGTAAATGGAGTCCAGAACTGTTTGAATTATGCAAATATCCCTAGTGGTTCAAAAGTTATGAGAATTTAAAAGCCCCGAAATTTGGGGTACAAAAGTGGACATGTTTTTGTAAAAATAAATGTCAAATCATGGACCAATTCAAAACAAGAAATTAGTAATTTTTTCATTTCTTTATTTTTGGAGCAATTTTGATAAAACTTTGCATTCTATGTAAAATTGTATGTTCTTTCTGATTCTGCATTTAAATGTTATGTATCTCCATGCGAGAACCCATTATTTGGGGAATAAGAAGTAGGGATATCAATTTTTAAAATTTTATTTTATTTTTTTAAAAAGTTTACCACAAGATTATTCAACATTTTCAATTTAATAATGCCATACCACTGAACAAAATGGCGTCTTGTATCTGGGGATCTTAGCTTCTGGACCAGTAAAATATAAATTAAATCATGTGATCCCAGCCGCCTCCCTTCCCATGCAACATCTGCCCCTTCGTCTAAAAGGGGCAGGGCTGGTTTATTGCCCAGTGCCTAAGGTGTCTCAAAAGAGGAATATTGAAGGGATTTCTGCAATTTTTACACTGAGCTTCAGTTTGTGCATGGCACCCCAAATTAGTTGGACTTTATGTTCATCTCACATGGTGGTGGTGGTGGTGGTGAGGTCAGAATATATCTACCACAGAACCAAATGATTTAAATCGTGAGACATATAAAAAGGCAGAGATGTGAGTCGGTGATCTATGTCAATGGGGAAGGTACAATCTCTGGTGGGTGTTGTTTGGGAATTTTGCCTTTAGCCATTTGAGCAAATCTAGATTTACTCAATAAAGTTTGTAAATTGAATAATGTGCCCATTTTGGATAAAAGAAATATCTTTATTATATACGTATATGAACATTTTGAAAAAAAGCTAAAAATAAACAGTAACAAATATTCATGATAATCCCATTATTTATTTATAATTATTTTTATTTTTTATTTTTTTAATTTTTTTTATACTTATTGTGAGTTCTGATCTATAACGGAATGTTTGTAGGTTTGATTGATTTAAATAACCAAATTTAGAAAAGCTACAATTTTTTCTTTTTTCTTTTCTTTTTTTCTTTTCTTTTTTCTCTTTCTTTTTCTTTCTTTTTTCTTTTTTTTTTTCTTCTTTTTTTCTTTTCTTTTTTTCTTTTCTTTTTTTTCTTTCTTTTTTTCTTCTTTTTTTTCTTTTTTTTTTTTCTTTTTTTCTTTTTTCTTTCTTTTTTTTCTTTTTTTCTTTTTCTTTTTTTTCTTTTTTTTCTTTTTTCTTCTTTTTTTCTTTTTCTTTCTTTTTTCTTTTTTTTTTTTTTTCCTTTTTTTTCTTTTCTTTTTTTTCTTTTTTTTTTTCTTTTTTTTTTTTTTTCTTTTCTTTTTCTTTCTTTTTTTCTTTTTCTTTTCCTTTTTTCTTTTTTTTTTTTTTTTTTCTTTTTTTCTTTTCTATTTTTTCTTTTCTCTACTTTTCCTTTTTTTCTTTTTTCTCTTTTTCTTCTTTTCTCTTTTCGTTTTATAAATTTTTTTCACCTTTTCTTCCATTTTTTCTTCCATTTTTCTCTCATTTTTCTTCCATTCCGCCTTTTCTTTTTTTTGTATCTCTTTTTTCTTCTTTTTCCATTTTTTTTTCCTATATGAAATTTTATTAAATTCATTTTGTGTTTGGCGTAGCAATTAATAACAAAATTGACCAGTAATAAACACAAACATTATCTTATGATAAATATTGTTTCAAACTAATGTATAGTGTCATAAATTAAAGAATATAGTTTGTGAATTTCATTTTCTTTTTGTTTTATGTCCATGTAAACTGAAAAATTACTTGTTTTCTATATTAATTCTAATTTTAAGTTTACAGTTAAACTTTCTAAAGCTCTGACTTTATTACTCTTATAACAAACTCCAAACCCTTTTATCATAGCTAGAAGGTGGTGGCTGATGGTCTTTGTGTCTTGGGTATGATGTTAAACTGCATCTAGTGGTGAGGTTCCAATCCTGGAGTAGTACCCTTTCATTGCCATTACTCCCAGGTCCACTAGGTGGTAGTACCTGTTAGAGATCAATCTATCGCTTAAACAGATCAGAAAATAAATTTAAAAAATGTTTTTAAACTGAATACCCAACAAGAATCAATAAGATGAGAATGTTCTTATAATATGATAGAAGGTTCAAAGTAACCTCCCAACATGGGTACATATGTGTACATGAATTAATCCAACAAAGAAGTTATATATAATAACAAACATACTTTATTCTGTGAGCACGTGGAGAAATACATACATGACAGGTATACACATACTCATGACAAGGTACAGTAAGATATAGAAAACATACATAAATATACATGAAGGATGTAGGACTCGACTAAGTCCTATAGAAATGATACAGGATTACATGTAGAAATAAGTTTCTTACTGATAGTTTGCTGGGGGCAAAGCCCCCCAACTTCAAGCGCCTAACCCATGTGCAGTCGTTGCCAGACCCAAAGAAAGAGAGAGATTTTCTCCCGGGCTCCTGCCTAAATGCTCTAGCCACCTATTGGTGAAAACATGGTGTCAAGGGAAGATAACCATTTTGGACTCGTGTCCATCCCAACAAATCAATAAAACAAAAATGTCTTTGACATAAAATAATAACCCAAGTGTTGACATGCTGTAAAATTCAACCAATCAGTGTGTACCTGCAGTATCTTACAATACCACCAAACTTTGTTGGTTTTCCATCACAAAAAAAATAGAGAAAAGGAAAAGAAAGAAAGAACAGGCAGAAGAAAGTGAAAAGAACATTTTGAAAGGAAAAAGAACATGAGCTGATGAGAGAAGGCAGAAGCAGAGAGAGTTACGCAGAGAGAGAGAGAGAGATTGACACAGAGAATCATAAGGAAAATAAGAATTGAGAGAGAGAGAGGATGCAACCACTTTGTATGATCTATTGTTATATTTGCAACTTTCTTTTTTTGGAATGTAAACAATCCGGGTGTCAACAGATTGTTTACAAATGAGATACCAAATAATGCAAATATCTGAGGATAGAATGGTGGTGTCTACATTGCTAATGATCAGCTGATATTTTAGAAATGCTGATGTGTGCCAAACTGATTGGCGGGAGAGTTGATGAATGATTAAAATGTTTAGGACAATATTTTTTTTTTTTTTTTTTTTTTTTAAATGGTTTTGGAAGAAAGTGGAGTGTTTGAGGATGGCAGACAAAGATAAGAAACGGAACATGCACATCAGCTGGACATCTATTCTCCCTCCAGATATGTTAAAAATGGCAGAGTAGACTGGGCTCTCTTAACCTTGGTATGGAAACTGGTCTAGGAGAAGGAAAGCTCTGAATACAAACCGAAGGGTTTTTCTTCTTCCACTTCTCCTGCTTCTTATTCTTCTATTATAACATTTAATGTACAATATCTCAATAATGCATCATTAATTCAATAATGTTAATTTAATTTGTATGATAACGTCATTGGAAAGTTGAGATAACGTTCTCTGTTGTTCCAAGTTCAAACGACTAATGATTTTAAAACTGTTAATCCATAATCCATACTGATAATCAAACAAATTCGGTGTACTATGGGGAATTTCAGACTCTGGATCCCTTCAATCGATTTATGATCTCCATATAAGATTTACACTATTATTGACACAGCCGACCAATTTTAGATTTTCACCCCTGCAAAGCTAGGCAAGTTGGCTAATGTATGTAATACGTATATAATATGATATATCTTATTATAATGAAGATTGTGGGTTTGTATATCTGTAACGGAAACTATATTACTATACAAGTCACAATTCCCTTTGTTATTTACATTACATTCTCCATGAGTTTATTTTTATTTAAACCTCAATTATTAATAAAATTGTTTTACATCATTAAGACTGTTGACCATATCTACATACTAATAACATGCAATTGTATTTATATATACAACAAAATAGTGGTCTACAGTGTAAATGGGAAGGCTAATTTGCATATTGATTTTAAAAATTTGATTTTAATAAATATATGCTTAATATTATTGATTTCTAATTGTTTGGTTTTATCTTATTGAATATGAGCAAAAATCTCGGGGATAAATTTTAAAAGAAATCCATTAACAAGAAGAGATAACTGCAATATTATTCTTTACTTCCTATTTTAACTAAATAGTTAAATAGGCAAATTTACCAATGAAAGACGGGAGTAATGGAAAATGATGGAAGAGTTAGTTTCAAAGTTGTTCTATTTTTCAATCATACCCCCCCCCTGTTCCAAATCTTTTTATCTGCATTCTTATTCAGTTTCATTAGCCTTTCTAATTTAATGATATTTTATTATATTAAAACTTAAATACTTGCACCCGGAGGGTACATATATTTGCTAGTATATATAAAGAAGTGAATCTGACACTATCTCAGAAGAAATTTGAAAAAACACACAGATGTTATTAATTAATGTTTCATTTATTGGCTAATATTGCAATATTTCAGTTTGTATAGGACCATCATCAGAGCAGATCTGTTATGAAACGAAGAAAATAGTTTTATGATAAATATGACCAGTTTGTAAGGGGAAATAACTCATAAGGGACTTTACGAGAAAAGATATTTAAAATTCTTATAGAATTCTTAAAGACCACGTGCATAACGTTTTAGAGTATGAGATAAACGGGCTTATGTAAGAAAGAGATATTTAAATTTAAAAAAATCTTTTGGCCAGTGCAAGGGAACTAGTTCTTAGATCACAAGGAACTTTTAAAGATATAAATTAAAATATATACTATTTCTCTGAATTTTTGAGATTAGGCTTGATAATTAGTACCATTTGGATTATTCAGACTATTGTCCTCATCTTCATTGTTATCTGTACAACGTTTCAGCCGATGTGCCCTCCGGCCTTCTTCAGGTATTTCTTGTTGGACTTGGGAACCTTCTCTTCAAACTCTGGAACCTTCTTGACGTAATCGGGAGGCATCATGGAACTTTGAACCTAACCCTTTATTCAGTCCACAGGGGTATCCTGTTCTCATTCAACTAACCATAGCTGGGGTACAGGTGTTAAGCTGTGTTAATTATTATTCTATGTTACTGCTGCCCCTGACCAGGATTGAACTTGCAGTCTAGAGATAACTGTCACTTAGAACTGTCTTAACCTAACTCCTTTATCCACTAGGCTTACCCAATTGGACACATAGCCTAGATATATTATAAAAGCCTAAGCATTAAGGTATGGTATTATAGGTAAGGATAGTACAGGCTTTGATGATCCTTCGTAATTTAAAGGTGCTAAAATGAGTATTAAAAATGTTTTTTATAAAATTGAACCACCAACAAGAATAAATATAAACAATGTCTTTGGTATAAAATAACCCAACAAGGGTTGACATGCCGTATAAACAAACTAACCTTTTTGGGTAATCCTTACTTTTTCCTCGTAATTCCTACCATAAAAATAAACTGAACCCTTATTTATGTCAGTGTTTTTGCAATAAATTGTTTTTTTTTCTTGCACACATTATATTTTACAATACTAAATATATTTTATCTTTAACAAATAAAGAAATATATTTTTTATTGTAAAAATAATGGCTGCAAGAAAAATAAAAACATTTATTTGCAAAAACATGGACATAAAATGAGGTTCAGTTTTTTTTTTTATGGTAGGAATTACGAAGAAAAAAAGTTAAGGATTACACCTTTTTTTATAGTGAAATAAACCTTATTAGAATTCTAAAAATAAAATAAGTTGTCATTCATACACCAACTCTCTGATTAATTCTAAGTCTCTACAGTAGAATCGGTAAAAACAAAAAAACAAAAGAATGTCAAGAATAAGAATCCTTGTTGTCTGAGACTTTCTGCCATTTCATCTTTGTATTTGTTCAACTCTAAAATAATCTTTTGATGAGATCAAACAATTTTGACACCTTCTCTTCTTTTGTTCGGTGATTACCTTTATAAAAGATTCACTATTTTTTTTTTTTTTGTCTTTTTGTCTTTCTTTCCCCCTGATAAGAATATAAGTTCATGTGACTTACTAATGTTTTTCTTCTGCCTTTTACAATGAACTTTAAAGTTTAGTACATTGTTGAGAAAAGGCGCTCGTAGTGTAATGGTTATTGTCATAGGAAATAGACATGGCGACAAGAGTTCATATCCTGGACAAGGCTGTTTGCATTTCACATAGAGCACTAATAGCCTTAGGAAAGGTATGCATCCAGCTATTCTCTATCCAGTTGTAATAATGATGATGATGATGAAATTATTGCATACAGTACTCAGGTCTACTCACCAAAAGCTCCTGTATAGTACATAGACTAATGTACTAAGGTCAGAAAAATGCCTTTTACTATTAACTTTGAATAAAATATTTATGTTTTTGGTGTTTGAAACAAGTTATTATTTTAAACTCGCTGAAAAATAATTAACAATTGATCAACAGCACATAAAAATTAGATATATAGAAGATTATTTATTTTATTCTTTTCAACCATATTAATTATTTTAAGATTGGACCAAGAAAATACCTGACAAATTGCGATTTGAATCAATTAAGGTAAAAATGTCAATGTCCACAGATTTTACAAAACTAGCTGGTAATGCTAATTGTTGAGAAAAGACGCATGTAGTGTAATGGTTATTTTATAGGAAATGGACATGGCGACAAGAGTTCATATCCTGGACAAGGCTGTTTGTATTTCATATAGCTATTAGCCTTAGGAAAGGTATCCATCCAGCTATTCTCTCTCCAGTTATAATAATAATAATAATGATGATGAAATTATTACATACAGTACTCGGGTGCACCACAACTCGTCAAAAGCTCCTGTAAAGTATATTTGACCATCCCTCACAACCTACCACTTGACTTAAAATAACCCTGGTGGGTTGAACATGCCGTTAAAATCAATCAATCAATCTATTCTATTCAAATCATCAAATTCTTTTCAAGTGATGTCTACATAGACGTAGGTGTATGTTAAATATAATCTCAAAGTTTTCAGAATTAGATTGATATTTTCCGAAAGTGTTTTGTACTTTAAAACTATTTTGTTTGTTTTGCAGTTTACCAATAAATAAATAACTTGTTTTATTTTATTGTAAATGGATTGATCGTTATTATATGCATTATTAAATATATAAAAATCATTGGTTCTGGTCTCTCTTAGAATTGATAATTTTGTGCATTTTATTTCAATTCATGAATAACTTCCTTTTTTCTTTTTCTTTTAAAACACTTTTGATAAAAGCTTTTTGTTTGTATAATTGTTCTATGTATATATGTTGTGTTTGTATAATGGTGTGTGTGTTTGTATAATGGTCTTGTCTCTCTCTCTCTCTGTATAATTGTGTGTGTCTCTCTCTCTCTGTATAATGTGTGTGTCTCTCTCTTGTATAATTGTCTGTGTGTGTGTGTGTCTCTCTCTCTGTATAATTGTCTCTGTGTGGTGTCTCTCTCTCTGTATAATTGTCTGTGTGTGTCTCTATCTCTGTATAATTGTCTGCGTGTGTGTGTCTCTATCTCTGTATAATGTTGCGTGTTGTGTGTCTCTATCTCTGTATAATTGTCTGCGTGTGTGTGTCTCTATCTCTGTATAATTGTCTGCGTGTGTGTGTCTCTATCTCTGTATAATTGTCTGCGTGTGTGTGTCTCTTCTCTGTATAATTGTCTGCGGTGTGTGTCTCTATCTCTGTATAATTGTCTGCGTGTGTGTGTCTCTATCTCTGTATAATTGTTATCTGCGTTGTGGTGTCTCTATCTCTCTGTATAATGTCTGCAGTGTGTGTGGTCTCTCTCTCTCTGTATAATTGTCTGCGTGGTGTTGTCTCTCTCTCTGTATAAATTTGCTCTGCGTGTGTGTCTCTCTCTCTGTATTAATTGTCTGTGTCTAATTATGTATGCATCTATGTGTGGGTATATATGTAATTGTGTGTATGTTGGGTATATATGTAATTGTGTGTGTATGTGTGGTATATATGTAATTGTGTGTGTATATGTGTGCATGTCTATGTAAATTGATGTGTGCCTGTATGGTGTATAATTCTGTTTGTATGGTGCTCAATTCTGTGTGTAAGGGCTATCAAGTTTTCTTTGCTGAAAACTGAACTGAATATACAGAATTTAGATATTTTGCCTATATCTAATACATACATATCTTTTTAAATATCTATTTAATGAGTTGTGTGATTTTCTGTCTGTAACCGAAAACTATATTACTAATCGAGTCACAATTCACATAGTTATTTACATCATATTCTCCATGATTTATTTATATTTAACCTCAATTATTAATAAAATTGTTTTACATTAATTTATACGTTGACCATATCTACATACTTATAACATGCAATTGTATTTATATATACAAAAAATAGCGTTTACAGTGGTGAATGAAAGGCTATTTGCATATTGATATAAAAATTTGATTTTAATAAATATGTGCTCAGTTAATTGATTTCTAATTGTTGGTTTTATTTAATGAATATGAGCAAATATTTCAGCAATAATCTTAAAAGAAATCCATACACAATATTAAACAGTAATTCTATCTTTATTCCTAATTTAACTAAATAGTTAAATTATGAAAATTTACCAATGAAAGATGGGAGTGAAGAAAAAGCAAGTTTTAGTGTTCCACTTCTTGTTTCAAGTTTTTTATCGGCATCTTTTTTAGTTTCATTAGCCTTTCTAAGTTAACATAATATTTTATTACATTAAAACTTAAATACTGCACCCGGAGGGTGCATATATTTGCTAGTATATATATATAATATATAAATCAAGTACTTTGTACAAAGCTTGATTGCCAAAATACCAATTTGCATCTAATTTTGCCAACCATCTGTTTATTTCCCATCCTTTAATATGACTTTTTGTCTGTTGAGATTGTCTAAATGTGTAATATATACAAAGGGAATTGTGTGAAAGAAGCTGTTGTTATAAGTCCATAAATTGATGTATCAAAAGTTATGTGGCAACAAGCGTCTTGAAAAGAAGAAACTGTTTAGAAAGTGTCTAGTTCAATTCAAATTATTTATAGCTAACACTTAACAATCATATTTATCACTAGAAGTTGGCTACCCGGCATCGTCAGGGTAGAGGGGGGATTTTAAAAAAAAAAAAAAGTTATCCTGCATATCCATTTATTATGGAATTCTGAGTGTGTACTCTATAGGATTTCCCATTAAATCCCCTTTAAAAAAAAAAAAAAAAAAAAAAAAAAATAGACCTTGCATTGATCCAGCCACTCTGAAAATAAATGTTAATGCCCTACTATTCAAAATATCAAATGAGAAAAAAAAATGAAAAAAAAAAAAAAAATTCATTCTGTTATCATTTAAATTTTATTTGTTATTATTTTCACAAATACAAATCAAATCTTATTATTTTTGCTCAAAATGCAAGATCTGGTGATAGTGAATGTGTTGTATATATTTACTTTGATTTACGTTAATTGTTTTATCTTCGCAGTTCCTCCGGACATACATACACACAACTGCCCTTTAAATATGTATAGATTAAAGAACATTATTCTATTATTAATGTACTTCTCCATTGGCTGGGCTGTAGAATAGGTAGGTCGATTTTTCACTTTTTAAAAATATAAAATTATCCAGTTATGCAAAAGTTGTATGTTAGTTAACTGAATACTGAAATACCAAAAATTAGATCTTTTACTAGTACCATTGTTGAGGAAATAGCATCAATGATCATCTACTAAAATGCACTAAAATCCTCATTTTCTAAAGGCCAAATTTTGTGAAAACAAGGATTTTTGTGCAATTTAGTAGATGATCTTTGATGCTATTTTCCTCAAACAATGTACAAGTAAAAGATGTAATTTTTGGTATCCGTATATTCAGTATACTAACACAACTTTTGCATAGATGAACAATTTGATATTTTTAAAAAAAGTGAAAAAACGACCTACCCTATTCTACAGCCCCAGCCAATGGACTATGGTAGAAAGAAGTACATCAATATAGAAATATTTATATATATATATATATATATAATATATATATGGCAGTTGTGTGATGAATATCTGGAGGGAAACTGTAAAGATAAAACAATTAACAACAAAGTGTGGTGTATGTGTGGTGTGTGTATATATATATAATATATATATATATATATATATTTTTAAAAGTGAAAAATCTACCTACCATACTGTAGAATCCACTGTGTTGTGTATTCTGCTTAAATTTGCTATTTGTGTTTTATTCTATCTTCTGTCAGGTCATATCTTGGTTTCTTCTTGTATCCGGTCGGGTATCCCTTTGGTTGGGTTTCATTTTCTGTTCATGTTCTTCAATCAGAAAACACATTTTTTTTTTTTGTGTATCAGCTGCCCTGTCAGCTGGGGCTGTAGAATCCACTGTGTTGTGTATTCCACTTAAATTTGCTATCATGTTTCTAGTCTATCTTCTGTCAGTTCTAATCAGTTTTTTCTTCATATCAGTTGCTCTGTCGGCTGGGGGGTAGAATATGGTGACTGCACCTCTGCAAGGGGCAAAACCCCCACCTTAATGGGGCCACATGTTTTCTTTCTACATATAAGACACATGTTGGTTGGGTTGGATTTTACAGCTGGTTAACCTCTAGTTATTTTATGCCGAAGTTGTTTTTTTTATTATTGGGTTTTTTTAACTCATTTCTTTATTTTATTTACCCCATTGATGGGACTCTAATCGGCTGGGTCAGAAGACAGCATCCTGGGGCTGAGCAGTCCATGATATGTAACTTGCTACCCAGGCTACCCGGGTGGCCTGATTGGGAGTAAGTGTATTTCTACAGCCACAGCCGATAGAGCAGTTTTCACATTAGGATTAATATGCAACCATAAATGTATTTTTTCTTTTTTCTTTTTTTTTCAAAGATTTTTTAAACTCTTTCAAAGAAAATGTCAATATGGAGGACATTCTGTCCCTTTTGATGGAAATAATATTATACCATAGAATATAGGCATGAACTTAATCAATGTTAAGTATCTGGTCGGCATCCTTAGTTCCAGATGTAATGAATAAGTAAGCAAGCCAATAAGAATCCGGTGTTAGGTATGTCTTTGTAAGTCCGTCGTCCAGAATAATCCAAGTATCAATGACATAAGCTCAGAATATTGCCTCTATTAATACAGCAGAAGCAGCAGCAGCAGTGCCTGTGATTGGACAATAGAAATGCCTTCGGTGGTCACGTGGTAGTCAACGAGTCTATATTTAGGAGTGACCATTTGCCCCATGCATTATATCAAATATAATTCAACAATCAATACCATACAACATGATCCCTAATGGTACTACAACATTGTTAAAACCAATACTAAAAAAGTATAAATATAATACACACATATATATATTCACCAACCCCTTCACATGAGCAGGATGTGACACAAGGTCAATTCTTAAGCGGAGTTCAACAGGTTTGAATTCAGAGTTTTCCTTCTCCTAGACTGGTTGCCTAACCAAGGTTAAAGAGCCCAGTCTGCCCTACTATTTATCCATAGCTGGAGGGAGAGTAGGATTCATACCTTTCCCAAGGGTATTCAAAGTGAAATGCAATTATCATATTCAGGATTTGAACTCAGGGGCGACGAGTCATTTCCTATGACTTTAACCATCACAACGCCACTTCCTACATAAATACCCAAATCTTTAAATGCACACACATACCACACTATATATATATATATATATATATATATAAACATTTTTTCAATTTCACTCAGAAAACATTTTTTTCATAATTTTTTTTTTTTTTCAATGGAAAAATAAAATCTAAAAAAATAAAACCAACTTACCCCCCCAAAATAAACAATCTATCGTTGCAAGGAATACAAATTTGATATTAATCACATTATAAATATATATATTATTCCTTGAATGGAAATGCTCACACTGCGTGACATTCCATTTTTACATTTTCTTGCATTTCGGTTGCAGATATACACAACATATATTACTTCCTAACCGTTAGACATGACATAACCCCATACGGGTTGATATTGCCGTTAAAATCAATCACTAACCAACCAATCAAAGATTTGTATTGTTGAAAAATTAATAACAATGTCTGAAAACTTTTGACTTGTATTGATTTTAAAATTTTGTTCGTCCATTTATTTATTTATTTTATTTTTTTTTCAGGCCATTGAAATAATTGGAAGTGAGCATCAGCCATGAATTCTGAGGCTTTGTTCTCTGGAGAATCATTCAGCCAATCAAATGGAGGTTGAGGAAGAGGAGGAGGAAGAGGAGAAAGAGACAGCTCATAGATGGAATCAAATACAAAACCCCAAACCAAGGCCCTCAAAAACACCATACAAATTTGGATTCCTAGCTACGGTATGGAGTTTGTTTTGTTTTCTAAGATTTTTTAAGATTTTATGTTTACATTAAAAAAATATAAAAACAATGCGAGTAAAATTGAATTTGTATATGTGATATATGTGTGTGTGTGTATATATATATATGTATAATATATATATATATATATTAAATTTTTACTTGAAGGCACTTACAACGCATGTATCGCATAAAATTCGATACTTTTTCTTATAGAAAATTAACTTGACAAGTGTAATCCCAGTAAAGGATGGCTCGATGTGTAGAATACCGTACAGACCTGTTCGACTTTATTAAGGTCTCATCAGCGGTATATACTAACGATTCCTCCGACAGAAATCGAAACCGGGACTTCAGCAGACACAGTGAAACACTAGTGAAACATTTATCGCCTCGGCCACAGTACACAGCTGACCATCCTAGCGAAATTAAGCTTGTCAAGCGATACACGCCTCTACCATAATAGGTAAGGGGCGTTATTGAGGGAATAATAACAATATATATATTATTTATATTTTTGCTTGAAGGCAATTATAATGCATGTATCGCATAAAATTCGATAATTATAGAAATAATCTTGACAAGTGAATCCCGGCAAAGGATGGCTCGCTATGCAGAACACCGTAACAGGACTGTTTCGACTTTATTAAGCCTCATCAGCGATGTATACTAACGACTCCCCTTGGGACCTCAGCAGGCATAGTCAGAGACATATCGCTTCAGCCGCCGGTACATGCGAACAATCCCTGCGAAATTAACCATGTCAATGATACGTACACGCCTCTACTAATAAATATATATATATATATATATATATATATATATATATATATATATATATATATATGAGTGAATGTATGTGTGTGTCAAATAATTATATATTATATATATATATTATATATATATGAGTGAATGGTATGTGTGTGTTCAAATTAATATAATATATATATATATATGAGTGAATGTATTGTGTGTGTCAAATTAATATATATATATATATATGAGTGAATGTATGTGTGTGTCAAATATATATATATATATATATATGAGTGAATGTATTGTGTGTGTCAAATTAATATATATATATATATATATATATATATTATGAGTGAATGTATGTGTTGTGTCAAATATATATATATATATATATATATGAGTGAATGTATGTGTGTGTCAAATTATATATATATATATATATATATGAGTGATGTATGTGTGTGTCATATATTATATATATATATGAGTGAATATCAAAATAATATATTATATATATTATTATGGAGTGAATGTATGTGTGTGTCAAATTAATAATATATATATATATATATATATAATGAGAATGTATGTGTGTGGTATTATATATATATATATATATATATATATATGAGTGAATGTATGTGTGTGTCAAATAAATATATATATATATATATATTATATATATATATATGAGTGAATGTATGTGTTGTGTCAAATTAATATATATAATATAATATATATATGAGTGAATGGTATGTGTGTGT
Source organism: Doryteuthis pealeii (assembly GCA_023376005.1). Taxonomy (NCBI): domain Eukaryota; kingdom Metazoa; phylum Mollusca; class Cephalopoda; order Myopsida; family Loliginidae; genus Doryteuthis; species Doryteuthis pealeii. The sequence continues at coordinate 29,415,240 of CM042166.1, read as the reverse complement.
CAATAATATATATATATATATATATATATATGAGTGAATGTATGTGTGTGTCAAATTAATATATATATATATATATATATATAGAGTGAATGTATTGTGTGTGTCAAATAATATATATATTATATGTATATGAGAAAAAAAAAAATGAGATATTAAAATCTGACAGTGTAAAGAAAATATATAGTTTAGAAAATACAATAAAATTAAAGTCAAAGATTAACTTATATATAGCCGACGCTAAAGTGTTTCAGTTTTAATAAAAACCAATCAACAGGGCAATATATGATATAAATTTGTATAAAAGGAATGATGTAAAAGTAAGGCAAAATGTTTTGAGCCTCAATTTGTGATGTTAAATAGCTTCAACTCTGGCAACCGAAATGGAAAAATGGAATGTCACGCGGGTACGTGAGCGTTTCCATTCAAATGGAATATATATTTTTATAATGTGATTAATTTCAAATTGTATTCCTTGCAACGATAGTTGTTTATTTTGGGGGGTAAGTTGGTTTTTTTTTAGATTTTATTTTCCATTGAAAAAAAAAAGCAAAGAAAAATTATGAAAAAATGTTTGTGAGTGAAATTTGAAAAAATGTTATATATATGTGTGTGTGTGTGTGTGTGCATTTAATATGAAAATTTGGGTATTTGGAATATACATTGCTATGCTGAAGAACATAGATAAAAAAAACATTTGGTTATCAAATTATAAATTTATTTCAGCTTTGTTTCTTCAGAATAAGCATAAAGCTGAAATTATAATTTAATAACCTGAAGGTTTTTTATTTTGTATCTATAAAGTAGAGACATGGAGTCAGTGGTGCTTAGTTACTAACAGACTTGGTTTGAATAATCGTTATAGTGAGAAACTATCAGTAACTAAGGGCTGTTGACTCTTCATGCTCTCCTAACTTAGATATAAATGGTCTATCCATGATATTGAATACTCTTTACTTGTATAGATAACGAGTACTAATTATATATATAATATATATTATACTATATATATATAAGTACAGAATTTCTGCTTGTTCTATAATCTATATTATACTAAAGCTGAGTTAATCAACTTTTGCTTCCTAATGGCTTTTTTACTGTTTAGTTTAATGACAAGAAAGTTATACTAAATTTTCCTTACTTTTAGGATTGAGTTATGTTTGAAAAAAATTCTGTTTAATTTATTCTAATTAATCGTGTGATTTGCAATTAAGTCAAAACCGACCAATCTCTTACTTTACTCTGTGTCTATCTCTTTCTTCCCCTCTATGTATCTCTTGACTACCTCCTTGTATAAGAGCCATGAGAATTGGAAACTGTATTTCTATATATAAATTTCACAAACAGCAACCTGTGCTTAAAATGAGGTTAAACATTCCCTTTCTTAAGATAGTTAGAAAATGATTTAAGGTTTCGTCCGGACGTATTTATTTTAAAATTTTTTTATTGCTTTGCTAACTCCTTTTTTCCTAATCTCAATTATCTGCCCCAGAGCTGAATGGGTGACCCAACGATTCACGTTTTATCTAGTATTATATTATAAGTAAAAGTACTCAATAGTGAAGATATAAACTAGGAGTAAATGTTTATGAACGAGGGGGATTAATTAACGGAGAAGGAAAATTATCAGTGTGTCATGACTTGTTGATAAAAATTATATAACCATATAAATCAGGGTTATTTGAATGAATATAAAAGATGCTCAATATGTTGTAAGTGTTGTGTGTGTGGTCGTATATATATATACTATATCATATATATAATCTTATTTTATAATGGAGATTGTGTGATTTTCTGTCGTAACAAAACTATATTACTACTCAAAGTCGCCCAATTCCCTTAAGTTATTTTTGTCATATTTAAGTAACTGATAAAATCCTTAATAAATAATCATATCAAGTAACTGATAATAATCCTTAATCAATAATCATATCAAGTACTAATTAATAATCGCTTAATAAATAAAACATATCAAGTAACTAATAATATCCTTAATAAATAATCATATCAAGCTAACTAAATAATCCCTTAAATATAATATTCATAATCAAAGTAACTTAATAATAATCCTTAATAAATTAATCATATCAAGCTGACTAATAAAATCCTCTAATAAATAATCATATCAGTAATACCTTAATCATATCAAGTAAACTAATAATAATCCTTAATAAATAATCATATCAAGTAATGATTCCTTAATCATATCAAGTAACTAATAACAAGCCTTAATAAATAATTATATTCACAGTAACTAATTAATAATCCTTAATAAATAATCATTATCAAGTAATAATAATAATCCTTAATAAAATAATCAATCAACGTGGATAATCAATATCCTTTAATAAATAAAAAAAAAAACAATTTTTAATTTTTTTTTTTTCAAGTAACTAATAATAATTCCTTACATAAATAATCAATATCAAGTAACTAATATAATCCTTAAATAAATATCATATCAAAAGTAAGATCCTTTAATCTCATATCAAGTAACTAATAATAATCCTTAATAAGATAATCATATCAAGTAAAACTTGATAATAATCCTTTTAATAAATATCATATCAAGTGACTAATTAATATCCTTAAAAAATCATATCAAAGTGACTAATAATATCCTTAATAAATAATCATATCAAGCTGACTAATAATAATCTTAAAAATAATCATATATCAAGTGGACTAATTAATAATTCCTCATATAAGTAACTGATAATAATCCAATATTCCTATCAACTATAAATATTTTTTTAGACAGATCCATTTGACTATAGATTGGAACCCTAACAGGTACTACCATTCCAGTGTTAGAATGG
>CM042166.1:29384988-29412324 GCA_023376005.1 Doryteuthis pealeii | reverse complement strand
AGGAGAGATCAAGTACAATTCCCTTGTTATTTACATTACATTCTCCATGAGTTTATTTTTATTTAAACCTCAATTATTAATAAATTGTTTTACATCCATTAAGAACTGTTTGACCATATCTACATTACTAATAACATGCAATTGTATTATATTATACAAACAAAATAGTGGTCATACAGTGTAATGGGAAGGCTTAATTTGCATATTGATTTTAAAAATTTTGATTTTAATAAATTATATGCTTAATATTATTGATTTTCTAATTTGTTTGGTTTTATCTTATGAAAGAGCAAAAAATCTCGGGGAAAATTTAAAAGAAAATTCCATTAACAAGAGAGATAACTGCAATATTATTCTTTACTTCCTATTTAACTAAATAGTTAAATTAGGCAAATTTACCAAATGAAAACGAGGAAGTAATGGAAAAATGATGGAAGAGTTAAGTTTCAAAAGTTGTTCTATTTTTCAATCATACCCCCCCCCTGTTACCAAATCTTTTATCTGCATTCTTATTCAGTTTCATGAGCCTTCTATTTAATTATATTTATTATATTTAAAACTTAAATACTTGCTTACACCCGGAGGGTACATATATTTGTCTAGTATATATAAAGAAGTGAATCTGACACTATCTTCAGAAGAAAAATTTGAAAAAACACACAGATGTTATTAATTAATGTTTCAGTTATGGCTAATATTGCAATATATTCAGTCTGTTATAGGACCATCAATCAGAGCAGATCTGTTATGAAACGAAGAAAATAGTTTTATTGATAAATATGACCAGTTTTGTTAGGGGAAATAACTCATAAGGGACTTTACGAGAAAGATATTTAAAATTCTATTAGAATTCTTAAAGACCACGTGCATAACGTTTTAGAGTATTGAGATAAACGGGCTTATGTAAGAAAGAGATATTTAAATTTAAAAAAATCTTTTGGCCAGTGCAAGGGAACTAGTTCTTAGATCACAAGGAAACTTTTAAAGCAATAAATTAAAATATATACTATTCTCTGAATTTTTGAATTTAGGCTTTGATAATTAGTACCATTTGATTATTCAGACTATTGTCCTCATCTTCATTGTTATCTGTACAACGTTTCAGTCCGATGTGCCCTCCGGCCTTCTTCAGGTATTTCTTGTTGGACTTGGAACCTTCTCGTTCAAACTCTGGAACCTTCTTGACGTAATCGGAGGCATCATGGAACTTTGAACCTAAAACCCTTTATTCAGTCCACAGGGGTATCCTGTTTCTCATTCAACTAGACCATAGCTGGGGCTACAGTGTTAAGCTGTGTGTTAATTATTATTCTATGTTACTGTGCTGCCCCTGACCAGGATTTGAACTTGCAGTCTAGAGATAACTGTCACTTAGAACTGTCTTAACCTAACTTCCTTATCCACTAGGCTTACCCAATTGGACACATAGCCTAGATATATTATAAAAGCCTAAGCATTAAGGTATGGTATTATAGGTAAGGATAGTACAGGCTTTGATGATCCTTCGTAATTTCTCATTGTGTATGTTAATTAAAGGTGCTAAAATGAGTATTAAAAATGTTTTTTTATAAAATTGAACCACCAACAAGAATAAATATAACAATGTCTTTGGTATAAAATAACCCAACAAGGGTTGACATGCCGTATAAACAAACTAACCTTTTTGGGTAATCCTTAACTTTTTCCTCGTAAATTCCTACCATAAAATAAACTGAACCCTTATTTTTATGTCAGTGTTTTTGCAATAAATGTTTTATTTTTCTTGCACACATTATATTTTACAATACTAAATATATTTTTATTCTTTAACAAATAAAGAAATATATATTTATTATTGTAAAATAATTGGCTGCAAGAAAAATAAAACATTTATTGCAAAAAACCATGGACATAAAATGAGGGTTCAGTTTTTTTTATGGTAGGAATTTACGAGAAAAAAAGTTAAGGATTACACCTTTTTGTTATAGTGAAATAAACCTTATTAGAATTCTAAAAATAAAATAAGTTGTCATTCATACACCAACTCTCTGATTAATTCTAAGTCTCTACAGTAGAATCGGTAAAAACAAAAAAAACAAAAGAATGTCAAGAATAAGAATCCTTGTTGTCTGAGACTTTCTGCCATTTCATCTTTGTATTTGTTCAACTCTAAAATAATCTTTTGATGAGATCAAACAATTTTTGACACCTTTCTCTTCTTTTGTTCGGTGATTACTTATAAAAAGATTCACTATTTTTTTTTTTTTTGTCGTTTTGTCTTTCTTTCCCCTGATAAGAATATAAGTTTCATTGTGACTTACTATGTTTTTCTTCTGCCTTTTACAATGAACTTTAAAGTTAGTACATGTGAGAAAAAGCGCTCGTAAGTGTAATGGGTTATTGTCATAGGAAATAGACATGGCGACAAAGTTCATATCCTGGACAAGGCTGTTTGCATTTCACATAGAGCACTAATAGCCTTAGGAAAGGTATGCATCCAGCTATTCTCTATCCAGTTGTAATAATGATGATGATGATGAAATTATTGCATACAGTACTCAGGTCTACTCACCAAAAGCTCCTGTATAGTACATAGACTAATGTACTAAGGTCAGAAAAATGCCTTTTACTATTAACTTTAGAATAAAATATTTTATGTTTTTGGTTGTTTGAAACAAGTTATTATTTTAACTCGCTGTAAAAAATAATTCAATTGATCAAAGCCACATAAAAATTAGATATATAGAAAGATTATTTTATTTTATTTTCTTTCCAACCATATAATTATTTTTAAGATTGGACCAGAAATACCTGACAAATTGCGATTTGAATCAATTAAGGTGAAAAATTGTCAATGTCCACAGATTTTACAAAACTAGCTGGTAATGCTAATTGTTGAGAAAAAGACGCATGTAGTGTAATGGTTATTGTTATAGGAAATGGACATGGCGACAAGAGTTCATATCCTGGACAAGGCTGTTTGTATTTCATATAGCATTTAGCCTTAGGAAAGGTATCCATCCAGCTATTCTCTCTCCAGTTATAATAAATAATAATAATGATGATGAAATTATTACATACAGTACTCGGGTGCACCACAACTCGTCAAAAGCTCCTGTAAAGTATATTTGACCATCCCTCACAACCTACCACTTGACTTAAAATAACCCTGGGTGGGTTGACATGCCGTTAAAATCAATCAATCAATCTATTCTATTCAAATCATCAAATTCTTTTCAAGTGATGTCTACATAGACGTAGGTGTATGTTAAATATAATCTCAAAGTTTTCAGAATTAGATTGATATTTTCCGAAAGTGTTTTGTACTTTAAAACTATTTTGTTTGTTTTTGCAGTTTACCAATAAATAAATAACTTTGTTTTATTTTATTGTAAATGGATTGATCGTTATTATATGCATTATTAAAATATATAAAATCATTGGTTCTGTCTCTCTTAGAATTGATAATTTTGTGCATTTTATTTCAATTCAATGAATTAACTTCCTTTTTTCTTTTTCTTTTAAAACCACTTTTGATAAAAGCTTTTTGTTTGTATAATTGTCTATGTATATATGTGTGTTTGTATAATGGTGTGTGTGTTTGTATAATGGTCTGTGTCTCTCTCTCTCTCTGTATAATTGTGTGTGTCTCTCTCTCTCTGTATAATTGTGTGTGTCTCTCTCTCTGTATAATTGTCTGTGTGTGTGTGTGTCTCTCTCTCTGTATAATTGTCTCTGTGTGTGTGTCTCTCTCTCTGTATAATTGTCTGTGTGTGTCTCTATCTCTGTATAATTGTCTGTGTGTGTGTGTCTCTATCTCGTATAATTGTCTGTGTGTGTGTGTCTCTATCTCTGTATAATTGTCTGCGTGTGTGTGTCTCTATCTCTGTATAATTGTCTGCGTGTGTGTGTCTCTATCTCTGTATAATTGTCTGCGTGTGTGTGTCTCTATCTCTGTATAATTGTCTGCGTGTGTGTGTCTCTATCTCTGTATAATTGTCTGCGTGTGTGTGTCTCTATCTCTCTGTATAATTGTCTGCGTGTGTGTGTCTCTCTCTCTCTCTATAATTGTTGCGTGTGTGTGTCTCTCTCTCTCTGTATAATTGTCTGCGTGTGTGTCTCTCTCTCTGTATAATTGTCTGTGTCTAATTATGTATGCATCTATGTGTGGGTATATATGTAATTGTGTGTGTATGTGTGGGTATATATGTAATTGTGTGTGTATGTGTGGGTATATATGTAATTGTGTGTGTATATGTGGCATGTCTATGTAATTGTATGTGTGCCTGTAGTGTGTATAATTCTGTTTGTATGTGTGCTCAATTCTGTGTGTAAGGGCTATCAATGTTTTCTTTGCTGAAAACTGAACTGAATATACAGAATTTAGATATTTTGCCTATATCTAATATACATACATATCTTTTTAAAGATATCTTATTATAATGGAGATTGTGTGTTTTTCTGTCTGTAACCGAAACTATATTACTAATCGAGTCACAATTCACATAGTTATTTACATCATATTCTCCATGATTTTATTTATATTTAAACCTCAATTATTAATAAAATTGTTTTACATTATTATACTGTTGACCATATCTACATACTAATAACATGCAATTGTATTTATATATACAAAAAAATAGCGGTTTACAGTGTGAATGGAAAGGCTAATTTGCATATTGATATTAAAAATTTGATTTTAATAAATATGTGCTCAGTATAATTGATTTCTAATTGTTTGGTTTTATTTTAATGAATATGAGCAAATATTTCAGCAATAAATCTTAAAAGAAATCCATTAACAATATTAACAGTAATTCTATTCTTTACTTCCTAATTTAACTAAATAGTTAAATTATGAAAATTTACCAATGAAAGATGGGAGTGAAGAAAAAGCAAGTTTTAGTTGTTCCACTTCTGTTTCAAGTCTTTTTATCGGCATCTTTTTTAGTTTCATTAGCCTTTCTAAGTTAACATAATATTTTATTACATTAAAACTTAAATACCTGCACCCGGAGGGTGCATATATTTGCTAGTATATATATATATATATAATCAAGTACTTTGTACAAAGCTTGATTGCCAAAATACACAATTTGCATCTAATTTTTGCCAACCATCTGTTTAATTTCCCATCCTTTAATATTGACTTTTTGTCTGTTGAGATTGTCTAAATGTGTAATATATACAAAGGGGAATTTGTGTGAAAGAAGCTGTTGTTATAAGTCCATAAATTGATGTATCAAAAGTTATGTGGCAACAAGCGTCTTGAAAAGAAGAAACTGTTTAGAAAGTGTCTAGTTCAATTCAAATTATTTATAGCTAACACTTAACAATCATATTTATCACTAGAAGTTGGCTACCCGGCATCGTCAGGGTAGAGGGGGGATTTAAAAAAAAAAAAAAAGTTAGTCCTGCATATCCATTATTATGGAATCTTGAGTTGTGTACTCGTAGGATTTCCCATTAAAATCCCCATTTTAAAAAAAAAAAAAAAAAAAAAAAAAAAATAGACCTTGCATTGATCCAGCCACTCTGAAAATAAATGTTAATGCCTACTATTCAAAATATCAAATGAGAAAAAAAAATGAAAAAAAAAAAAAATTCCATTCTGTTATCATTTAAATTTTATTTGTTAATTATTTTCACAAATACAAATCAAATCTTTATTATTTTTGCTCAAAATGCAAGATCTGGTGATAGTGAATGTGTGTATATATTTACTTTGATTTTACGTTAATTGTTTTATCTTCGCAGTTTCCTCCGGACATACATACACACAACTGCCCTTTAAATATGTATAGATTAAAGAACATATTTCTATATTAATGTACTTCTCCATTGGCTGGGGCTGTAGAATAGGGTAGGTCGATTTTTCACTTTTTAAAAATATAAAATTATCCAGTTATGCAAAAGTTGTATGTTAGTATACTGAATACTGAATACCAAAAATTAGATCTTTTACTAGTACCATTGTTTGAGGAAATAGCATCAATGATCATCTACTAAAATGCACTAAAAATCCTCATTTTCTAAAGGCCAAATTTTGTGAAAACAAGGATTTTTGTGCAATTTAGTAGATGATCTTTGATGCTATTTCCTCAAACAATGGTACAAGTAAAAGATGTAATTTTTGGTATCCGTATTTCAGTATACTAACACAACTTTTGCATAGATGAACAATTTGATATTTTAAAAAAGTGAAAAAACGACCTACCCTATTCTACAGCCCCAGCCAATGGACTATGGTAGAAAGAAGTACATCAATATAGAAATATTTTATATATATATATATATATATATATATATATATGGCAGTTGTGTGTATGAATATCTGGAGGAAACTGTAAAGATAAAACAATTAACAACAAAGTGTGTGTATGTGTGTGTGTGTGTATATATATAATATATATATATATATATATATTTTAAAAAGTGAAAAATCTACCTACCATACTGTAGAATCCACTGTGTTGTGTATTCTGCTTAAATTTGCTATTGTGTTTTTATTCTATCTTCTGTCAGGTCATATCTTGGTTTCTTCTTGTATCCGGTCGGGTATCCCTTTGGTTCTGGGTTTCATTTTCTGTTCATGTTCTTCAATCAGAAAAACACATTTTTTTTTTTTGTGTATCAGCTGCCCTGTCAGCTGGGGCTGTAGAATCCACTGTGTTGTGTATTCCACTTAAATTTGCTATCATGTTTCTAGTCTATCTTCTGTCAGTTCTAATCAGTTTTTTCTTCATATCAGTTGCTCTGTCGGCTGGGGAGGTAGAATATGGTGACTGCACCTCTGCAAAGGGGCAAAACCCCCACCTTAATGGGGCCACATGTTTTCTTTCTACATATAAAGACACATGTTGGTTGGTTGGATTTTACAGCTGGTTAACCCTCTAGTTATTTTATGCCGAAGTTGTTTTTTTTATTATTGGGTTTTTTAACTCATTCTTTATTTATTTACCCCATTGATGGGATCTAATCGGCTGGGTCAGAAGACAGCATCCTGGTGGCTGAGCAGTCCATGATATGTAACTTGCTACCCAGGCTACCCGGGTGGCCTGATTGGGAGTAAGTGTATTCTACAGCCACAGCCGATAGAGCAGTTTTCACATTAGGATTAATATGCAACCATAAATGTATTCTTTTCTTTTTTTTTTTTTTTCAAAGATTTTTTAAACTCTTTCAAAGAAAATGTCAATATGGAGGACATTCTGTCCCTTTTGATGGAAATAATATTATACCATAGAATATAGGCATGAACTTAATCAATGTTAAGTATCTGGTCGGCATCCTTAGTTCCAGATGTAATGAATAAGTAAGCAAGCCAATAAGAATCCGGTGTTAGGGTATTCTTTGTAAGTCCGTCGTCCAAGATAATCCAAGTATCAATGACATAAGCTCAGAATATTGCCTCTATTAATACAGCAGAAGCAGCAGCAGCAGTGCCTGTGATTGGACAATAGAAATGCCTTCGGTGGTCACATGGTAGTCAACGAGTCTATATTTAGGAGTGACCATTTGCCCCATGCATTATATCAAATATAATTCAACAATCAATACCATACAACATGATCCCTAATGGTACTAACACATTGTTAAAACCAATTACTAAAAAGTATAAATATAAATACACAACATATATATATATTACCAACCCCTTCACATGAGCAGGATGTGACACAAGGTCAATTTCTTAAGCGGAGTTCAACAGGTTTGAATTCAGAGTTTTCCTTCTCCTAGACTGGTTGCCTAACCAAGGTTAAAGAGCCCAGTCTGCCCTACTATTTATCCATAGCTGGAGGGAGAGTAGGATTCATACCTTTCCCAAGGGTATTAGCGCAAAGTGAAATGCAATTATCATATTCAGGATTTGAACTCGGGCGACGAGTCCATTTCCTATGACTTTAACCATCACAACACGCACTTCCTACATAAATACCCAAATCTTTCAATATTAAATGCACACACATACACACACTATATATATATATATATATATATATATATATATATAAACATTTTTTCAATTTCACTCAGAAAACATTTTTTTCATAATTTTTTTTTTTTTTTTTTCAATGGAAAAATAAAATCTAAAAAAATAAAACCAACTTACCCCCCAAAATAAACAACCTATCGTTGCAAGGAATACAAATTTGATATTAATCACATTATAAATATATATATATTCCATTTGAATGGAAATGCTCACACTGCGTGACATTCCATTTTTACATTTTCTTGCATTTCGGTTGCAGATATACACAACATATATTACTTCCTAACCGTTAGACATGACATAACCCCATACGGGTTGATATGCCGTTAAAATCAATCAACTAACCAACCAATCAAAGATTTGTATTGTTGAAAAATTAATAACAATGTCTGAAAAACTTTTGACTTGTATTGATTTTAAATTTTGTTCGTCCATTTATTTATTTATTTATTTTTTTTTTCAGGCCATTGAAATAATTGGAAGTGAGCATCAGCCATGAATTCTGAGGCTTTGTTCTCTGAGAATCATTCAGCCAATCAAAATGGAGGATTTGAGGAAGAGGAGGAGGAAGAGGAGAAAGAGACAGCTCATAGATGGAATCAAATACAAAACCCCAAACCAAGGCCCTCGAAAACACCATACAAATTTGGATTCCTAGCTACGGTATGGAGTTTTTTTGTTTTCTAAGATTTTTTAAAGATTTTATGTTTACATTAAAAAAATAATAAAAACAATGCGAGTAAAATTGAATTTGTATATGTGTATATATGTGTGTGTGTGTATATATATATATGTATATATATATATATTATATATTAAATTTTTACTTGAAGGCACTTACAACGCATGTATCGCATAAAATTCGATACTTTTTCTTATAGAAAATGAACTTGACAAGTGTAATCCCAGTAAAGGATGGCTCGATGTGTAGAATACCGTACAGACTGTTTCGACTTTATTAAGTCTCATCAGCGGTATATACTAACGATTTCCCTCCGACAGAAATCGAAACCGGGACTTCAGCAGACACAGTGAAACACTAGTGAAACATTTTATCGCCTCGGCCACAGTACACAGCTGACCATCCTAGCGAAATTAAGCTTGTCAAGCGATACACGCCTCTACCATAATAGGTAAGGGGGCGTTATTGAGGGAATAATAACAATATATATATTATTTATATTTTTGCTTGAAGGCAATTATAATGCATGTATCGCATAAAATTCGATAATTATAGAAAATAATCTTGACAAGTGAATCCCGGCAAAGGATGGCTCGCTATGCAGAACACCGTACAGACTGTTTCGACTTTATTAAGCCTCATCAGCGATGTATACTAACGACTCCCCTCCGACAGAAACTGGGACCTCAGCAGGCATAGTCAGAGACCATATCGCTTCAGCCGCCGGTACATAGCGAACAATCCCTGCGAAATTAACCATGTCAATGATACGTACACGCCTCTACTATATATATATATATATATATATATATATATATATATAGAGTGAATGTATGTGTGTGTCATATATATATATATATATATGAGTGAATGTATGTGTGTGTCAAATTAATATATATATATATATATATGAGTGAATGTATGTGTGTGTCAAATTAATATATATATATATATATGAGTGAATGTGTGTGTGTCAAATTAATATATATATATATATATATATGAGTGAATGTATGTGTGTCAATTAATATATATATATATATATATATATATGAGTGAATGTATGTGTGTGTCAAATAATAATATATATATATATATGAGTGAATGTATGTGTGTGTCATATATATATAATATATATATATATATATATGAGTGAATGTGTGTGTGTCAAATTAATATATATATATATATATATATGAGTGAATGTATGTGTGTGTCAAATAATATATATATATATATATATATATATATATGAGTGAATGTATGTGTGTGTCAAATTAATATATATATATATATATATATATATATATGAGTGAATGTATGTGTGTGTCAAATTAATATATATATATATATATATATATATATATATATATGAGTGAATGTATGTGTGTGTCAAATTAATATATATATATATATATATATATATGAGTGAATGTATGTGTGTGTCAAATTAATATATATATATATATATATATATATATGAATGTATGTGTGTGTCAAATAATATATATATATATATATATATATATGAGTGAATGTATGTGTGTGTCAAATTAATATTATATATATATATATATATATGTATGTATATGAGAAGAAAAAATGGATATAAAATCTGACAGTGTAAAGAAAATATATAGTTTAGAAAATACAATAAAATTAAGTCAAAGATTGACTTATATATAGCCGACGCTAAAGTGTTTCAGTTTTAATAAAAACCATCAACAGGGCAATATATGATATAAATTTGTATAAAAGGAATGATTAAAAGTAAGCAAAAGTTGTGAGCCTCAATTGTGATGTTAAATAGCTCAACTCTGCAACCGAAATGGAAAAATGGAATGTCACGCGGTGTGAGCGTTTCCATTCAAATGGAATATATATTTTTATAATGTGATTAATTTCAAATTTGTATTCCTTGCAACGATAGGTTGTTTATTTTGGGGGGTAAGTTGGTTTTATTTTTTTAGATTTTATTTTTCCATTGAAAAAAAAAAGAAAGAAAATTATGAAAAAAATGTTTTGTGAGTGAAATTGAAAAAATGTTATATATATGTGTGTGTGTGTGTGTGTGCATTTAATATTGAAAGATTTGGGTATTTGGAATATACATTGCTATGCTGAAGAACATAGATAAAAAAACATTTGGTTATCAAATTATAAATTTATTTCAGCTTTGTTTCTTCAGAATAAGCATAAAGCTGAAATTTATAATTTAATAACCTGAAGGTTTTTTATTTTTGTGTCTATAAAGTTAGAGACATGGAGTCAGTGGTGCTTAGTTACTAACAGACTTGGTTTGAATAATCGTATAGTGAGAAACTATCAGTAACTAAGGGCTGTTGACTCTGTGTTCATGCTCTCCTAACTTAGATATAAATGGTCTATCCATGATATTGAATACTCTTTACTTGTATAGATAACGAGTACTATATTATATATATATATATATATATATATATATATATATAAGTACAGAATTTCTGCTTGTTCTATAATCTATTATTATACTAAAGCTGAGTTAATCAACTTTTGCTTCCTAATGGCTTTTTTTACTGTTTAGTTTAATGACAAGAAAGTTATACTAAATTATTCCTTACTTTTAGGATTGAATTATGTTTGAAAAAAATTCTGTTTTAATTTATTCTAATTAATCGTGATTTGCAATTAAGTCAAAAACCGACCAATCTCTTACTTTACTCTGTGTCTATCACTTTCTTCCCCTCTATGTATCTCTTGACTACCTCCTTGTTATAAGAGCCATGAGAATTGGAAATGTATTTCTATATTAAATTTCACAACCAGCAACCTGTTGCTTAAATGAGGTTAAACATTCCCTTTCTTAGATAGCTTAGAAAATGATTTTAAGGTTTCGTCCGGACGTATTTATTTAAAAAATTTTTTATTTGCTTTGCTAACTCCCTTTTTCCTAATCTCAATTATCTACCCAGAGCTGAATGGGTGACCCAACAATTCACATTTTATCTAGTATTTATATATAAGTAAAAGTACTCAATAGTGAGATAAACTAGAGTAAAAATGTTTATGAAGAGGGGGATAAATTAACGGAGAAGGCAAAATATCAAGTGTGTCATGACTTTGTTGATAAAATAATTAACCATATAAATCAGGGTTATGAATGAATATAAAAGTGCTCAATATGTTTGTAGTGTGTGTGTGTGTGTCTATATATATATATATATATATATATATATCTTATTATAATGGAGATTGTGTGTTTTTCTGTCTGTAACCAAAACTATATTACTACTCAAGTCACAATTCCCTTAGTTATTTTTGTCATATTCCCATGTTTTTTTTTTTTTTCATTCAAACCTTATTTATTAATAAAATTGTTTTGCATTATTAATACTGTTGGCCATATATGCATACTAATAACATGCAATTGTATTTATATATACAACAAAATAGCAGTTTAGAATGTGAACAGGAAGGCTAATTTGCATATTAATATAAAAAATTGATTTTTAATAAATATTTGCTTAGTAATATTGATTTCTAATTGTTTGGTTTTATTTTTATAAATATGAGCAAAAATTTTGGAGAAAATCTTGAAAGAAATCCATTAACAAGAAGAAATAACTGTGACTTTATTCTTTACTTCCTATTTTAACTAAATAGTTAAATTAGGGAAATGATGAAAGAGTTAGTTTCAAAGTTATTCTACTTTTCGATTATACCCCCCTGTTTTAAATAATTTTATCTGCATTCTTTTTAGTTTCATTAGTCTTTCTAATTTAACATATTTCATTACATTAAAACTTAAATACGTGCGCCCGGAGGGTGCATATATTTGCTAGTATATATAATGTGTGTGTGTGTGTAATATTGTAAAAAATTTGAAAAAACACAAGTTTATAAACAAATTTTTATTTCGCCTACGCTGCAGTGTTTCAGTCTGTTTCGATAGACCTTCATCAGGGCTTTCATTGGTTTAAAGAAAAATAAATTATTATGAAGACAAAAGGTCTGTGAGCCTCTGTTTTTTGGTGTGTTGAGCTCCCCCGGCGTAGGCCAAATAAACATTATTCGTTTATAAACTTGTGTTTTTTCAAATTTTTTATAATATTACATACTGTCGGATTCACTTCCATTTTTTTCTTCACACATATATATGTATATGGGGTCGCTTTAACTCAGTCGCTAACTCGATGCATGAGTAGCACAAGGATCTCTGCTGTAAAGTAAGGAGCTGGTGGTAGGTGTGGTGCTCCATCTCATGCAAAAAAAAATGTCCTTGGTCTAGTGCTAGTGAAAAGGGGATTGACTTCCTTGGTGTCTGGCTGATACCGATATTAGGCCACCCCAATGATTTTATATATAGTTTGGTATATCTAATATAAGTGTAAGATTCAAAGTTAATTAATGAACATACAATTCCGACACGTTGTGAGACAAAACATTTAATATATATAACCGCACATGGAAACGATAAGATACATAATGTACAGGAGAATAGAACATGTAAATACATATACAATATTTAGGTATAAACAAGATACCCAAATGTACCTAATATATAAATGTTACAGACATAGAACTAAAGGATAGTCCATGCTGTATAAAGGACTTACAGTAATGTAAGGGGGGGGGCAAAAGCCCCACCGAGAAGGGGGTAGATAGACTCTAGCCCATAGCAGTTCTTGAAGATCCAGCTAAAAAGCGGAAGACAAGTTAAAACCAGTTGCTTAAATCCCAGAGGTCCCCTAGTAGGAACAAACAGCAACACAGCGAGAAGATAACTCTTCCGGCAAAGGGAAGATAATCCCCTACATAAGTACTTCTCATGCGCTGAGTTGATGGAATTCAGTATTGAACCTGGAACATTGTGGTTCCTAGGCAGAGGTTGAGACTGAGCTAAACCAGCCCCTATTAGTAGCACTTGCAATGGCTACCCGACGTCACCTGGGTAGAGGGGGATATTTTAAGTTAGTCCTGCAGATCAATTATTACTGAATCGTGAGTTGAATACTCGTGGGATGCCCCATTTAAAAAAAACATAGATCTTGCATTGATCCAGCTAGTCTGAAAAGAATTGTTAATGTCTACTACCTAAAATATTAAATGAAAAAAAAAAATCCATGCTGTTATCATTTAAATTTTATTTTTTAATTATCTTCATGAATATAAATAAAATCTCTTGTTTTTGCTCAAAAACCAATCCCTGGTGATATTTAATTTGTATATATATATTTACTTTGACGTTAATTGTTTTATTTTGAAGCTTCCTCCGGACATACATACACACCCAACTGCCCTTTATATATGTATAGATAGATAGATAGATAGATGGTGGGTTTAATTTATGGCCTTGAGGGCTGATGAATACAGATCTTGTTTTCATCCTAAGGTATTGCTCAAGCGTAATGAGTTATTTTGTTCCCTTTAGGCACTCGTTTAATGTTGTTTATTGAATTTGCAAATGACTGGTAATTGAAATATTTGAACTCTTAATGTTACTAGTTCAGATTTGTTTGTGTTGGATGAAGCGGAAAGATCTCTGAGGGAGGGAGAGGGAGCTGGTGGCGGGGAGGAGCTGGTGTGATGGAAGGAACTGATGCGGGGGAGGAGAGCAGCAAAAAACAAATATTCAATTTTCTTTATTTGGGCCATCTAAAGACTTTTTTTTGTTAATGTTTGTTTTTGTCTATGAGACAAGCTGTATTCAGCAAAAAAAATAACAAGAAAACTAATAAATAAATTTTATTATAATGGAGATTGTGTGTTTTTCTGTCTGTAACCGAAACTATATAACTACTCAAGTCACAATTCCTTTAATTATTTACGTCAAATTCTCCATGATTTCATTCTTTTAAACCTTCAGTTATTAATAAAAATTGTATTACATTATTAATACTGTTGACCATATCTACGTACTAATAACATGCAATTGTATTTGTATATACAACAAAATAGCGGTTTACAGTTTGAACGAGAAGGCTAATTTGCATATTGATATTTAAAATTTTATTTTAATAAATATGTGCTTGGTATTATTGATTTCTAATTGTTTGGTTTTATCTTAAGAAATATAAACAAAAATCTCGTGGATAAATCTTTAAAAAAATGTATTTACAAGAAGAAATAACTGTAATATTATCCTTTACTTCCTATTTTAACTAAATAGTTAAATTAGGAAAATTTACCAATGAAAGAGGGGAGTAATGGAAAATGATGGAATAGTTAGTTTCAAAGTTGTTCTATTTTCCGATTATTATGATATTTTATTATATCAAAACTTAAATACTTGCACCCTACGGAGGGTGCATATATTTGCTAGTAAAAAAATAAAATTGTTTTGTAGGGATCATTATCCCTATGCTTTAGTATGACCCATCTGAAGAAAGATTAGATTGTTTCAAAAATGTAAACAACAAAAAGAGACTATTCTTAGAATAAACAAATTTAGCTCAGTCGGTAGAGTGTTCGGCTTTGAACCTCAAGGTTCCTAGTTCGATACCGGCCCTCGCCAACTCAGCGTATGAGTAGCACAGGCATCTGTGCTGTAAAGTAAGGAGCTGATGTAGGTGTGGTGCTCCACCTCAGATGCAAAAACAATCTCCTTTGTCTAGCGCTAGTAAAAAGGGGATAGACTCCCTCGCTGATTGGCTGATACCGACTTTAGGCCATCTCGACGACTTTACTTTTACTTTACTTATTTACCCCATAGATGAGACTCTAATCGGCTGGGTCAGAAGAATATACCAACTGCACCTCTGCAAGAGGTAAAAACCCTTCAATGGACCACCTGTTGGCCTCGTGATGCTCAAGGACAGAATCCTGGTGGCTGAACAGTACATGATCTGCAACTGTCCACTTTAAGCCTTACTAAAGCTAGACTGATCAATCAGCATGTCATGTCAAGCCCTAGCACCTATATGATTGTCCCAAGCCTATTGCTCTTATGGCAAGCTCACAACCCTTTTTATCATGTATGTTCTAGAAGGCGTTAGCTGAGTGTCTTAGTGTCCTGGGTATGATGTTAAATGGCATCTAGTTTGGAGTGTGGAGTACTCCTTCATCATTATTACTCCCAGGTCCACTGATTCTGATTCCACTGACCCCTTAACTTCTTCCGACTCCACAGCCCTGTATCCAACTCCAGCTATGGATAAAATAGTATGGCAGACTGGAATCTTTCACATTGTTATGGCAACTGGTCTAGGAGAAGAAAAACTGAATTCAAAACTGATAAACTCCACTTAAAAATTGTCAAATTGTCACATTCTAGTTGTGTGGTTTGATACGTTTAAAAAGTATTTACTGACCAGTTACTGTAACATGTATTCAGCTAGTAAATACATAACTATGAATCCAACTATTCTCCCTCCAGCTATGGGTAAATAGTAGGGCAGACTGGGCTCTTTAACCTTACCATCCCTGATGATATTTACCTTTTGGATTACCCTCAAAGATAAAACAGATGTGTGTATTCATACACATTTTTTTTCTTTAAATATAGACCCTCACAAAAAGGAGTATTAGATGTCTATGAGGTAGAAGTGATGACTATTAGATGGATGGGTATGTGTGTGTGGGGGGGATGAAACCATTATGAACCTCTCCTTTTTTCTCCTTTTTCTCTCTCCTTTTTTCTCTCTCCTTTCTCTCTCCTTTTTCTCTCTCCTTTTTTCTCTCCTTTTTCTCTCCTTTTCTCTCTCCTTACTCTCCTTTTTCTCTCTCCTTACTCTCCTCTCTCTTTTTCTCTCTCCTTACTCTCCTTTTCTTTTCTCATTACTCTCCTTTTTTTTCTCATTACTCTCCTTTTTCTCCTCATTACTCTCCTTTTTTCTCCTCATTACTCTCCTTTTTTCTCCTCCTTTCTTCTCCTCCTTTCTTCTCATTACTCTCCTTTTTGAATCAATATCTGATTAAGTCTAATGTTGCATTTCCCTTCATTCATTTTTAAGGATATTTATAAAACTATTGTTTTTCAATCTCTGCCTCAGGCGATAATTTTTTATTTTCTTTATTTTTATATTGATTTGAACATCGTACAATATCTTTGGGGTTCCTAAAAACAGGCCATCTTAATTCAATGACTTATGGAGGGCATTTATACTATTTTTGCCCACAAGCCCAATTTAGCTCAGTTGTTAGAGCATCCGCCTTAGAATTGCAAGGTTCTGTTTTCGATACTGGTCCTTGCCAACTCATCACGAGTAGCACTGCTCGGGTAATCTAATCTGTGCGGTATAGCATCTGGGAGCTTATGGTATGTGTGGCACTCCATCTTGGGGGGGGGAAATATCTCCCTTTGTCTAACAAGTCTGGTTTAGCTCAGTCAGTAGAGCTCTGTGTAAGAATTGCAAGGTTCCGGTTTCGATACTGGTCCTTGCCAACACAGCACATGAGTAGCACAGCTTGGGTAATCTGGTATGTGTGGTAAAGCATTTGGAAGCTTATGGTAGGCGTGGTGTTCCACCTCGCGCCCCACCCCCAACCTCTCTGGTCTAGTGCTTGCAAAAAGGGGATTGACTCCCTTGCTGTTTGGGTGATAACGACAGTAGGCCACTCTTAAAAACAGGCAAGCTTAAATCAATGATCATGGTAGGCATTTATACTATTTTTGCCCACAAATCTCAGTTGATAGAGCATCCACCTATGAATTGCAAGGTTCTGGTTTCAATTCTGGCCCCTGACAACTCTTTCTCCATCATTATGAATGGCCAGGGAGACACCAGTATTTGTTAGTCTGTTTTGTTCGGTCGGTTGTTTTGTTTAATGGCATATCAACCCTTTTGGGTTGTTTAATGCTGAATAAAGTCCTTTTGATAAAGGTAACAGATGGCTTACAGTACCTACTGTTGCTTAAGTGATCACCCAGTCAAGTATTGAACAGGCTCATCGCTGCTTAAGTCTTAACATCCTGTTGAGAATTCCTCTAAGGATTTATAAAAAAAATGGCTAAAAATTTCCTTTTTATTTAATGTTTCCTGTTATTTTTAAATGAAGACTTCTAAATATGTTTAATATTATATTTAAACAAAGGTTATATTTTGGGGCGGATTATGAAAATGAATGTGACTTCTGTGGGCGGGCGGAATGAGGCGATATAGGACGTTAAGAGTTAACTCTAGTGATCTAGTGAGAACTGGCGCTTTCAACGTGACTTGACCATAATAAAAGACACATAAAGGAGATAAGTTTCAAAGGGCTTAATTTGTCATGTGACCAACGGACATGTGACATTGGAAGCCACGCCTACAATCCAAAGGAAGGCAATTATGTTTGTCTCACTACAATGAATTCCCCAGCATTGTTGCCATTTGTTGTTAGCCTAAAAACTTTGCTGGAAAAGAAAAGGTGAATAAGAAGAATTATGTATTAGAAAGAAGGTGAAGAAGAAGAATTATTACTGTAGAAAGGTGAAGAAGAAGAAAAAAGAATTATTACTGTAGAAAGGTGAAGAAGAAGAAAGAAAGAATTATTACTGTAGAAAGGTGAAGAAGAAGAAAGAAAGAATTATTACTGTAGAAAGGTGAAGAAGAAGAAAGAAAGAATTATTACTGTAGAAAGGTGAAGAAGAAAGAAAGAATTATTACGTGAAGAAAGAAGAATTATTACAAGGAGAAGAATTATTACTGTAGAAAGGAGAAGAATTATTACTGTAGGAAGGAAGAAGAATTATTACTGTAGAAAGACTGTGAAGAAGAATTATTACAGAAGAAGATTATTACTGTAGAAAGACTGTGAGAAGAAGAATTATTAAAGAATTATTACTGTAGGAGAAGAATTATTACTGTAGAAAGAAAGAAGAATTATTACTGTAGAAAGAAGAAGAATTATTACTGTAGAAAGAAAGAGAAGAATTATTACTGTAGTAAGAAGGTGAATAAGAAGAATTATTACTGTAGAAAGAAGGTGAATAAGAAGAATTATTACTGTAGAAAGAAGGTGAAGAAGAATTATTACTGTAGAAAGAAGGTGAATAAGAATTATTACTGTAGAAAGAAGGTGAATAAGAATTATTACTGTAGAAAGAAGGTGAATAAGAAGAATTATTACTGTAGAAAGAAGGTGAATAGAAGAATTATTACTGTAGAAAGAAGAAGAATTATTATTACTGTAGAAAGACTGTGAAGGAGAAGAATTATTACTGTAGAAAGAAGAAAATATTTATGGGTCCCATCTTTGGGTCAAGCAGATCCGTTTCAGATAATGTTTAAAATGATTGTTACCCCCAACAATTCTTTGGCTCTTAAGATATTGATATTGCAACTAAGTATAAAATGTTAATCAACAAAAGATGCTCATTTGTTTTTCCTAAAATCTTTGCTGGAAATTGAGGGACGTCAATTCTTGAAATGTTGATCAACCGAGGATGCACATAAGACAGAATTATCTTTGATTATTTCCACAGGTTTGATTTTTGCTTTGAAGTTAAAATGTCTTAAGAATTTTCCATCATTATGAATGGGCATGGAGACACCAATATTAATAAGACGGCATTTGTACGTCTGTTTGAAGATAAACTAGAAGATTATAAAAGGATACAAGAAGAAAATCAGATTTGAATATTGATGCTAGGTTGGTTCATTATTTTGTTTTATGGCATATCAACACTTTTGGGTTATTTAATGCCAAATCAATTTTTTTTTTCTTTTTGGGAATAGATGATTTGTGGGTTGGTTGTTTTTGTTTTATGGCATATCAACATTTTTGGGTTATTTAATGCCAAATCAATTTTTTTTTTCTTTTTGGGAATAGATGATTTGTGGGTTGGTTGTTTATTTTATTTTATGGCATATCAACATTTTTGGGTTATTTAATGCCAAATCAATTTTTTTTTTCTTTTTGGGAATAGATGATTTGTGGGTTGGTTGTTTTTTTTTTATGGCATATCAACACTTTTGGGTTATTTAATGCCAAATCACTTTTCTTTTTCTTTTTGGGAATAGATGATTTGTGGGTTGGTGTTTTTGTTTTATGGCATATCAACACTTTTGGGTTATTTAATGCCAAATCACTTTTCTTTTTCTTTTTGGGAATAGATGATTTGTGGGTTGGTTGTTTATTTTGTTTTATGGCATATCAACACTTTTGGGTTATTTAATACCAAATCTTGCTTTTTATATATGTGATTTTTCTAACTTCATGGTAGAAGTTATTGTTATATTAGGGTGTCCAACTCTGAACCACAAGGTTCCTGGTTCGATACCAGCCCTCACCAACTCAGCATATGAGTAGCACAGGGATCTGTGCAGTAAGGAGCTGATAGTAGGTGTGGCGCTCCACCTCAGATGCAAAAAACAATCTCCTTGATCTATTGCTAGTGAAAAGGGGATAGACTCCCTTACCTCAGCTGATACTTTTTGTTTATTAGATCTTTCATCAACATTACGTGTATTAATTAGTAGAAATAATTTTTATGTTGGTTGGTTAAATGGCATATCAACCCTTGTGGGCTATTCAATGCCATATCTTGTTTTTTTAATGATATTTTGGAGTAAAAAAAAATGCGTTAAAATGGATTTGAAAATAGCATGTTTTCTCTGTGAAAATTATGTTGAATCAAAGATGGCTGCTATTGTTTACACTCCAAATTAATGGAAAAAGAACAAGGGACTTCATGAATTAACTGATGAAGCAATGAGAGCGAAGTCTCTTTGTTCTTTTTCTGTGAATTTGGAGAAGAAGCAAGTGTAAAAAATGGCAGCCATCTTTGATTCAACATAATTTTCACGGAGAAAACAAGCCGGTTTTCAAATCTATTTTAATGAATTCTTTTACTCCAAAAAGTTAACTTCATTTCAAATAATGCGCAAGCACAGTTTTACGGTGTAGCGTTAGTTTCGTATTTGCCTGAGAGTTGTCTGCCCATTTAGTTTGCTGGTTCCTGCTAAGGGCCGTATATATTTAAGCGGCTGGTTTGAACGTATCTTTCTCTTTCCCTGTTGCTCGACCTACGAGACAGACTCTGGTCTACCCCTTCCTCGTTGGGGCTTCGGCCCTCAATGCCGGACTA
The DNA here is from genome assembly GCA_023376005.1 of Doryteuthis pealeii. NCBI lineage: Eukaryota > Metazoa > Mollusca > Cephalopoda > Myopsida > Loliginidae > Doryteuthis > Doryteuthis pealeii. The sequence goes on along the minus strand of CM042166.1, from coordinate 29,391,675 downwards.
ATCACTGAAAGTGATTTATACAGCATGGACTATTCTTAGTCTCATGTCTGTACTTTTATGTTTTTCCTTTTTACTTATGTATGTATGTTCCCTTACACCTATGTATTATGTACCCTTTTATCCATGTGCTGTATACCTATTAAATGTTTTGTCTGTCAACCCTTGTCGGAGTCTTATCTTCAAGTATATATCACCTTTAAATCATACAACGGTAAGAATATAGTCACTTAAAATTAAAGATTACCGATATAATTTCTATTAACGTCATAGGCAGCAAAAAACATCGGCCTCTTTGTGAACTCCGATAAAACAGAGTTCATGAGCTTCAAAAAGAAAGGAGGCATCTCCACACTAGATGGTAAGCCCCTTAAGCCTGTAGAACAATTCACATACCTAGGTAGTAATATCTCATCCACAGATGACGATATTAATGCACGAATAGGAAAGGCATGCTGGCCACAAACAAACTGTCAGGCATATGGAAATCTGATCTTACTGACAAGCTGAAGCGACATTTCTTCCAGGCTGTAGTCATATCAGTACTGCTGTATGGCTGCACCACCTGGACCCTGACGAGGCGCCTTGAGAGTAAGCTAGATGGGACCTGCACAAGAATGTTGCGTGCAGTATTGAACAAGTCGTGGAAACAGCACCCCACTAGGGAACAGCTGTATGGACACCTGCCCCCTATCTCACAGAGCATCTGAGTGAGACAGACTAGACATGCAGGACACTGCTGGAGAAGCAAGGACGAACTCATAAGCGATGTTCTCCTGTGGAAGCCAACACACGGACATGCCAGTGTGGGACGCCCAGCAAGGACCTACATTGACCAGCTATGTAAAGATGCTGGCTGCAGCGAGGAAGAACTCCCAGGTGCAATGAATGATAGGGAAGGCTGGCAAGAGATTATCATGGATATCCGTGCAGACTGCGCGACATGATGATGATGATATTAATTGGTAGAATTAACATCATGTGCCTTCTAGCACCTTTGAAATAAAAAGGAATGGTGGTTTGCTATAAAAGCAATTTGAAGAATATGGTTGTGACTGAATCATATTGGTGTTAGGGCTTGATATGACCAGCCAATTGATCGATTCAATGCTTACCAACTGCCCATCTAGCTCAAGTAAGGGCCAAAGAGGAGTGTTGCAGATCATGTGACCACTCACCCACCAGGATTCTGTGCTCATGTATTACAGGTTGCGAGCAATAATCAACAAGTGATTCCATTGTGCATGTGTGTGTGGTGGTGAGGACTTAACCCTCTGCAGATGTACAGTCAGCGTATTCTACAGCCTTGGCCAACAGGTGATACTAAGAAAGTCATAAGTTTTGCAATATTTTGGGAATGAGTCATAATTTGGCATTTTGAAAAGGTCATGAAGGTAATGAACCAAACTGGATACTATCAACCACAAAAGGTACCTTTCAGTGTTGCTTTGGCAGAATTTATATCATAGTCTATGATCATTGCCTTTAAAAAAAGATTATTTATGATTTTTGACAGTGTTAAAATTTCATTTTGGCATAGAAAGTTTCAATGCTGAAAAATATACCTAAAAACAATACGTAATGATATGTTTTAATTGTATAATGTTTCACTAGAATTAATAATAAAATCCTAGTATATTCGGAAGTGACAATTCTTCCAAGCCGTAATTGTATCAGTGCTATTGTATGGCTACACTACTTGGACCCTAACGAAACGCCTAGAGAATGAACCAGATGAGAGTTGCACAAGAATGTTGCGTACGATCTTAAACAAATCCTAGAAACAACATCCCACAGGTAAGCATACCGACAATAGCCACACCGTCTATTTGCTCTGCACCATTTGTTCTATACAAAAATAGATAATTTGTGATGTAAGCACTGTAGACTAACAGGTAAGCAACAGTACCTTCAGTTCAGTTTTTTTTTTTATTTTTTTTTTTTATACACAAATGCAAAATATACCATATCCCTAATCTCATTTCACATATAATATTTAAAAGTCGACGGGGTGGCCTAAAGTCGGTATCAGCCAGTCAGCGAGGGAGTCTATCCCCTTTTCAATAGCGCTAGACCAAGGAGATTGTTTTAGCATCTGAGGTGGAGCGCCACACCTACCATCAGCTCCTCACAGATCCCTGGGCTACTTTACGCTGAGTTGGCGCGGACCGGTATCGAACTAGGAACCTTGTAGTTTCTAGCCGAACGCTCTACCAACTGAGCTAACCCGGCCCCTTTAAACACCGATAGTAGTAAGATTGGGGTACTTACTACTCGCATAAATCCCCAAATGGGTTAAAAGGGGTTCCTTAGCCTTGGTCGGCAACCCATCTAAGTCTAGCAAAAGTCCAACACAAAATCTTTGTTGCCTTCAAAGAAAGGCTAGGGAGTAAACCCCAAAAACAAATCAGGAGCCGGAGTCACTAAAAGTGTTGTGATGCAGAAATCCAGTGCTACCCATGAACTCCTGTGACTCTACCGTTGCCAAACTGCATTGGTACCTTACCTTTCCAGCGGCAGTGTAGAGAGGGGGGGGTTATTTGCTGCATGGACAACAGCTTATCCTCCATATGAACCTGCCCAGGCTATGTAGTTCATAGAAAGAAAAAAAAACTTTGACATTACTCCATTGTCTCGTTGCCAACCACCAACCAAACAGGTAGGAGAGTTGATTTTTCAACATTTCTCATGAAAATGTTGAAAAATCGTCTTCCAAATCTAATTAGTTGAGTAGAATAAAACATTTAAAAATTTCCTTTTATTTTTTATTTTTTTTTTTTTTTTTTATTTTTTTATTTTTTATTTTTTTTTTTATTTTTTTTTTTTTTTATTTTTTTTTTTTTTTTTATTTTTTATTTTTTATTTTTTTATTTTTTATTTTTTTATTTTTTATTTTTTATTTTTATTTTTTTTTTTATTTTTTAATTTTAGTTTCTATTTTTATATTTTATTTTTCTAATCTAAAAAAAAATAATTCATTTTGATAATTTTTTCTTACATAAGACCCATCTGGTTTAGATGTGCATATATTTTATATATGAGAACCAATTTAGTAGATCACCAAAAATTTTTTACTTCAAGAAAAAAAAAAAAAAAAAAAAAATCTTTTTTAGAAAAAGGATACATCATTTTTGTGCAAGTAATTTTAGAAAAAAAAAATAACAAAAAACTAAAAAAAAGCCAGGGGGGAAAAAAACAAACAAAAAAAACGTCCATTAATTTCTAAAAGCTAATCAAATTGACTTAAAAGCCATCAGTCTGGCAAGTCTGTTTGGTGAAATTAAATCTCTAGTTTTTAAATCTCCAACATTTTCCATACATCATATTTTGTTCCTCCTGTTGGCAAGAACAATATTTTCAAACCAATTTGCTACACTCTTTATGTTTAATAGATACTAGGATAATTGGGGAGCTGGTGGTAGGTGTGGCTGATGATAGGATAGACTCCTTTACTGTCTAGCTGATACTGATAATAGGCTACTCTTGGATCTGTGCAGTAAAGTGGGGAGCTGATGGTATGTGTGGCACCCCACTTCAGACTCAAAAACAATCTCTGATGGTAGGTGTGGCTGGTGGTAGCTGATGGTAGGATAGACTCCCTTACTACCTTGCTGATACTGACAATAGGCTACTCTTGGATCTGTGTGATGGTCGGTGTGGCACTCCACCTCAGACTCAAAACAATCTCTGATGGTAGGTGTGGCTGATGGTAGGATAGACTCCCTTACTACCTTGCTGATACTGACAATAGGCTACTCTTGGATCTGTGTAGTAAAGTGGGGAGCTGATGGTAGGTGTGGCGCTCCACCTCAGACTCAAAAACAATCTCACTTGTCTAGTGCGAGTGAAAAGGGGATAGACTCCCTTACTGGTACCGACTATAGGCCATTCCACTGACTTTTACAATTGAAGTTGTCATAGCAACGTAATTAAGAATGCCAATTGTTATTAAAGTTTAAAACCAATTTTTAAAGGGGAAAAATAGACGAACTCTCCCCAACGCAGTTAATGTGTAGCACAGTTTGGATCCCTAAGTTGCTTCTTGTGTGGTATCCCACATTAAAAGATGACTTTTGTTGATTTTAGCTTGGTAGAGAGGGGGGGGGGGGGGGCAAAAAAGAATTCACCTGAGCTGATTTTATTTCAAGCAACACAAAAATGCACCAGCAGGTAATCTAGAAATAATCTCTTTAACCCTTTATCTACCATTGCCATCCACAATATACATTTCATTTTTCTACAAAATGAAGGGAAGTAACTAATTAAAAGTTGGCTCTCTCTTGAAGTAGATTTTTTTTTTTTAATAAGGTAGGATGATAATTTACAAAGATGTTTTAATACTTTGATTTATTGATATTGGCCATTTTAGGGCGGTCCTCCATTTTGATCGTCTGGCGGTTTGGGAGTGCCCTGGTAGATAAAGGGTTAAAACCTGGCATCATATTTAAAAAAAAAAGTAAAAAAGTAAAAGGAAAACAAGAAAAAAGAAATATGTAATCTAGTTTAAACCAATCCCCAAAATTATTTTCCATTTTTGTTTTTGATTTCTGTTTGTTTTGATCGTCTGGCAGTTTGGGAGTGCCCTGGTAGATATAGGGTTAAAACCTGGTATCCTATTAAAAAAAAAAAAAGGAAAAGGAAAACAAGAGAAAGAAATATGGATTCTAGTTTAAACCAATCCCCAAAATTATTTTCCATTTTTGTTTTTGATTTCTGTTTGTTTGCACACTTAATACAAATCAATTTTTTTCTGAATAAAAATTTACTTAAATGTCTGATGATAAAAAAATGAAATGCAAAAAGAAAATCTCAGAGCAAATAAAAAAATGTATTAGTCATAAAGAATCAATGTTGATCAAATAATTTTTTTGATGCACAGACAGGAATTAGTTTTGGACTTTAAGTAATTATTGATTTTGGGATTTCTTTTTATTTCTAATAAATTTTCTTTTTTTTTCACAAACATTTGAAAAAACAAACTATATATATATATATATATATATATATGTGTGTGTAGAGATAGGGTGGATGTAGTACCCCCCTTCCTTAACCCACCCTTGTGCTCATCCACTCTCATCCTCTCTCCACTACCCTCACTTCATTCATGTCTGCCCCTAACCTCCCTCCCTTCACTTCCGTCACTTATGCTCGCACAAAATTTGGCTTTCAATAAAAATCAATTGACTGAAGATGTCCGTATGAATTCGTACGAAACGTTTCAACTCTCTGATTTGTTTTGAGTTTTCATTTCTTGTTCACCATCCTTTTACCTACCTCATATATATATATATATATATATATAATCATAGAAAGAAAGGAAAAACTCAACATCGTAATTCCATAATAAATTTATTTCAACCAAAATTGGGGCCTATATAAATCTAAGTTGATTTAATATGGCTCCCCCCAAAATTTTGTCTCATCAGATGGTAGATCAAGGTAATTTGAATTGCATAACTGAAAAATTTTACTTCTCAAAAAAATTACCTTGATCTACCATCTGATGAGACAAAATTTTGGGGGGAGCTATATTAAATCAACTTAGATTTATATAGGCCCCAATTTTGGTTGAAATAAATTTATTATGGAATTACGGTGTTGAGTTTTTCCTTTCTTTCTAAGATAAATATTGCTCTGTATATAATCTAAAATGTTTATTATACATTGAGCTCTCTTTAGTGATTTAAAGATTCACTGTATTTATACATACTGGATCATACAATAATAATACAGTGTATCTTAGAAATCACATATAGAATCATCCCTTACTACCAAGTTTTTGATCTATCTATCATATATATATATATATATAATGTTATGAATGAATGGAATGAGGGGGATAAATGAAAAATCCTTTCCAAAGGACCCTTCCCAAAAGTATTAAAACACTTTTTGAGAGTGGGGTACCTGATCAAAAGTTTTTCTCATCTATTATTAGACTCCTTTGAAGCATCAAGTTAATATAATTATTCTATAAATTATTAGAGAAGATAAAATCCGTCTCTTACCTTTGTAATATCTGTTGAGAATGGGTTGATTTATATATATATATATATATATATATATAGTGGTTAGTCGGGAAATGGACTCGTCGATTCAAGTTCAATTCCTAGACAAAGCTGTTGGCATTTCACATAGCGCTAATACCCTTGGGAAAGGTATGAATCCATATATTCTCCCTCCAGCTATGGGTTAAATAGTAGGGCAGACTGGGCCCTTCAGCCTTGGGTAGGTAACCAATCTAGGAGAGGGATAACTCTGAATTCAAAATTCCTGAGGTCGGTCGTTGATTGGGTTTGTGGCAACCATTGATGCACCAATTCTTTCCTATCGATTGTGCAAAAAAGTGTGGATGGTCCAACACACGCCTTCACCACTATAAACAAATCACTGTGTGGGAGTTCATTGTGTGTGTGAACCCTCATGTGTCGAAAATTGACGAGAGAGTCCATAATATATATATAATCTTGTCTGGTTAACTTCCGGTGAATATTGCTATATTGTAACTATTGTAAATAAATGATATATGTGTATGTTTGTGTAATTAAACAAAAAGCAGGTCTCCTTTCTAATGATTTTATTGGTGATCTTTTCAAGCTTTCTGACCAACTTTTTTTATATTTGGAGGGAATTCATGGATTAAAACCGATATAGGTATTTTCATTTTTTGGGAGACAGCAATCTCCTAAG
>CM042166.1:29369988-29379988 GCA_023376005.1 Doryteuthis pealeii | reverse complement strand
CTGGAACATTTCTGACATATCTCGTATACTGTGTGTGAGAGAGGTATAGTGCATACACATTTGCAACATATGTGTATAGATGCGTATCTGTTATCATTATTGGAAATGGGTATGGCTACCAGAGTTCAAATTCTGAACGAGGCTGTTTACATTTCACATAGTGCTAATACCCTTGGGAAAGGTATGCATCCAACTATTCTCTCTCCAGCTATAGGTAAATAGTATAGTGAACTCGCAAATAGCACGCAAAGGACAGGAGGCCCTCAAAAGCAGTTCAAAGACAACGCTGAAGAAATGCACCATCGCACCTTCAAGCTCTGAAGATCTGGCCTCCAACAGACAGGGTTGGCGAGACACCTACCGCACAGGAGCTGAGCGGCTCAATTATCAAGATTAACAGGGCTACAGAGTGGCGACATCTTCATTGTCATGAACCACCAAATGCAGATGGGAATTTCCCTTGCAATGTGTGCAACTGCATCTGCAAGTCCAGAATTTGGACTAACTAGCCACTAGAGGGTCCATAATTGTTGAATGTCTTGTAGTGACGTCATTGTCGTCTGCAACGGACTTCTAAAAGAAAGAGAATGGGTAAATAGTAGGGTACACTGGGCTCTTTAACTTTGGTATGGCAACCAGTCTAGGAGAAGGAAAACCACAAATTCAAACCAGCTGTACTCCAATCAAAAATTTTAGCATGTGTCTCATCCTGCACGTGGTGAATGTGTTAGGCAAATACATACTGTGTATAAGAGATGTGTACTGTGTACACATTTGCAATGGATATGTGTATATTGCATATAAGATGTGCAGTGTATACACATGTGTATAAGAGATGCGTAGTGAGTACACATTTGCAATGGATATGTGTATAAAGAGATGCGTAGTGAGTACACATTTGCAATGGATATGTGTATAAGAGATGCGTAGTGCGTACACATTTGCAATGGATATGTGTATAAGAGATGCGTAGTGAGTACACATTTGCAATGGATATGTGTATAAGAGATGCGTAGTGAGTACACATTTGCAATGGATATGTGTATAAGAGATGCGTAGTGCGTACACATTTGCAATGGATATGTGTATAAGAGATGTGTAGTGCGTACGCATTTGCAATGGATATGTGTATAAGAGATGCATAGTGCGTACGCATTTGCAATGGATATGTGTATAAGAGATGCGTAGTGCGTACACATTTGCAATGGATATGTGTATAAGAGATGCGTAGTGCGTACACATTTGCAATGGATATGTGTATAGAGATGCGTAGTGCGTACACATTTGCAATGGATATGTGTATAAGAGATGCGTAGTGCGTACACATTTGCAATGGATATGTGTATAAGAGATGCATAGTGCGTACGCATTTGCAATGGATATATGTATACTGTGGTAGTATGATCTAGGTGTGTGTGTTGTAATAGGTAATACGTGTTTGGGATACTCACAGAGGTAGAATAAGGAGTAACATTCTGTGTACACGGATGTGAAAAATTCTGTGTGGGTGGTCTATCATGGGTCAAATAAACTTGTGATTCATTCTTTTTTTTTTTTTAGCTCCCCCTTGTTGGTGGGGAGTAGAAGGGGGTGTAGTAAAATGCTTCACCTAATTTAGAAGAGAAACAAAAAAAATGAACTGGCTGCTCATTTAGATCTCATTGTGAATTTGTTTTTATTTATTCCTGTTTGTATTCAATGAGACTAAACAACGACTCTCTGCTTCTATCGAAGAAGAATGCATCCGCTGTTGCGAGCAATCTTTTTTTTACTTTTTCTTTTTTTTCTTCTTTTTTTTAATCAATAGGAATTGATTTTTAAAGTTTCTGCATGATGTGTGTCTTTTTTTTTTTTGTTTTATCTGTGTTTTTTTTTGTTTTGTGTTTGTGCATAGTGTATACTTTTTTTGTGCATTGTATATACAATTTTTTGTACAAAGTTATATATATATATATATATATATATATATATATTATATATATATATATATATATACCCACTTTATTTTGTTTTTATGTAGTATGTATTATATATATATATATACCCACTTTATTTTGTTTTTATGTATGTATATATATATATACACCCACTTCATTTTGTTTTTGTGCATGTATGTATATATGTGTGTGTGTGTATATATATATATATATATTACACACACACACACAATTTTGTTTTATGTAGTGTATATGTGTGTATATATATATATATATATATATATATATATATATATTATATATATATATACTTCGTTTTGTTTTTGTGCATGTATATATATATATATATATATATATATACTTCATTTTGTTTTGGGGCCTATGTGTGGTGTGTGTGTGTGTGTGTGTGTATATATATTATATATTTTATTTTTGTGCATAGTATATTTTATTTTGTTATATAGTATATACAATTTATTTGTACAGAGTGTGTGTCTATATATATATTACGGCTTTGTTCTGACTGATTTCATGCCTATTCTGTCTTCTCATCTGTCTCTTGTTTCTCCGGGTCTCTGATCTTCCAAAACTGTTTTTTTTTTCTATAATCTCCTAAATTATCATAAATTTTTATTATAATGGAGATTGTGTATTTGTCTGTAATCGAAACTATATCACTACTCAAGTCACAATTCCCTTAGTTATTTATGTCACATTCTCCATGATTTTATTTTTATTTAAACCTCAATTATTAATAAAATTGTTTTACATTATTAATACTTTTCTACATAGTAATAACATGCAATTGTATTTATATATACAACAAAATAGCGGTTTACATTGAGAACGGGAAGGCTAATTTGCATATTGATATTAAAATTTTGATTTTAATAAATATGTGCTTGGTATTATTGATTTCTAATTGTTTGCTTTTATCTTAATGAATACGAGCAAAAATCTCTTAAAGAAATCTTAAAAGAAATCCATTAACTAGGAGTAATAACTGTAATTTCATTCTTTACTCCCTATTTTAACTAAATAGTTAAATTAGAAAAAATTAGCAATGAAAGACTGGAGTGATGGAAGAGTACGTTTTAGTTGTTATATTTTTTGATTATACCTACCATTTGTTTCAAATCTTTTTATCTGCATTTTTATTTAGTTTCATTAGTGTTTCTAATTTAATATTTTATTACCAGAGGGTGCATATATTTGCTAGTTCTTATAAATTACAAACTAGTAAAAAATAATTGTTTAAGATCCCTAATCTTTGTGTTTATGTATGTCCGAAAGAAACTATGAAAATAAAACAATGAGAAAGTGTGTGTGTAATATATATATTACACACACATTCACTATCATCAGATCTTGCTTTTTGAGCAAAAATAATGAAGGTTTGATTTATATTAGTGAAGATGATTAAATGATAAAATTTAAATGATAACAGCATAGAATTTTTTTTGCATTTAATATTTTAAATAGTAGACAATAATTTTTGTTTTCTTTCGGAGTGTCTGGATCAAGGCAAGGTCTTTTTTTTACGTAGGGATTTTACGGATCCACAAGGATCCAGCTAGCGATTCAATAATAATGGATCTGTGAAACTAACTTAAAAAAAAAATTTTTTTTAAATTTTTACTTCCCCCTACTACCCGGGCAATGCTGGGTAGCTGCTTCTAGTTATTTTATAATGGGTGGTAAGAGTTATGTGCATCCATGCAGTGCGATATGATGATGATGATGATATTTGAAAATAGAAAACTATTTAGTCGGGAGTGGCCTAAAGTCGGTATCAGCAAATCAGCGAGGTAGTCTATCCCCTTTTCACTAGCACTAGACCAAGGAGATTGTTTTTGCATCTGAGGTAGAGCGCCACACCTACCATCAGCTCCTTACTTTACCACACAGATTCCTGTGCTACTCATATGCTGAGTTGGCGAGGGCCGGTATCGAACTAGGAACCTTATGGTTCCTACCCGAACACTCTGGCCCCTAGAAAACTATTTATTTCCAGGTTATTCCCTATAACTCCAACATAAACAAAGGGGAACCACTCTTGACTGATAAATTATTTATTTATCTGTAAATTCAAGGCATTAGAATCCATGAGAAAAAACAATAAAATCGATAACGTACATTTTCATCAAAATACGTAGTCTTATAATGGCTGAAAAATGGCATTTTGGGCAAACCTTTGAAGCCCCATATCTCCCCAAATACTCAACGCCATCAACCATCTTTTACTATGTGATACTCCTCATAGAACTCTATCAGAAAATCATATAAGTTTGGCACTTTATTTGCACACGAAATTTGCCATTTTTTGCCCACTCTCAAGGGGGTTATCAAGCCTCGAAAATCACCTAAAACTCGTAAATGAGCTCTTTTTTCACCATCAGTAAATTCAAGGCATTAGAATCCATGAGAAAAAACAATAAAATCGATAACGTACATTTTCATCAAAATACGTAGTCTTATAATGGCTGAAAAATGGCATTTTGGGCAAATATCTACTAGGAAAAAAGAATACAGGGTTAGGGTATAGAATTAGTTTAATGGGAAAATAAATAATTTCAGTCGAGAGTGATTCCCCTTTGTTCATGTTGGAGTTATAGGAAATAACCTATTTCCTTACATTATAAAAATAAATGGCCATTTTTAAGTTGAAACTTTAAAACATGATAAGTTGGATCGAACCCAACGTTATTAGTCAAACCCAACATTATTAGATGCGATAGTGTTGCCAATAATCCTGCAGAAATTTCATTCCATCATGATAAAAATCTGGGGTCATGGGAATTGTTGAATTGCCAGAGGGTAATTTTGGCCCCTTTCCAAGGTCAATCCTAAGTATAGGCCTGGTAAGCATGCAACTGGAGTCTTTAACTGGAGGCAGGCATATGGTGGACTAAATTACTAATAACCTATACAATGTCCTGGTGATGACATTAAACTGCATCTAGTAGTGAAGTTTAAGTCCTGGAGCTCAGGAGAATGGGGAGTGCCCCTTCATTACCATTACTCCCTGGTTCACTCTGATCTGGACTTGCAATACACTACTTTGGCCCTTACTTAGGCTAGATGGGCAGTCTAGTTGATACTTTTGCATATAAATTCCATACACTAAATATAACTACAATTATCAGACACTTATCATCATCATGTCATGCTGGTGTTTCCATGACTCTCTCTCTCTTTCTCTCTCTCTCTCCATCAATTCATATTGTTATTCCGCCCTGTCGGTGGGGCGTTAGAATGCACTGACTGCACCTCTGCAGAGGGGTAAGACTCCCCAAATGGGGCCACCTGTTGGCCATGGGTGGTGACCCATGATGCTTAAGGATAGAACCCAGGTGGAATATATATATATATATATATATATATGTGTGTGTGTGTGTGTGTGTGTGTGTGAAAATAAAATGGAAATTAATCCGACAGTGTGAATATGATAAAATGAAAAAACAAAGGATGTTTACAACTGAATGGGCTCATCAGGAGAGACGGTTTGCACACTCTCTCCTGATGAGCCCATTCAGTTGTAAACATCCTTTGTTTTTTCATTTTATCATTTATATATATATATACACACATGTAGAATTAAACAAGACACATCTCCTGTTTAACAATTTTATTTTGGATCTTTTCGAGTTTTCTGGCCAACTTTTTAATATTTGGGTGGAATTCGTGGATAAGTCCACTTCCAGCCTCCACAAAAAACTGGAACATATCACCCCTGATGATGGCACTTCGAAGTGCCGAAAATACTCGGGCCCTGAACTTTGGTGGACTTATCCACGAATTCCACCCAAATATTAAAAAGTTAGCCAGAAAACTCGAAAAGATCAAAAATAAAATTGTTAAACAGGAGATGTCTTTTGTTTAATTCTACATGTATAAATGAAAGAATGCTGCCCAAATACACACACACACACACACACACAAATGTATTCTATTTTCTTTTTTTCTGTTTGCATATACATACAGAATTATGTCTCTGATTTTTGTGTTGATACCTTAACTTGTAATATTAAACAGTAAACAAAAGAATTGTACACAATCCAAAATGTATGTAATTTGAATATCAAATTTTCTAGATTTATTCAATAAAAAATAATATTAAAATAATTTAATAATGAATAAATAGATTTAAAAAAGAGAAGAAAAAAGAAATCATCACTTCCCTTATTTACTTAAAAAAAACGGTAGAGCATGAAATAAAGACGTCCGTTCAGTTTGGCTGTAAGCGTTTGTATTCTTGTTCATACTTGTGATATTCATGCACACATACATGCATATACATACATACATTGTCATGTTACAATAGTAGCTGATTGGGTCCCATCAATGGAACAAATAAATCTTTTTGAAAATTAGTTGTATTCTTAAGAGACAACAACACAAAAAAGACCTGTTAGGAGCAATGGCTGATAGGGACTGGTGATGTTAGAGAATCATGGGAATCTCTGCTGTCAGTGCAACTTGCTGATGATGATAATTAAATGTGTATTTTTAGATTGTCTTTGGTATTTTGTCAGACCATCTGTTCATTTCAACTGTTGTTTGTGTTTAAAAAAAAAATTTTTTTAATTTTAATTTTAATTTTTATTCTTTTCAAATTTTATTCTTTCAAGATTTTTTACATTTTAAAGATCTTTATTTTTTTTTATTTTTTAAATTATTTTTTATTTAGACTTTTTTAAGAATTTTTTTTTTTTTTTTTTTTTTTAAATATTGAAAAAATGTTTTAATGATTTTCATTTTATTTTTAAAATCAAGAAAAATCTTTAAAAAATAAATATTTTTAATTTTATTTTTTAATTTTAATTTTTTAATTTTTTATTTTTTGAGTTTGTTTTGTTTGTATTTTTTCAAATACTGAAAAAAATTTTTTATTAATGATTTTTATTTTAGTTTTTTTTAAAAGATTTTTCTTGATTTTAAAGATATTTATTTTTTAAGTTTTTTTTTTTTTCATTTAAACTTATAAACTAAAGAATTTTTTAAATGTGTTGTTTTTTTCCAAATATTGAAAAAAAAAAAAAAATTTTTTTATTAATAATTTGAAAAACATTCAAGATTTAAAATAAAACATTTTTTTTAATTTTACAATTTTTTTTTTTTTTTTTTTTTTTTTTTTTTAATATTTAAAAAAAAAATCTATTGGGAATCTTTTTGTTTTTAAATTTAGAAATTTTAGATCAACATTTTTTGAGATTGTCACTTTTCCATACTTTATCTGTAAAAACTGTTTATTCCTCTAATTTATTTGAAAGCCGTGTTGGCTGGGACTTTAGAATACACCAACTGCACCTCTGCAGAGGGGTAAGACCCACCCCGCAACCTGTGATGCTGAAGGATGAAACCCTGGTGGCTGAACAGTCCATTACATGCAGCACTCCACTTTAACCCTTACTTATGCTAGACGGGTTGTCGGAGAGACTCCCTCTGATCAATCGGCTGATCACGTCAAGCCCTAGCACTTATACGATTGTCCCAACCCTATTTCCCTTATGGCAAGCCCCAACCCTTTTTATCATATATGTATTTACCAACCTCTCTGCACAAGCAGGATGTGACACAAGGTCAATTTATTAAGCAGGGTTTAACAGGTTTGAATTCAGTTTTCCTTCTATACTGGTTGCTGTATCAAGGTTAAAGGGTCCTGTCTACCCTACTATTTACCCATAGCTGGAGGGAGAATAGTTGGATGCATATCTTTCCCAAAGGTATTAGTGCTATGTGAAATGCAAACAGCCTCGTCCACGATTTGAACTCATTCAATCGTGTTCATTTCCTACAACTGTAACCATTACACAAAGAATACTTCCTTTTTATCATATATGTGCTAGAAGGTGGTGACTGAGGATCTTAATGTCCTGGATATGATGTTAAACTCTATCTGATGGTGGAGTTCCAATTCTGGGGAATGGGGAGTACCCCTTCATCACCATTACTCGCAGATCCACTCTGCCCTGGTGTGATAGTACCTGCTAGGGTCCCATCTATGGATTAAATTGAAGAAAAAGTTTGAAAATTGCTTGAAAAAATATATTGAGTTTTAAAAAAATGAATTGAGTACCCATCAAGAAAGAGTAAAACAAAAAAGTCTTTGGCATAAAATTACCCAGTGGGTTGACATCTTGTAAAACCCAACCATCTAACTATTTAAATCAACCCAGAGATGTTGATAGTTGTGTCCTGAGTCACTGACGCATAAAAATCTAAAAGGACGTAGAAAAATCATATCTATGTGTCCCAGTGTTTTTTTTTCTTCCCTCACCATTTCCAGCTAACTGTAAATACATTTCAATATTTTCTTGGAAACTAATTACACTGTATGGGGTACAAGGTAGGGGTTATATGGCTGTAGTTGTTCATAGATAAAAACTCTACAATTTATTAAGAAACCTTATTTGGGACCCATCAGATTTTCCAGGGACTCCTTCAAATCAAATACATGCGTCCCTGGATGCACTAAATTACAAAGCAATTAGCATCACTGCAACCATTAAGTTTCTGAAAATTGATCTGGAGTGGTAGTACCTGTTATGGGTTAAATTGAAAAAAAAATGAGTTTAATAAATTGTTTGAAAAAAAAAATGGGTTAAAAAAATAAATTGAGTACCCATCAAGAAAGAGTAAAACAAAAACGTCTTTGGCATAAAATTACCCAATGGGTTGACATGTCGTAAAGCCCAACCGCCCAACCCTTAAAATCAATCATTAAGTTTCTGAAAATTGAGGTCTAAATAAATAAGACAAAGGCAAGATTAGTGAGATAACTGTCACTTAGAACTTGCTTAACCCAACTCCTTTATCCACTAGGCTATGTGTCCATATGTTCTAAGTGACAGTTATCTCTAGACTGCAGGTTCAATCCTGGTCAGAGGTAGCAGTAAAATAGAATAATAATTAACACAGCTTAACACCTGTACCCCAGCTATGGTTAGTGGAATGAGAACAGGATACCCCCATGGACTGAATAAAGGGTTAGGTTCAAAGTTCTGTGATGGCTCCCAAGTAAGACAAGAAGGTTCCCGAGTCCGAAAAGAAATACCTGAAGAAGGCCAGAGGTCACATCGGTTGAAACGTTGTACAGATAACAATGAAAATGAGGACAATAGTCCAAATAATATTAACTTGATTTCTTTTTCCTTTATTTTTTTGTCTACAGGGTCGAGACTTTCAACCGGCAGACATAAGCCATCGATACACAGAACAGGAAAAACGTTTTCTTGGAACTTTTAACAGTCTTGATTATCTCCCTTCACACAGTCAAGTTTATAAAAATTGGTTGAAACATCAACGAAATTCCAGGTAATCATTACAAGTCTGATTGGGAACTAAAAAAAAAAAACTCAAAAAATGTCACACTAAAAAAAAGCAACTCTCAAAAAAGCCACACTAAAAATGATCTAAAAAAGCCACACTAAAAGAACAACTCTCCAAAAAGCCACACTAAAAAGAGCCACACTAAAACCACACTAAAATAATCTAAAAAGAGCCACACTAAAAAAAAAAACACTCTCAAAAAGTCACACTAAAAAAAAAACTCTAAAAAAAAGCCACACTAAGAAAACTAAAAAAAAGCCACACAAAAAAAACATCTCTCAAACAAGCCACACTACTCTAAAAAAAAAAAAGCCACACTGAAAAATACTCTCAAAAATTCACACTAAAAAGACTCTCAAAAATTCACACTAAAAAGACTCTCAAAAAGACTCATTAATTTTTATGAGTATTTTATCTAATTTTTTTTTTCTTTTTAATTCTTAAAATTGTAACTCACTCAAGTTACCATTTCTTTGACAACAAAGAACACAAGAGATCCGAAAGAATAAAGAATTTATATCTCTAGGGAAACACCAACGCAAGGGTGGTGAGACTTGCTTAATCATTGATAATGACCCAAATGAATTGCAATAATTTTCATTTCAAAAACGATGAAAGAAAAAAAAAAACTATTCCAAATTCATAATGATATTTTATCTAAAAATAAAATTCAAAGAATAAAAAAGATCCAACGATAATTTTTATCTTTGTTGTCCTGCCATCTCTCCTCT
>CM042166.1:29364439-29369888 GCA_023376005.1 Doryteuthis pealeii | reverse complement strand
AGAGATAGTTTGGCAACAAGAATGTTGCGTACGATCTTAACAAATCTAGAAACACATCCCACAGGTAAAGCATACCGACAATAGGCCACAACCCGTCTATTTGCTCTGCACCATTTGTTCTATACAAAAATAGATAATTTGTGATGTAAGCACTGTAGACTAACAGGTAAGCAACAGTACTTCAGTTCAGTTTTTTATTTTATTTTTATTTTTTTTATACACAAATGCAAATATACCATATCCCTAATCTCATTTCCACATATAATATTTAAAAGTCGACGGGGGTGGCCTAAAGTCGGTATCAGCCAGTCAGCGAGGGAGTCTATCCCCTTTTCAATAGCGCTAGACCAAGGAAGATTGTTTTAGCATCTGAGGTGGAGCGCCACACCTACATCAAGCTCCTCACTTTACCGCACAGATCCCTGGGCTACTTTTACGCTGAGTTGGCGAGGACCGGTATCGACTAGGAACCTTGTAGTTTTCTAGCCGAACGCTCTACCAACTGAGCTAACCCGGCCCCTTTAAACACCGATAATAGTAGGATTGGGGTACTTACTACTCGCATAAAATCCCCAAATGGTTAAAAGGGGTTCCTTAGCCTTGGTCGGCAAACCAATCTAAGTCTAGCAAAAGTCCAACACAAAATCTTTGTTGCCCTTCAAAGAAAGGCTAGGGGAGTAAAACAAATCAGGAGCCGGAGTCACTAAAGGTGTTGTGATGCAGAATTCCAGTGCTACCCATGAACTCCTGTGACTCTACGTTGCAAACTGCATTGGTACCTTACCTTTCCAGCGGCAGTGTAGAGGAGGGGGGGGGGGTTTTATTTGCTGCATGGACAACAGCTTATCCTCCATATGAACCTGCCCAGGCTATGTAGTTCCATAGAAAGAAAAAAAAAATTTGACAATTACTCCATTGTCTCGTTGCCAACCACCAACCAAACAGGTAGGAGAGTTTGATTTTTCAATAGTTTTTAGACATGAGAAATGTTTGAAATAATCCGTCTTCCCAAATCTTAATTAGTTGAGTAGAATAAACATTTTAAAAATTTCCTTTTATTTTTTATTTTTTTTATTTTTTTTATTTTTTTTATTTTTTAAATTTTTTAATTTTTTTAATTTTTTAAATTTTTTTTATTTTTTTTTTTTTTTTATTTTTTATTTTTTTTATTTTTTTTTTTATGAAATTTTAGTTTCCTATTTTTATCATTTTTATTTTTCTAATCTAAAAAACCAATAATTCATTTTGATAATTTATTTCTTATATAAGACCCATCTGGGTTTTGATGTGCATATATTTTATATATTGGAGAACCAATTTAGTAGATCACCAAAATTTTTTACTTCAAGAAAAAAAAAAAAAATCTTTTTAGAAAAAGGATACATCATTTTTGTGCAAGTAATTTAGAAAAAAAAAATAACAAAAAACTAAAAAAGCCAGGGGGAAAAAAAACAAACAAAAAAAAACGTCCATTAATTTCTAAAAGCTAATCAAATTGACTTAAAAGCCATCAGTCTGGCAAGTCTGTTTGGTGAAATTAAATCTCTAGTTTTTTAAATCTCCAACATTTTCCATACATCATATTTTGTTCCTCCTGTTGGCAAGAACAATATTTTTCAAACCAATTTGCTACACTCTTTATGTTTAATAGATACTAGGATAATTGGGGAGCTGGTGGTAGGTTGTGGCTGATGATAGGATAGAATCCTTTACTGTCTAGCTGATACTGACAATAGGCTTCTCTTGGATCTGTGTAGTAAAGTGGGGAGCTGATGGTAGGTGTGGCGCTCCACTTCAGACTCCAAAACAATCTCTGATAGTAGGTGTGGCTGGTGGTAGCTGATGGTAGGATAGACTCCCTTACTACCTTGCTGATACTGACAATAGGCTACTCTTGGATCTGTGTAGTACAGTGGGGGAGCTGATGGTAGGTGTGGCACTCCACCTCAGACTCAAAAACAATCTCTGATGGTAGGTGTGGTTGACGGTAGCTGATGGTAGGATAGACTCCCTTACTACCTTGCTGATACTGACAATAGGCTACTCTTGGATCTGTGTAGTAAAGTGGGGAGCTGATGGTAGGTGTGGCGCTCCACTTCAGACTCCAAAACAATCTCTGATAGTAGGTGTGGCTGGTGGTAGCTGATGGTAGGATAGACTCCCTTACTACCTTGCTGATACTGACAATAGGCTACTCTTGGATCTGTGTAGTAAAGTGGGGAGCTGATGGTAGGTGTGGCGCTCCACCTCAGACTCAAAAACAATCTCACTTGTCTAGTGCGAGTGAAAAGGGGATAGACTCCCTTACGGTACCGACTATAGGCATTCCACTGACTTTTACAATTGAAGTTGTCATAGCAACGTAATTAAGATGCCAATTGTTATTAAACTTTTAAACCAATTTTTAAAGGGGAAAAATAGACGAACTCTCCCAATGCAGTTAATGTGTAGCACAGTTTGGATCCCTAAGTTGCTTCTTGTGGTATCCACATTAAAAGATGACTTTGTTTGATTTTAGCTTGGTAACGGGGGGCGGGGGGGGGGCAAAAAGAATTCACCTGAGCTGATTTTATTTCAAGCAACACAAAAATGCACCAGCAGGTAATCTAGAAATAATCTCTTTAACCCTTTATCTACCATTGTCATCCACAATATACATTTTGTTTTTCTACAAAATGAAGAGAAGTAACTAATTAAAAGTTGGCTCTCTCTTGAAGTAGATTTTTTTTTTAATAAGGTAGGATGATAATTTACAAAGATGTTTTAATACTTTGATTTATTGATATTGGGCATTTTTGGGCGGTCCTCCATTTTGATGGTCTGGCGGTTTGGGAGTGCCCTGGTAGATATAGGGTTAAAACCTGGTATCCTATTGAAAAAAAAAAAAAGTAAAAAGTAAAAGGAAAACAAGAAAAAAGAAATATGTAATCTAGTTTAAACCAATCCCCAAAATTATTTCCATTTTTGTTTTTGATTTCTGTTTGTTTTGATCGTCTGGCGGTTTGGGAGTGCCCTGGTAGATATAGGGTTAAAACTGGTATCCTATTAAAAAAAAAAAAAAAAAAAAGGAAAAGGAAAACAAGAGAAAGAAATATGGATTCTAGTTTAAACCAATCCCCAAATATTTTCCATTTTTGTTTTTGATTTCTGTTTGTTTGCACACTTAATACAAATCAATTTTTTTTTCTGAATAAAAATTTACTTAAATGTCTGATGATAAAAAAATGAAATGCAAAGAAAATCTCAGAGCAAATAAAAAAATGTATTAGTCATAAAGAATCAATGTTGATCAAATAATTTTTTGATGCACAGACAGGAATTAGTTTTGGACTTTAAGTAATTATTGATTTTGGGATTTCTTTTTATTTCTAATAAATTTTCTTTTTTTTTCACAAACATTTGAAAAAACAAACTATATATATATATATATATGCGTGTGTAGAGATAGGGTGGATGTAGTACCCCCCTTCCTTAACCCACCCTTGTGCTCATCCACTCTCATCCTCTCTCCACTACCCTCACTTCATTCATGTCTACCCCTAACCTCCCTCCCTTCACTTCCGTCACTTATGCTCGCACAAAATTTGGCTTTCAATAAAAATCAATTGACTGAAGATGTCCGTATGAATTCGTACGAAACGTTTCAACTCTCTGATTTGTTTTGAGTTTTCATTTCTTGTTCACCATCCTTTTACCTACCTCATATACATATATATATATATATATATATATATATATATATAATCATAGAAAGAAAGGAAAAACTCAACATCGTAATTCCATAATAAATTTATTTCGACCAAAATTGGGGCCTATATAAATCTAAGTTGATTTAATATAGCTCCCCAAAATCCAGTATCATCAGATGGAAGATCAGGTTATTTGAATTGCATAACTGAAAAATTTTACTTCTCAAAAAAATTACCTTGATCTACCATCTGATGAGACGAAATTTTGAGGAGCTATATTAAATCAACTTAGATTTATATAGGCCCCAATTTTGGTCGAAATAAATTTATTATGGAATTACGGTGTTGAGTTTTTCCTTTCTTTTTAAGATAAATATTGCTCTGTATATAATCTAAAAAGTTTATTATACATTGAGCTCTCTTTAGTGATTTAAAGATTCACTGTATTTATACATACTGGATCATACAATAATAATACAGTGTATCTTAGAAATCACATATAGAATCATCCCTTACTACCAAGTTTTGGATCTATCTATCTATCTATATATTTATCTAAGAATGGAAATGAGTAACCTACTCGAGTTTCATCGATAGATTCTTCAGGGTTACTTTTAAATTAATCGAGTTTACGATTAATCTTTGGTGTTATAAACATGCCCGTTGGAATGGGACTTAAATTTAGTAGAGGAAGGCTTGTTTAAATATACCCACCGGTAAGTTAATACTTATACATATACAAATATCTATCTATCTATCTATCTATCTATCTATCTATCTATATATATATATATATATATATATATATATATATATATATATATATATATATATAATGTTATGAATGAATGGAATGAAGGGGATAAATGAAAAATCCTTTCCAAAGGACCCTTCCCAAAAGTATTAAAACACTTTTTGAGAGTGGGGTCCCTGATCGAAAGTTTTTCTCATCTATTATTAGACTCCTTTGAAGCATCAAGTTAATATAATTATTCTATAAATTATTAGAGAAGATAAAATCCGTCTCTTACCTTTGTAATATCTGTTGAGAATGGATTTGAATTTTATATATATAGTGGTTAGTCGTGGGAAATGGACTCGTCGATTCAAGTTCAATTCCTAGACAAAGCTGTTGGCATTTCACATAGCGCTAATACCCTTGGGAAAGGTATGAATCCATATATTCTCCCTCCAGCTATGGGTTAAATAGTAGGACAGACTAGGCCCTTCAGCCTTGGGTAGGTAACCCATCTAGGAGAGGGATAACTCTGAATTCAAAATTCCTGAGGTCGGTCGTTGATTGGGTTTGTGGCAACTCTTGATGCACCAATTCTTTCCTATCGATTGTGCAAAAAAGGGTGGATGGTCCAACACATGCCTTCACCACTATAAACAAATCACTGTGTGGGAGTTCATTGTGTGTGTGAACCCTCATGTGTCGAAAATTGACGAGAGAGTCCATAATATATATATAATCTTGTCTGGTTAACTTCCGGTGAATATTGCTATATTGTAACTATTGTAAATAAATGATATATGTGTATGTTTGTGTGTGTGTGGAATTAAACAAAAAGCAGGTCTCCTTTCTAATGATTTTATTGGTGATCTTTTCAAGCTTTCTGACCAACTTTTTTTATATTTGGAGGGAATTCATGGATTAAAACCGATGTAGGTATTTTCATTTTTTGGGAGACAGCAATCTCCTAAGGGACATTTAAATTTGTATACTACATTGGTCTCATTAAGCTGACTTGTCTGGG
>CM042166.1:29344439-29359439 GCA_023376005.1 Doryteuthis pealeii | reverse complement strand
TTCACATAGTGCTAATACCCTTGGGAAAGGTATGCATCCAACTATTCTCTCTCCAGCTATAGGTAAATAGTATAGTGAACTCGCAAATAGCACGCAAAGGACAGGAGGCCCTCAAAAGCAGTTCAAAGACAACGCTGAAGAAATGCACCATCGCACCTTCAAGCTCTGAAGATCTGGCCTCCAACAGACAGGGTTGGCGAGACACCTACCGCACAGGAGCTGAGCGGCTCAATTATCAAGATTAACAGGGCTACAGAGTGGCGACATCTTCGTTGTCATGAACCACCAAATGCAGATGGGAATTTCCCTTGCAATGTGTGCAACTGCATCTGCAAGTCCAGAATTTGGACTAACTAGCCACTAGAGGGTCCATAATTGTTGAATGTCTTGTAGTGATGTCATTGTCGTCTGCAATGGACTTCTAAAAGAAAGAGAATGGGTAAATAGTAGGGTACACTGGGCTCTTTAACTTTGGTATGGCAACCAGTCTAGGAGAAGGAAAACCACAAATTCAAACCAGCTGTACTCCAATCAAAAATTTTAGCATGTGTCCCATCCTGCACGTGGTGAATGTGTTAGGCAAATACATACTGTGTATAAGAGATGTGTACTGTGTACACATTTGCAATGGATATGTGTATATTGCATATAAGATGTGCAGTGTATACACATATGTGTATAAGAGATGCGTATGCATTTGCAATGGATGTGTGTATAAGAGATGCATAGTGCGTACGCATTTGCAATGGATGTGTGTATAAGAGATGCATAGTGCGTACGCATTTGCAATGGATGTGTGTATAAGAGATGCATAGTGCGTACGCATTTGCAATGGATGTGTGTATAAGAGGTGCGTACGCATTTGCAATGGATGTGTGTATAAGAGGTGCGTACGCATTTGCAATGGATGTGTGTATAAGAGGTGCGTACGCATTTGCAATGGATGTGTGTATAAGAGATGCATAGTGCGTACGCATTTGCAATGGATGTGTGTATAAGAGGTGTGTATGCATTTGCAATGGATGTGTGTATAAGAGGTGCATAGTGCGTACGCATTTGCAATGGATGTGTGTATAAGAGGTGTGTATGCATTTGCAATGGATGTGTGTATAAGAGGTGCGTACGCATTTGCAATGGATGTGTGTATAAGAGATGCATAGTGCGTACGCATTTGCAATGGTTATATGTATACTGTGGTAGTATGATCTAGGTGTGTGTGTTGTAATAGGTATAATACGTGTTTGGGATACTCACAGAGGTAGAATAGGGAGTAACATTCTGTGTACACGGATGTGAAAAATTCTGTGTGGGTGGTCTATCATGGGTCAAATAAACTTGTGATTCATTCTTTTTTTTTTTTTAGCTCCCCCTTGTTGGTGGGGAGTAGAAGGGGGTGTAGTAAAATGCTTCACCTAATTTAGAAGAGAAACAAAAAAAATGAACTGGCTGCTCATTTAGATCTCATTGTGAATTTGTTTTTATTTATTCCTGTTTGTATTCAATGAGACTAAACAACGACTCTCTGCTTCTATCGAAGAAGAATGCATCCGCTGTTGCGAGCAATCTTTTTTTTTTCTTTTTCTTTTTTTTCTTCTTTTTTTAATCAATAGGAATTGATTTTTAAAGTTTCTGCATGATGTGTGTCTTTTTTTTTTTTTGTTGTATCTTGTTGTTTTTTTTTGTTTTGTGTTTGTATACTTTTTTGTGCATTGTATATACAATTTTTTTTGTACAAAGTGTGTGTGTATATATATATATATATATATATATATATATACACCCACTTCATTTTTGTTTTTGTGCATGCATGCATGTATGTATATATATATATATATATATATATTATATACACCCACTTCATTTTGTTTTTATGTATGTATGTATATATATATATATATATTATATATATATATGCACCCACTTCATTTTGTTTTTGTGCATATATATATATATATATATATATATATATATATATATATATACACACTTCGTTTTGTTTTTGTGCATATATATATATATATATATATATATACTTCATTTTGTTTTTGGGCATGTGTGTGTGTGTATATATATTTTTGTGCATAGTATATTTTATTTTGTTATATAGTATATACAATTTATTTGTACAGAGTGTGTGTCTATATATATATATATATATATATATATATATATATGCACACACAAACACACTTTTGTTTTGTTTTTGTGCATAGTGTGTGTATATATATATATATATATATATATATATATATATTATTACGGCTTTGTTCTGACTGATTTCATACCTATTCTGTCTTCTCATCTGTCTCTTGTCTCTCCGGGTCTCTGATCTTCCAAAACTGTTTTTTTTTTTTCTATAATCTCCTAAATTATCATAAATTTTATTATAATGGAGATTGTGTATTTGTCTGTCTGTAATCGAAACTATATCACTACTCAAGTCACAATTCCCTTAGTTATTTATGTCACATTCTCCATGATTTTATTTTTATTTAAACCTCAATTATTAATAAAATTGTTTTACATTATTAATACTTTTCTAGATAGTAATAACATGAAATTGTATTTATATATACAACAAAATAGCGGTTTACATTGAGAACGGGAAGGCTAATTTGCATATTGATATTAAAATTTTGATTTTAATAAATATGTGCTTGGTATTATTGATTTCTAATTGTTTGCTTTTATCTTAATGAATACGAGTAAAAATCTCTTAAAGAAATCTTAAAAGAAATCCATTAACTAGGAGAAATAACTGTAATTTCATTCTTTACTCCCTATTTTAACTAAATAGTTAAATTAGAAAAAAATTAGCAATGAAAGACTGGAGTGATGGAAGAGAACGTTTTAGTTGTTATATTTTTTGATTATACCTACCATTTGTTTCAAATCTTTTTATCTGCATTTTTATTTAGTTTCATTAGTGTTTCTAATTTAATATTTTATTACCAGAGGGTGCATATATTTGCTCGTTCTTATAAATTACAAACTAGTAAAAAATAATTGTTTAAGATCCCTAATCTATACATATATGAAGGGCAGTTTGTGTTTATGTATGTCCGAAAGAAACTATGAAAATAAAACAATGAGAAAGTGTGTGTGTAATATATATATTACACACACATTCACTATCATCAGATCTTGCTTTTTGAGCAAAAATAATGAAGGTTTGATTTATATTAGTGAAGATGATTAAATGATAAAATTTAAATGATAACAGCATAGAATTTTTTTTGCATTTAATATTTTAAATAGTAGACAATAATTTTTGTTTTCTTTCGGAGTGTCTGGATCAAGGCAAGGTCTTTTTTTTACGTAGGGATTTTAATGGGGGTATACTACAAGGATCCAGCTAGCGATTCAATAATAATGGATCTGTGAAACTAACTTTAAAAAAAAATTTTTTTTTTTTTACTTCCCCCTACTACCCGGGCAATGCTGGGTAGCTGCTTCTAGTTATTTTATAATGGGTGGTAAGAGTTATGTGCATCCATGCAGTGCGATATGATGATGATGATGATATTTGAAAATAGAAAACTATTTAGTCGGGAGTGGCCTAAAGTCGGTATCAGCAAATCAGCGAGGTAGTCTATCCCCTTTTCACTAGCACTAGACCAAGGAGATTGTTTTTGCATCTGAGGTGGAGCGCCACACCTACCATCAGATCCTTACTTTACCACACAGATTCCTGTGCTACTCATATGCTGAGTTGGCGAGGGCCGGTATCGAACTAGGAACCTTATGGTTCCTACCCGAACACTCTGGCCCCTAGAAAACTATTTATTTCCAGGTTATTCCCTATAACTCCAACATAAACAAAGGGGAACCACTCTTGACTGATAAATTATTTATTTATCTGTAAATTCAAGGCATTAGAATCCATGAGAAAAAACAATAAAATCGATAACG
This sequence comes from Doryteuthis pealeii, assembly GCA_023376005.1. NCBI lineage: Eukaryota > Metazoa > Mollusca > Cephalopoda > Myopsida > Loliginidae > Doryteuthis > Doryteuthis pealeii. The sequence goes on along the minus strand of CM042166.1, from coordinate 29,355,527 downwards.
TACATTTTCATCAAAATACGTAGTCTTATAATGGCTGAAAAATGGCATTTTGGGCAAACCTTTGAAGCCCCATATCTCCCCAAATACTCAAGCGCTATCAACCATCTTTTACTATGTGATACTCCTCATCGAACTCTATCAGAAAATCATATTAGTTTGGCACTTTATTTGCACACGAAATTGGCCATTTTTGCCCACTCTCAGGGGGGTTATCAAGCCTCGAAAATCACCTAAAACTCGTAAATGAGCTCTTTTTTCACCATCAGTAAATTCAAGGCATTAGAATCCATGAGAAAAAACAATAAAATCGATAACGTACATTTTCATCAAAATACGTAGTCTTATAATGGCTGAAAAATGGCATTTTGGGCAAATATCTACTAGGAAAAAAGAATACAGGGTTAGGGTATAGAGTTAGTTTAATGGGAAAATAAATAATTTCAGTCGAGAGTGATTCCCCTTTGTTCATTTTGGAGTTATAGGAAATAACCTATTTCCTTATATTATAAAAATAAATGGCCATTTTTAAGTTGAAACTTTAAAACATGATAAGTTGGATCGAACCCAACGTTATTAGTCAAACCCAACATTATTAGATGCGATAGTGTTGCCAATAATCCTGCAGAAATTTCATTCCATCATGATAAAAATCTGGGGTCATGGGAATTGTTGAATTGCCAGAGGGTAATTTTGGCCCCTTTCCAAGGTCAATCCTAAGTATAGGCCTGGTAAGCATGCAACTGGAGTCTTTAACTGGAGGCAGGCATATGGTGGACTAAATTACTAATAACCTATACAATGGCCTGGTGATGACATTAAACTGCATCTAGTGGTGAAGTTTAAGTTCTGGAGCTCAGGGGAATGGGGAGTGCCCCTTCGTTACCATTACTCCCAGGTTCACTCTGATCTGGACTTGCAATACACTACTTTGGTCCTTACTTAGGCTAGATGGGCAGTCTAGTTCATACTTTTGCATATAAATTCCATACACTAAATATAACTACAATTATCAGACACTTATCATCATCATCATGTCATGCTGGTGTTTCCATGACTCTCTCTCTCTTTCTCTCTCTCTCCATCAATTCATATTGTTATTCCGCCCTGTCGGTGGGGCGTTAGAATGCACTGACTGCACCTCTGCAGAGGGGTAAGACTCCCCAAATGGGGCCACCTGTTGGCTGTGGGTGGTGACCCATGATGCTTAAGGATAGAACCCAGGTGGATATATATATATATATATATATATGTGTGTGTATATGTATTTGGGCAGCATTCTTTCATTTATACATGTAGAATTAAAAGACATCTCCTGTTTAACAATTTTATTTTTGATCTTTTCGAGTTTTCTGGCTAACTTTTTAATATTTGGGTGGAATTCATGGATAAGTCCACCAAAGTTCAGGGCCCGAGTACTTTCGGCACTTCAAAGTGCCATCATTAGGGGTGATGTGTTCCAGTTTTTTAAAAATTATACTAATGTGGAGGCTGGAAGTGGACTTATCCATGAATTCCACCCAAATATTAAAAAATTGGCCAGAAAACTAGAAATGATCAAAAATAAAATTGTTAAACAGGAGATGTAGAATTAAACAAAAGACACATGTATAAATGAAAGAATGCTGCCCAAATACACACACACACACACACACACACACACACACACACACGCAGACACATATATATAAAATGAGGTTAAGTAAACAAACAGATGTGTTTATTTTTATATGGCTTTAAGCCGACAATTTTTGGAGGATATGTGCTTAATTGAAGTCATACCTAATTTTGAAAATTAATCAGTTAATAATTAATGAATTTTAGGCGGGCATATATGTTCAAATGTAAGGCTAAACGAATCGAGAAAATGTCAATCCCTGAATCGAAATGTACATTCAGGGATTGACATTTTCTCGATTTGTTTAGCCTTACATTTGAACATATATGCCCGCCTAAAATTCATTAATTATTAACTGATTGATTTTCAAAATTAGGTACAACTTCAATTAAGCACATATCCTCCCCCCCCAAAAAAAAATATATATATATATATATATATATATATATATATATATATATATATATAATACACACACAAATGTATTCTATTTTATTTTTTTCTGTTTGCATATACATACACAATTATCTGTCTTTGATTTTCTTAATTTCTTAACTTGTAATATTAAACAGTAAACGAAAGAATTGTACACAATCCAAAATGTAATTTGAATATCAAATTTTCTAGATTTATTCAATAAATAAGAATATTAAAATAATTTAATAATGAATGAATAGATTTTTAAAAAAAGAGAAGAAAAAAGAAATCATCACTTCCCTTATTTACTTTAAAAACGGTAGAGCATGAAATAAAAATGTCCGTTCAGTTTGGCTGTTAGTGTTCATATTCTTGTTCATACTTGTGATATTCACGCACGCATACATGCATATACATACATACATACATACATACATTGTCATGTTACAATAGTAGCTGATTGGGTCCCATCAATGGAACAAATAAATCTTTTTGAAAATTAGTTGTATTCTTAAGAAACAACTGCACAAAAAAGACCTGTTGGCTGATAGGGACAGGTGATGCGAGAGAATCATGGGAATCTCTGCTGTCTGTGCAACTTGCTGATGATGATAATTAAATGTGTATTTTTAGATTGTCTTGGGTATTTTGTCAGACCATCTGTTCATTTCAACTGTTGTTTGTGTTTAAAAAAAAAAAAATGTATTAAATTTTTTTTATATTAATTTTTCAAGATTTTTCATTTCAAAGATCTTTATTTTCATTTTCTTGTTTTTCAAGTTTATTTAGACTTAAGAAAATTTTTAAAGATGTTTTTTTTTTTTTTTTTTTTTTTTTTTTCAATTATCGAAAAAAATGTTTTTATTAATGATTTTTTTATTCTTTTTTTAATTTTTTAATTTTATTTTTTTTAAAAGATTTTTCTTGATTTTAAAGATCTTTATTTCTTAGAAGATTTTTTTCATTTAAACCAAAGAATTTTTTAAAATGTTTTTTCCCAAATATTGAAAAAAAAAAAAAAAAAATGTTTTTTATTAATAATTTGAAAAATATCTAAGATTTAAAAAAAATTTGTTAAACATTTTACAAATTTTTGTTTTTAAATTTTTTTTTGATCAAAAATTTTTCTTTTTTAAATCTATTGTGAATCTTTTTGTTTTTAAATTGTTTTTAAATTTAGAAATTTTTATTTTAATTTTTAGATCAACATTTTTTGAGATTATTGTCACTTTTCCATACTTTATCTGTAAAAACTGTTTATTCCTCTAATTTATTTGAAAGCCGTGTAGGCTGGGACTTTAGAATACACCAACTGCACCTCTGCAGAGGGGTAAGACCCACCCCCAATGGGGCGACCTGTGATGCTGAAGGATGAAATCCTGGTGGCTTCCACTTTGGCCCTTATTTAGGCTAGACGGCGGTCGGAGAGGCTCCCTCTGATCAATCCCTAGCACTTATACGATTGTCCCAACCCTATTTCCCTTATGGCAAGCCCCAACAATTTTTATCATATGTATTTACCAACCTCTCTGCAAAAGCAGGATGTGACACAAGGTCAATTTATTAAGCAAGGTTTAACAGGTTTGAATTCAGAGTTTTCCTTCTCTTATACTGGCTGCTGTATAAAGATTAAAGAGACCAGTCTACCCTACTATTTACTCATAGCTGGAGGGACATTAGTTGGATGCATACCTTTCCCAAAGGTATTAGTGCTATGTGAAATACAAACAACCTCGTCCAGGATTTGAACTCATTCCACTGTGTTCATTTCCTACGACTGTAACCATTACACCCAGAATACCTTCTTTTTATCATATATGTGCTAGAAGGTGGTGACTGAGGATCTTAATGTCCTGGATATGATGTTAAACTCTATCTGATGGTGAAGTTCCAATTCTGGAGCTCTGGGGAATGTGGAGTACCCCTTCATCACCATTACTCGCAGATCCACTCTACTCCGGTGTGGTAGTACCTGTTAGGATCCCATCTATGGATTAAATGGAAAAAAATGAGTTTGAAAATTGCTTTTAAAAAATATATTGAGTTTAAAAAATAAATTGAGTACCCATCAAGAAAGAGTAAAACAAAAAAGTCTTTGGTATAAAATTACCCCACAAGGGTTGACATGTCGTAAAACCCAACCATCTAACTATTAAAATCAACCCAGAGATGCTGATAGGTACGTGTCCTGGGTCACTGATGCAGAAAAATCATATCCATGCATCCCAGTGTGTTTTATTTTTCTTCCCTCACCATTTCCAGCTAACTGTAAATACATTTCAATATTTTCTTGGAAACTAATTACACTGTATGGGGTACAAGGTAGGGGTTAGATGGCTGTAGTTGTTCATAGATAAAAACTCTACAATTTATTAAGAAACTTTAGTTGGAACCCATCAAATTTTCCAGAGACTCTTTCAAATCAAATACATGTGTCCCCGGACACACTAAATTACAAAGCTATCAACATCCCTGCAACCATTAAGTTTCTGAAAATTGACCCGGAGTGGTAGTACCTGTTATGGGTTAAATTGAAAAAAAAAATGAGTTTAATAAATTGTTTGAAAAAAAAAATGGGTTAAAAAAATAAATTGAGTACCCATCGAGAAAGAGTAAAACAAAAACGTCTTTGGCATAAAATTAGCCAATGGATTGACATGTCATAAAACCCAACCAACTAACCCTTAAAACCAACCATTAAGTTTCTGAAAATTGAGGTCTAAATAAATAAGACAAAGACAAGATTAGTGAGATAACTATCACTTAGAACTGTCTTAACCTAACTCCTTTATCCACTAGGCTATATGTTCTAAGTGACAGTTATCTCTAGACTGCAGGTTCAATCCTAGTCAGGGGCAGCAGTAACATAGAATAATGATTAACACAGCTTAACACCTGTACCCCAGCTATGGTTAGCAGAATGAGAACAGGATACTGAATAAAGGGTTAGGTTCAAAGTTCTGTGGTGGCTCCCAATTACGACAAGAAGGTTCCCGAGTCCAAAAAGAAATACCTGAAGAAGGCCAGAGGGCACATCAACCGAAACGTTGTACAGATAACCATGAAAATGAGGACAATAGTCCAAATAATCCAAATAATACTAAATTGATTTCTTTTTCCTTTATTTTTTGTCTACAGGGTCGAGACTTTCAACCGGCAGACATAAGCCATCGATACACAGAACAGGAAAAACGTTTTCTTGGAACTTTTAACAGTCTTGATTATCTCCCTTCACACAGTCAAGTTTATAAAAATTGGTTGAAACATCAACGAAATTCCAGGTAATCATTACAAGTCTGATTGGGAACTAAAAAAAAAAAAAAAACTCCCAAAAATGTCACACTAAAAAAGCAACTCAAAAAGAACAACTCTCAAAAAGCCACACTAAAAAGAACCACATTAAAAGAGCTACACTAAAAAAAAAAACCCTAAAAACACACTAAAAATAATTCTAAAAAGAGCCTCACAAAAAAAAACCTCTCAAAAACGTCACACTAAAAAAAAACACTCTAAGAAAACTAAAAAGCCACACACTAAAAACATCTCTCAAAAAAGCCACACTACTCTAAAAAAAAAAAAAGCCACACTAAAACCAACTCTAAAAAAAGCCACACTAAAAATACTCTCAAAAATTCACACTAAAAAAAGACTCTCAAAAAGACTCATTCATTTTTATGAGTATTTTATCTAATTTTTTTCTTCTTTTTAATTCTTAAAATTGCAACTCACTCAAGTTACCATTTCTTTGACAACAAAGAACACAAGAGACCAGAATGAATAAAGAATTTATATCTCTAGGGAGACACCAACTCTTTTTGCCCTGCGGTGATGAGAATTGCTTAATCATTGATAATGACCCAAATGAATTGCAATTATTTTCATTTTAAAAACGATGAAAGAAAAAAAAACTATTCATAATGATATTTTATCTAAAAATAAAATTCAAAGAATAAAAAAGATCCAACGATAATTTTTATCTTTTGTTGTCCTGCCCTAATTTATGCTGTTTTAGTGTGCTAGTTTGTCACTTTTTGTTGGCAAATTAATGTTGATATTATAATATACGTCACCCTCTTCGATTTTTATTGGAAAATCAATATAGATATTTTACAACATTAAAAAAAATGTTTTTCTCAATTGAATTTAAACAAATTTTAAATATTTTTATGATATGAAAATTGTTTAGAAATTTGTACAAATTCAAACGTCTTTTGGTTTTCTCGCTGTCATGTCATTATCTGCCCGCCCGCTGCTGTTTATTCTCTTCCTTTGCCCCTCTCCTTGCCTCCATCTGACATGACATTAGATGCTTGCATACGGTCTCCTTGCCATGATGCCCACTACCCATCAAAAAAAAAAAAAATCTTTTTTTAAAGGGGAGGATTGTAAAATATCTACCTTGATTTGCTTACAAAAATTGGGCGGGGTGGTGCTTGTAAAATATCTATATTAATTTGCCAACAAAACACGACTCACAAAATATATAAGTTGGGTTGGAAATTCTCCTGACACTGTCACGCTAAAACATGGCGTAAATTAGGGCAGGAGGACAAGACGTCAAAAGATTAAAATTATCGTCTGATTTTATTTTTTATTTTTTATTTTTTAAATTATATTTTTGATAATGTATCATTATTTTCTTTCATGTTTTTAAATTATTTTTGAAAATTATTGCAATTCATTTGGGTCATTATCAATGATTAAGCAAGTCTCACCACCGCAGGGCAAAAAGAGTTGGTGTTTCCCCTAGAGATATAAATTCTTTGTTCTTTCGGATTGTTCTTTGTTGTCAAAGAAATGGTAACTTGAATGAGTTGAAATTTTAAGAATTAAAAAGAAAAATAAATTAGATAAAATACTCATCAAAATGAATGAGTCTGAGAATGTGACTTTTTGAGAGTATTTTTTAGTGTGACCTTTTTGAGAGTTTGTTTTTTAAGTGTGACCTTTTGAGAGTTTTGTTTTTTAAGTGTGGCCTTTTTGAGAGTTTTGTGGCCTTTTTTGAGAGTTTTGTTTTTAAGTGTGGCCTTTTTGAGAATTGTTTTTTTTTGTGACTTTTTCCCAAACTGTTTTGAGAGGTTTTTGAGTGTGCCTTTAAGAGTTTTTGTGATTTTTTGAGAGGTACTTTGCGTGACTTTTTATGAGATTTTAGTGTGGGACTTTGATTTTTGAAAAATTTATTTATTTTTGAGTGGCTAAAAAAGACTAAAAAAAAGACATTAAAAATAGTGTGGCATTTTCCCCATAGTTTTTAGTGTGGCTTTTTGAGAATTTTTGACTGGCTTTTTTACTTTTTTAGTGTGGCTTTGTTGAATTTTTTTTTTTTTGTGTCAGAATTTTTTATGTTTTTTAGTAAAACTATTTTTTGTTTTGTTTTTAAGGTAGACTTTTAAGGTAGATTTGTATTTTCTGACATAAATTGTTATAGATTATTGTTATTTGTTTATATAAATACTTCTTGTTATTTCTCATTTTACTACTTATTTTCTTTAATATTCCCTTCTAATTAGAAACCTTCATCTTTAACTGATAAGAACATGCAACAACAAAACGTGTTTGCCTTGTTTTATTTTACTATTTATAATTATTGATTTTTTACCTTTTTAAATTTCAGGTATCAAATTCAACGATGGATGCTGATGGGCCTGATTGGGTTTACAGTTGGTTTAATTGGTTTTGTCATGCATCAATTGATCGAGTTAATTTCTGATGTCAAGTGGACCAAGGCCAAAGAGTTTATTGAGGTCAGTTGTTGTTTTTGCCATTCTTTTGTAACTTGACCCGCCCCTCAGGGTGGGTCCAGTGGCTTCGGCCCTGGATCTTTCAAGCTAACAGCGTTGATTCCACGGGGCTATCTCTCCAGGCAACACCTGCTCCATTGATTTAAATGGGCAGGGCTGGATTTATTGCCCAGTGCCTGAGGCGCTCCCCTTGAGGGGGGAATGCCAACAGGATCAACACATTTTTTGCACCCGCCACCCATGAGCTTTGGTTTGTGGGTGGTCCCACATTAATAGGGCCTTGTGCTTAACCTGTACAACGTGGTAAAGTACATGGTAAATATAATTTCTTATTGTCAACAGCTTCTTCCATCTCTATCTTTCAAAAAAAAGAAAACTTGGCTATGGAATTGTGATGTCTATTATTGTACCCATATATTCTTAAAATATCTTTATTGGCAATGTTGTTGCCTTTTATTTCGTGACATAGACCCTTTCAGTCAATGGTTAATTATTTGCTCCTTTTGAGTTTTCACATCAGCATTAGCTGATGGTCTTTCACTGGAGTCTGAGTGACAGCAAGTCTCCTCAGGTCTCCAGGACTCTTCTGAGTATTCTGGCAGATTGCAGCAGTGCAGTGTTATGAATGGTTTCAACCCTTCCTCTGATTTCCAAACATTCCAGACCCTTTTCCAATCCTTTTGGGACTGTTCCAAGTACATCAACAACAATTGGTATCACCTTCACTTTCATATTCCATAACTTTTTTAATTCTCTGGCAAGGTCCAGATATTTGTTAATTATTATTATTATTATTATTATTATGTTTGCTGTAATATAAAACCTGTTTCTTAGTGAAATATGACTTTATCACCAGAGATGTTTCTTATACCTCCTGCTGTTAAATTAGTACATATTACACATCCTTATATATATCTGTGTGTGTGTGTGTATATTTGGGCAGCATTCTTTCATTTATACATGTAGAATTAAGCAAAACAGATATCTCCTGTTTAACAATTTTATTGATGATCTTTTCAAGCTTTCTGGCCAACTTTTTTATATTTGGATGGACTTCATCGGTTACTCCACTGAAGTTCATATCCCAAGTAGTGAAAGTAGAGTGCTGAGAGTACTCGGAATATGAACTTCGGTGGACTAATCCACGAATTCCATCCAATTATAAAAAAAAGTTTGCCAGAAAGCTTGAAAAGATCATCAATAAAATCGTTAAACAGGAGACATCTGTTTTGTTTAAAATACCTATTTAAATGTAAGGCTAAACAAATCGAGAAAAATCAATCTCTGTATGTATATTTCGGCCTATTAGGCCTCATCAGCAGAGCTAATAGGCCGAAATGTACAAACAGAGATTGATTTTTCTCGATTTGTTTAGCCTTACATTTAAATGGGTATGCCCACCTAATTAATTATTAATTAATTAACTTTCAAAATTAGGTACGACTTCAATTAAGCACATATTCTCCCAAAAATTGTTGGCTAAAAAAAAGCCATGATAAACACATCGCTTGTGTATTTACTTCTCATATATATATATATATATAAACTCTGTCTGTCTATCTATCAATCAGTTTTGAATATATGTTTCTTCCCTAATTTCACTTTATTTTATTTTCTAGGATGCAGACTTTATTTCCGCCTGGGGTTGGTCTCTCGGTTACAGTGTTCTTTTTGTTCTTATAAGTTCTACTAGTGTTGTGGTAAGTATATCTTCTATATCACTGTTGTTTTTTTTCGTTTTTTTTTTCCAAATTTTTGTAGACAGACTCCTTTCTATTTCACGGTGAAATCTCATACCCCCTCCCCCCAAATAAGAAATGAAATCTTGTGGAACTCCATATGAATAAAAATTAAATCTCACAGACTCTTTTATTAATAAAAATTGAATTTATCACAAATATTCAATTAAATCACCTACAATATTTGCACAGTGATGACATTTACTTAGGCTAGACGGGCGGTCGAAGAGACCCCTCTTATCAATCGGCTGGTCACCTCAAGCCCTAGCACCTATATGATTGACCCCCAACCCTATTGCCCTTATATCAACCCCAAGCCCTTTTTATCATATGGGTGCTAGAAGGCGGTCTCGGAGGGTCTACATGTCCTGGGAATGACGTTAAACTCTATCTGATGTTGAGGTTCCAGTTCTGGAGGTCTGGGGAATGTGGAGCACCTCTTCATCACCATTGCTCCCAGGTCCACTCTGACCCAGAGTGGTAGTACCTGTTAGGGTCCCATCTATGGGTTAAATAGAAAACATGCGTTTATTAAAAAATTGAGTATCCATTAAGAATGAATTTTATTTCAAAATTTTGTCGGCATTAAATGACCCACAGAGATTGATATGCTGTAAAACAAACCAAACCTAATGACATTTAGTAAAAGGAATGTGCTTGTTTTGCTTGGCACAAATTGTCAATTCTTGGTGATATCTCTTGAGACAAATATACAGAAATATGTATACACCCACGCACATACGCATGTTGTACAGAAACACAATACAATGGTTTATTTTAGACTAATATAAACCTTTGAGAGAATGGAAAGTACCCTGCAATATAAGAAAAATAAGATTAAGAACATTATATTTATCATTTTTATTTTTATTTCTCTGAATGTTTGAGATGAGGCTTGATGATTAATATTATCTGCGTTATTCAGACTATTGTCCCCATCTTTATTGTTATCTGTACAATGTTTCTGCTGATACCCCCGTGGACTGAATAAAGGGTTAGGTTCAAAGTTCCGTGATGACTCCCAATTACGACAAGAAGGTTCCCGACTACAACCTAAAGTTCCTAAGTCCGAAAAGAGGTTTCCGAGTCCGAGAAGGTTCCTGAGTCAAACAAGAAATTTTTATTTTTAATCTGATTCTTCAACATGTATTTTTCCATGCTTCTATCACAACTAAAAAATATTTTTCCCAACATTCATGATTGATATATACGAACAGACAAACATACGTGGACTCCATAACACATATATATGATGGCAGCACAGTATTGCCATTGCTTGATAAAGCAAAAAAAAAAAGAAAATTGAACGGTGAGCTGTGCAAATGTGGCTTTTTAGTCCAGCTAAAGTCTTGCACATCTTCCCACTTTCACTACAAGTTATTCTAGGGAGCACAGGGTATTTTATTGGTCCATTTTGCCGATGCACAGTTTGGTGACTCATCAGGCCAGCTCTGCTCAGACATGGCCTTCCGCACTGTTCACACAGTAGACCAATTTGAAGCCGTTGCTCATCTACTACTATGTGTATGTAAATATATATATGTATATATATATATATATATATGTGTGTGTGTGT
>CM042166.1:29216939-29341939 GCA_023376005.1 Doryteuthis pealeii | reverse complement strand
TGAAGACAAGTAAATATTTTCTATTTTTCTTCTATTTTTATTTATTATTCATTTTTTAAAATCTCCATACTTTGCACTTTTTGCTTTCCTGTCACCCTGCTCTCACCAACCCCTGTGTCTTTATTTTGTTTATTTTCTGTATTTGTGTGTATTGTCTCATTTGTCATCTTTTCTGTGTAGTTCCGTTTTTATCCACCAAGGGCCCCATTTTCAAATGTGTATCCCATAATTTCTCTCTTCCTTCATATTTTTTTTTTTGTACTTTTGTTTTAAATAACCCATGAAGATGGATATGCCCTTAAACAAAGAAACCTTCAATCTAACCACCCTGTCAGCTAGGGCGTTAGAATGCCCCAACTGCACCTCTGCAGAGGGGTAAGACTCCCCCAATGGGGCCATCTGTTGGCCATGGGTGGCGACCCATGATGCTTAAGGATAGAACCCAGGTGGATGAGCAGTCCATAACTTACAAAACTCCATTTTGGCCCTTTCTTGGGCTAGACAGGTGGTCGAAGAGGCCCCCTCTGATCAATCGGCTAGTCACCTCAAGCCCTAGCACCTATATGATTACCCCAACCCTATTGCCCTTATGGCAAGCTCAAATCCTTTTTATCATATGGGTGCTAGAAGGCGGTGGCTGAGTGTCTTCATGTCCTGGGAATGATGTTAAACTCTATCTGATGGTGAGGTTCCAGTTTTGGAAGTCTGGGGAATGTGGAGCACCCCTTCATTCACTCTGACCGGGAGTGGTAGTACCTGTTAGGGTCCCATCTATGGGTTAAATAGAAAAACATGAGTTTATAAACAAAATTTGATTATCCATTAAGAATGATTTTATTTCAAAACTTAGTCAGCATTAAATGACCCACTGAGGTTGATATGCCATAAAACAAAACCAAAGCCTAGTAACAATGCAAGGATAAGATATAGATTTATGCTTTTCCAAAGGGCATTAACACAGAATGAAGCGCAAATATCAAAACAACACTATTGAATGTATTCGTTAATTTTTTTTTTTTCATTTTGAATTAATTTGATTTTTGTTTTTTCTTTCCAGGCGTAATTTCATATCTGCTGGTGCTGCTGCTGGGGTGGCTTCCGCATTCGGGGCTCCCGTCGGAGGCTTGCTCTTCTCCATGGAAGAGGTGTCTTCATTTTGGACGACCACTCTCTCTTGGCAGATATTCTTTTGTTGCATGGTATCGACATTTACAACTGACCTTTCAATTCTGCCCTCACCCGCTTCTCCTATACGGGAGACTTTGGCTACTTTAAGAAGGAAAGGTACATCCTGTTCAGTGTGAGTTCTCGCTTTCTGTTGAGTCTGCTTTTTTTGCTGGCAAGACCCCCACCCCCCAACATATACACACTTGTTTCTTTTTTTTGGTAAGCTTTTTGCTAGCAAGACCCCTTCTTTTAAGTAAGGTACATCCTAAGAACTGTGTGTCTGCTTTTAGCTAGCAAGACCCCCTAACCACTTTTTTTTCATATAAAGAAGCAAAGGTACATCCTGTCCAATGTAAGGTCTTGCTCTTTATTGAGTCGTTTTTTTTGGCATCCCCCAACCCCCAACACACTTTTTTTTTCCTTTTTTTTCCTTTTTTTCTTTTTTTTTTTTTTTTTTTGGTTTTTTTTGCTGGCAAGACCCCCTAAGCATCCCCCAACCCCCAACACACATTTTTTTCTTTTTTTTTTTTTTTTTTTTGGTAAGTTTTTTTTGCTAGCAAGACCCCCTAAACAGACCCATCAGCACTATTTTTTTAAAGTAAAGGTACATCTGTTCAATGAAAGGTTTTGCTCTTTGAGTCTGCTTTTTTTGGCTGGCAAGACCCCTAAGACCCCCCTCCCTTTTTTTTTTTAAGATGTAAAGGTAAATCCTATGCACTGTGAGTTCTTGCATTCTGTTGAGTCTGCTTTTGCTAGCAAGACCCTTAAACACCCCCCCCCCCCAAACACACACTTTTTTTTTTAAAGAAGGAAAGGTACAATCCTGTTCAGTGTGAGTTCTCACTTTCTGTTGAGTTTGCTTTTTGTTGGCAAGGCTCCTGTGTTTTTTATTTTTTATTTTTTTTAATTAAAATTTTGGTAGCAAGCACCCTAATTTGGCCCTCCCCCATTTTTTTTTTTTTTTATTATTTATTTATTTTTTTTAAGTAGAGGTACATCCTATGCAGTGTGAGTTCTTGCTATTTGTTGATTCTGCTTTTTTGGCTGGCAAGACCCCTAGCACCACCCCTTCAACTCCTTTAAAAAAAAAAATTTTTAAATTAAAAAATTTTTTTTTAAAATTAAAAAAAATTTTTTTTTAAGTAAAGGTACATTCTATGTACTGTGATTTCTTGTTGAGTCTGCATTTTGCTAGCAAGACCCCCCTAACCAGCCCCCCCCCCTTTATATAAGAAGTAAAGTTACATACTGTTCAATGTTGAGGTCTTGCTATTTGTTGGGTCTGCTTTTCTTGCTAGCAAGACCCGTAGCCTGTCCCCTACTTTTCTAAAAATAGGTAAAGAGCTCTGTCGGTAAAGCACCTGCCACAGAATTGCAAGGTTCCTGGTTTGATACTGGTCCTCGCCAACTCAGTTCATGAATAGCACAGATTGGTAATCTGATCTGTGCTGTAATCTGGGGAGCTGACAGTTGGTGTGGTGCTCCACTTCAGCAAAAGTTTTATAAAAGGAAACATTATCTCAATACAAAATGGTGTCCTTGCTTAAAACCTGTTAATCAATAGATGTCTGAAAATATCCGTTGTGGACGACCCAAAATTAATTTCAATTAATTCTCTCATTAAGTTTCTATTAACATCTGAATATAGATATTATTGGGCTCAGGTTCTGATTCTTGGAAATAGATCCTAATAATTGCCCTGTGTGCACATATATAAAACAATATCCGGTTAAATCAAACTTAACGGACCTAAATTCCACCATCGTATGTCACCCCCGCCGAAAGAAAAAAAAAAAAAAAATCAGGGAATTCACCGAATTTAATGAAATTTTCAGTGTTAATATATTAATGAATAACAGATATAATGCACCAGTTATTTTATTTAAAAACTTTTACATTTTTTCAGGTCAGTTAACTTTGAACCACGTATCTTTTAGGCACAACAGATTCTTAAAGGTTGGAGAGCTAAAAATTGATGTAAAATTAAAGTTGTCGGGGTGGCCTAAAGTTGGTATCAGCCAGACAGCGATGGAGTCTATCCCCTTTTCACTAACACTAGACCAAGGAGATTGTTTTTGCATCTGAGGTGGAGCACCATACCTACCATCAGCTCCTTACTTTACCGCACAGATACCTGTGCTACTCATACACTGAGATGGCGAGGGCCGGTATTGAATACAGAACCATAAAGTTCCTAACCAGACGCTCTACCAACTGAGCTATCGATGTAATTCGGACAAATTTTGGAATTAGAAACACAAATTTTGGGGATTGTCCTATGGGACACACATAGTCCGCACCTGGACAAAATTTCAGAAAAATTGAAGGGGTGGATGACAATTTTTCGTTTTTTACTGGATGATTTGAAATGGAATTACCCAAATGACAATTAAGTTTAATTTATCTTTTCCTCACTTTTTAAGCTTCAAGCTTTTTTGTTGATTTGCCTAAATTGTCATTTTTGTGAGCCTGTGTGAGTTTTTGAAAAAAAAAAATTTTTTTTGCTTTTAAACCAAATGTTAAAATAACAGGTAATCTGAACATTAGTTACATAAATGAGAATAACCTCCACCTTGTTTGAGGAAGCCGTAAGTTTTGGTCAGCCATTTTCATTTCACCATAAATCTACACTGAAAATATGAATTTGTTCAAATCAATACAACTGCATGTTTTAACACGAAAATATCATAAAATGTGTTCTTAATAACAATTAAGTTCATTTCAAATAATGTGCAAGCACAGTTAAGAACACATTTTTATGATATTTTCATGTTAAAACATGCAGTTGTATTGATTCAGACAAATTCGTATTTTCAGTGTAATTTACGGTGAAATGAAAACGGTCGACCAAAACATATGGCTTCCTCAAAAAATAAACAAGGGGAGGCTACTCTCATTTATGTAGCTAATGTTCAGATTACCAAATAACCTATCAAACGCATGGTGTAATTTTTGCTGTTATAGAAAATGGACATTGGACATTGTTGTATTGTCCTCGGCCGGAAAACGAAGTTTCCGGCAAAAAGACAAAGAAAAATATAAAAATATATATTTAGAAAAAGGGGAAAACGAAAGCAAGGCTTTCCGGTCAGGGAAGCATGGAGAAGATAAAACAAACGTCTGTTATCAGATCAAAAGCTAAAGATGCATAGGAGTGTCGTCAATACAAAAGCTAGAGGGTCGAGCCGACAGCAGTCAGTTAGAGAGTTAGACAGGAGACAGCGGACGGTGAACAAGTGAGTGACAGCACTCACGGTCACAGCCGATGGATTGTAAGCTGTCACGTAGTCACCTTCCACCTCACCAACGCTAGTCATCCCAGCAGCAGTAGTAGTCATTGTCAACGCTTGCCGCCCACCAGCCGAGAGAAGAGATAAAGTCAACCCATACTATACCCATGTGTTGTGGTTTCTAAGTCCGACTAATACATACCCGCTACGTATACAGATACACGAAGTAGGGCTGTGAATTTGAAGCCGCTATATAACATAGAATTTGATGCCAGTACGCAACAATAGTAAGACGAGTTCAAATCCTGGACGTGGCTGTTCGCGTTTCACAGTGTTAATACCCTTGGGAAAAGTGTGCGTCCAATTATTCTCCCTCCAGCTATGGATATATAGTAGGGCAGACAGGGCTCTTTAGCCTTGGTTAGGCAACTAACCTAGAAGTTAAACTCTGCTTAAGAAATTGGTAAATATGTATCACATCCAAAGATATTTCCCTGCAGAGGTCAAGCCTTAGCACCTATATGATTGCCCCAACCCTATTGCCCTTATGGCAACCCTCAAGCCTTTTTTATCATATGGGTGCTAGAAGGCAGTGGCCAAGGGTCTTCATGTCCTGGGTATGATGTTAAACTCTATCTGATGGTGAGGTTCCAGTTCTAGAGGTCTGAGGAGTGTGGAACACCCGTTTATCATCATTGCTCCCTGGTCCACTCTGACCCGGAGTGGTAGTACCTGTTAGGGCTCCATCTATAGGTTAAATAGAAAAATGTGTTTATAAAAAAATTGAGTATCCATTTAAGAATGAATTTAATTCAAAACTCTGTCGGCATTAAATGACCCACTGAAATTGATATGCCGTAAAACAAACCGAACCCTGCAGAGGTGTAAGACCCACACCAAAAAGTGGGTGCCTTGGGTATGACACAATTATTTAACTCTTAATATCCTGTTGAGAATTTTCCAAGTCCAGAGCCCCATTCCTATAAGGATTTATCAAAAAATGGCTAAAAATGGCCTTTTCATTTAAAGTTACCTGTTATTTTCCATAAAGCAAAGACTTCTAAATATGTTTAATATTACATTTAAACAAAGGCTATCATTTTGGGTAGATTAGAAAAATTAATGACTTCTGGCCGGGTGGAATGAGGTAGTATAGGATGTTAAGAGACCAGCTGACCGTGTTTGAACAATATAAAAATTTAATTAATGCAAGGGACGTAACTCTGTTTTTAAAGTAAATACGCGGGTAAGGTGTCCAAAAGAATTATTAGTAAAATTGAATTCGAGCACACTACAATGTCGCAGTTCAGCACATTAATCACTGTCAAGGAAGTCTTTCATCTCAGATCAATAAACAGATGGTTGGTTGGTCATTCTGTTTAATGGCATATCAACCCTTGTGGGCTATTTAATGTCAAATATTGTTTTATTTTGTATATATATATATATAAACAAACATTAAACATTTGATAAACTTATGCAATTCCTGAGGGTATTGTGACATAAGCAGTGACATAGTTTCTATTAGACACACACACACAAACACCAAATTTCCATTCTCTATAGATATAACACATACTTCAGGACTTTAAACATATTAATAATAGGGGCTGTCTTGAGGCAAATCCAACTTGGGTAGACTTTAATAGAGACATTGTTAATTAATATTAAAGCGGTTTAAAGACCATATTAAGACAACGCTGAAGAAATGTACCATCACACCTTCTAGCGTGGAAGATCTGACCTCCAACAGACAGGGTTGGCAAGACGCCTGTAGCTAAGCAGCTCAATAATGAGATAAACAGGACTGCAGAGCGCGATAACTTTGTTATATGAACAAACCAAATGTATATGGGAATTTCACCTGCAATTTGTATGACCGCATCTGCAAGTTCAGAATTGGACTAATGAACCACCATAGGGTCCACAACTGAAGATATGGAAGCGATGTCCTCGTTGTCTGCGATGGACTTCCCAAAGAAAGAAAAAATATTAAATAATGATTATTTTGTTGCATACCCTTCTTTACTTTCTTCTATTCTTCTGGCGTTTCTTCTAACATCTTGGGGACTTCGTCTTGGCTGGTCGGTTGCACTTAACTCATTTCTTCTTCTTTATCAGTCTTGTTACCAAGACATTCATTAATCACAAGACTGTGTTATTTGCTTAAGCTTTTATTTACTTAACTATACATTTCATGTAACTAAATATCTGACTAACATAGCGTGCGTATGCAGTGTGAGCTCCAGTTAAGGCAGGACATCCTCTCTGCTCGATGTCCAACTGAAAACTGAGGACCCAACCAGGTCCCACGTGACTTCATGTATTTTGCTGGCTTTCTGTACTATTCCATGGAAAGTCCTGTCCGTGATATGAAAAGGGCCATTCCTTTAGAAATACAGGGGATTGACAATAATCTTATGCAACCGCATAGATTATGTAACAATTTGATAATAATTGAGAATATAATGTAAATAACTAAGGGAATTGTGATGTTAGTTTTGATTACAGACACATACAGTCTCCATTACAAGATTTTGTTTTTTTTCTTTTTTCTAGATTGCTTATGGTATCAACGTGAACATTCTGATGTTTATCCCAACCCTAATAATTGGCGCCATTGGTGGGATCATGGGTGCCCTCTTCACATTTCTTTCCCTCAAGATGACGCGGGCTCGAAAACGACTCCTCAGCAAAATGAAAAAAAGACCAGCAAAAGTTGTTAAATGTCTCGAACCGGCTTTTTTGATGGTAAGTTTTTGGTCTTCATTCAAAATTTTGAATTTTAAAAATTTTTAGGTGCAATTATAATTTTTTAGGTGCAATTGTTATCATTGGTTTCAAAGCAGCATATTGGCCACTTATCATCAAGACAACACGCTTGTGAAAGAAGTCTATCACAGGCGCCTGGTTACTGACAGTTTCTCGCCTATACTATATTCAAGCCAAGTCTGAAGATCGTATAGGTGAGAAATTGTCAGTAACCAGGCGCCATTGATTCCATGTACCACTACCTTATATATATATTATATATTATATATATATATATGCACCCCATCTGAGAGAAAAAAAAATCCCACTACCAACCTCTGCTAACACCAACAACTGACCATCCCTTCCTGATTCACCCGTATGAAAATGTTCACCTTTGAAGCAAGAACTCAATCCAACGTCCTGAAAAGGTCTAACAGTCCGAAACATTATAACGTCGACATCACTACCTACAATAAACATCCAATTTGTACAACATCCTGTGTTTGTCTACCTTTCTCCACATACTGTCAGATTAATTTCCTCTTATTTCTCCACACACACACACACACACATATATATATATATATATATGTATGTATGTATGTATTCGTAGTTTAGTATTGGGGAAGTGAAAATAAGGTGCTCGGTTATGGGTGTAAAAGCAGTACTTATACATTATAGATTAGAATACATTTAAGGTGCAATTGTTATCATTGGTTTCAAAGCAGCATAGTAACCACTTATCATCAAGATAACGCGCTTGTGAAAAGTCTATCACAGGCATACTGTCTTGATAAGTGGCCAATACGCTACTTTGAAACCAATGGTAATCATCACCCCTTAAATGTATTGTAATCTATAACAAATATATGTATATAAAATAATCTTCCTTGACCTGTCCCTGATCCACTTCCTAACGTCAATAAATCTGCATAGAATGACATTGCACAAAGCAAACCCTAATTCCCCTTTACAGCACGATTCTTTGTCCTTTTTCAGATCGTTATGACAAGCACCTGCCTTTTTGTACCTTCACTTTTTTCCTGCACCCAATTTACATGTGCTGATGGGACACCAGGGAATATCAAGTAAGTATATTGGGTACCATTATAGTATGTGGCCTACCTTTTGAATGTGGCCTATGAAATCATGACTCTTTATTGTATGTGGCCTACCATAAAAGGCATATTATAAGGTTATAATAACTGTTAACCCTAACCCTATTTCATAATTTTAGAATTAAATAGATCTCTGATTCATGAAAATTATGGATAAATTCTTTTTAATTATTCTTAATTATTATCTACAGTTTATGACTGAATTGCATTTCTTGAAATTGAATACATGTGAAAAATAATTAGTTTCAATAAGTTACCTACTACTTATATCTATAAATATACTCTTACTGAGGTAGGACACATTAAAACGGTAGGCCACATATTATACAGAATCAAAAAAGGTAGGCCACATACTATTGTTGCATAATCTATGGTAGCATAGATTATTGACAACACTGTAGCGAAAATACAAAGAGCACAAATGGAAAGTTACAGACCGTTGGGAAACTTTGACCCCAGAGGCGGGAAAACTGCAAATCATGTGAAGTCACGTGAGATCTAGTTAGATCATCAGTTGCAGCCAGGATGTGAAGCAAGAGAGACCTCTCTTGCTTTTGCTGACTCATCTTCGTGTGCGATGTGTTAGTAAGAAAAGTTAGTTAAACAAATAAAAGCTTTAAAAAAGCAACTGGCATTATTAAATGATTGCGCATGCCTTAGGGGACTGGCCAAGCTAGAAGATGAAGAACCAACAAGAAAAACTAGACTAGAAGATATAGAATCCAACATGGCGAATAGAAAGCTGGACGATCACACAAATGGCCAGAATGGAAAGTAACAACTAAATTATGCATCTCTGTGTAAATATCTCTCTGTGTTGCATACCCTTTCTTAAATTCTTATCTCTGGTCGTATTTTCTTCTGGCCGGCTTTGGTTCTATCTCTTCTAAGGTCTGGACTTTCTTGGGGACTTCAGGTCTGGTTTCTGTTAGGGATTTCTCCTTATCAGAAGCCCTGTGTCATTGTTAGTTTTTAGGTAATAAACACAAGACTTCGATTTACTTTGATGTTACTTTATTTTCAATCCCCAAACCAGACATCTGCGCAGGTGAGACTTACATCCTACGAGCTCGGCTCCTACCTTCTAACTGACTGCAACTTACTTACTATCTAAACTGGAAGAGAGGGTCTTCTCTACCAGTTCTCACGGTATCCATCGGAAGGTTAGGACTGAGGTCAAGCCTTGTCACTCATCCTTCAAGGCCGTGGGCTGTAGCTTATAACAGCAATTTTAATTTCTACACTATTGCCATAAATATTAGGTATCTAATAATTATGTAACTATCTCTCTCTCTTTTTCTCTCACAAAAGAACTCCTTGTTTATATACCTGCAACAGAGGTATATAACACTATAACGGCACCGTATATTGTTTGCAAAAAAAAAAAAGAAGTATAACCCAACAAGGTCTGACATGCTGAGTTTAAGAAGTTTCAGATTTCCAATCAATTTTCAAAATCCTAAAAAAAACCATTCCTAATCTTGTTTTCCGTCCTTGTTGAATTTTTTTTTCTTGTATGTCTCTTTCTAGATATGGCTGTAAAAATGATACACGAACCAATATTCATGTTGAGGAATCAGTAACGCGTTACAGTTGCCCGTGGGGTCCAACATGGATGTCTTCCAACACAACATTTGATACAAATGACACATACAATGAAGGTAATTTGACTTTCTTTATATTACCATCTGGAATGGAAGCACGTGGTGTAATCGTTAAAGTAATGGGAAATGGACTCGTCGACCTGAGTTCAAATCCGCTAATACCCTTGGGAAAGGTATGAATCCTACTCTCCCTCCGGCTATGGATAAATAGTAGGGTAGACTGGGCTCTTTAACCTTTGTTAGGCAACCAGTCTAGGGGAAGGAAAATTCTGAATTCAAACCTGTTAAACCCTACTTAAGAAATTGACCTTGTGTCACATCCTGCTTGTGTGAAGGGGTTGGTAAATATATCTTATTTCTGATTGGCCAATTTTTACCGGAAGTGTCTGCTGCTGTTGGGAAAGTTCATAAGACCAGGGAGATTATTTTTGCAACTGAGGTTGAGCGCCACACCTGCCATCAGCTCTCTACTTTACTGCATAGATCCCTGTACTAGCCATACACAGAGTTGGCGAGGACTAGTATTGAACACAGAACGTTGTAGTTCCCAGGCAGATGTTCTACTGACTGAGCTAAACTAGCCCTTTCTTAATGTTTTTTTCATATATTATATATATATATATATATATATATATATATATATATATATATATATATATTATTATATATATATATATATATATATATATATATATATATATATATATATTATTATTAATTATTTAAAAAAATTTTCTTACTATCATACCATCATCAGTAGTGAATGCCCCATCTCTAAACTCCTTTAAGGCAATGTTAGATAATCTGTGGAAAGATTATAAATATTCTGTGGAATCAAGATGAATGTTTATAAGGATCAGCTGACAGGTCTCAGACCTAATATACTAGCTGAAAGGATATTATTATTATCATATTATTTTATAATATTCTATAAGATTTAAACTATTACCAACATGGATGTCTTTCAACATATTTAATACAGCCCTTTCTTGATATTTTTTTTTTATTTTAATATTATATTATTTTTTTAAAAATTTTCTTAATATCATATAACATTTTAAAATTTACTGAATATTGTATTTTAAAAATTTTCTTGATATTTTCTTGTAATTTAAAAAATTTTTGATATTTTCTTGTAATTTAAAAATTTCTGAATATCATATTTTCTCTTTGTAGTTGCCACACTCTTATTTTGGACAGGGGAAGACGCAGTAAAACATTTATTTTCCCGAGAGACTCCTCTCCAGTTTGGCTACGCCTCGCTCTGTTCTGTTCTTCCTTTTTACTTTTTGATGGTCTGTTGGGCATCGGGAACGGCTGTTTCTGCAGGAATTCTGGTACCAATGCTGTAAGACTCTCTGATTTTGGAACAATCATTTTCTTTTTCTTTTTCTTTTTTTCTTTCTTTCTTTCTTTTTTCTTTCTTTCTTTTTTTTCTTTCTTTTCTTTCTTTTTTTTTTCTTTTTTTTCTTTTTTTTCTTTTTTCTTTTTTTTCTTTCTTTCTTTTTCTTTTCTTTTCTTCTTCTTTTTTTTTCTTTTTTTCTTTTCTTTCTTTTTCTTTTCTTTCTTTCTTTTTCTTTTTTCTTTTTTTTCTTTTTTCTTTCTTTTTTTTTTTTTTTTTTTTTTTTTTTTTTTCTTTTTTTCTTTTTTTTTTTTTTTCTTTTTTTTTCCTTTTTTTTTTCTTTCTTTTTTTGTTTCTTTTTTTTTTCTTTTTTTTTTTTCTTTTCTTTTTTTTCTTTTTTCTTTTCTTTTTTTTCTTCTTTTTTCTTTCTTTGAATCTTCTGCAAAACTTTTGTCAGTGAATTGCTTTTGCATATTTTTTTTTGTTTTATCTATTTATTCATCTTATAATGCAGATTTGGTGTCTGTCTGTAACCAAAACTACATCACTGCTTACATCACAATACCCTCAGGAATTGCCTAAATTTATCAATGAGTATTTAATGTATAGTCAAAATCATTAATATATAGAATAAACTGAATAAATATTCAGATTACCGCATTATATAAACAACCCCAGCCAAAACCACATGACTGCCCTGTCGGTGGGGTGTTAGAATGCACTGACTCCACCTCTGCAGAGGGATAAGACTCCCCCAATGGGGCCACCTGTTGGCCATGGGTGGCGAACCGTGATGCTCAAGGATAGAACCCAGGTGGATGAGCAGTTCATAACTTGCAATACTCCACTTTGGCCCTTTCTTGGGCTAGACGGGTGGTCGGAGAGGCCCCCTCTGATCAATCGGCTGGTCACGTCAAGCCCAAGCACCTATATGATTTCCCAACCCTTATGGCAAGCCCCAACCCCTTTTTATCATATGGGTGCTAGAAGGTGGTGACTGAGGGTCTACATGTCCTGGGAATGACGTTAAACTCTATCTGATGGGGAGGTTTCAGTTTTGGAGGTTTGGGGAATGTGGAGCACCCCTTCATCACCATTGCTCCCTGGTCCACTCTGACCCGGAGTGGTAGTACCTGTTAGGGTCCCATCTATTGGTTAAATAGAAAAATGTATTTATAAAAAAATTGTATTATCTATTAAGAATTGATTTATTTCAAAACTTTATCGGCATTAAATGACCCACTGAGGTTGATATGCCGTAAAACCAAACCAAAACAAAAACCACATGGATTGAGAAGTTACATCTCGAAAGAATGTGTTCTTTCGATGTACAAATGTTTGCAACTACTTTAAACTAAAAATAGTCATATGCTTCTACTAGAATGTTTTTTCCGGGGGGGGGGTCAAGCAGATGTCACCACTTGTCAATCATAACCATAATGGTTATGGTAATTTTCCTCTCAATCCTCTTTATTTTGAATCTAAGGAACTCTGATTCAAAAGTATCTAAATACAGTACGTACATAATTCATAAGCTACTTATGAATTATGTAACAAAATAAACTTCTTTTTCATCTGACATCATAAATAATTTTTTTTTTTTTCTTTCTTTCCAGTTTCATTGGAGGTTTATACGGCCGGACGATCGGTCGAATGTTGGTGTCCATCTTAATGGCATTCCAGAGTCAGGATGCTGGTTATTGGGGATGGATGGACCCTGGGGCTTTTGCCTTGATTGGAGCTGCTTCTTTCTTTGGTGGGGTGACCCGTCTCACAAAGGCTGTGACTGTGATTATGGTAAGTACAAGTTGTTCATTTGTTAATATTTCAGTTTTTTATGAGAGGTTTACATGAAAAATGCTGCCAAATGCAAATATAATTTAAAAAGGAATTTTTTTTTAATAATAAAATTAAAAAATTCCTTAAAAATTTTTTTGGTTATTTCCTATAAGTCTAACATAAACAAAGGGGAACCACTCTTGACTGATAAATTATTTATTTATTGATCAACTGAAATTATTTATTTATTGATCAACTAGGAAAAAAGAAGACAGGTTTAGGGTTATTTTAATGGGAAAATAAATAATTTATCAGTCAAGAGTTGTTCCCCTTTATTTATGTTAGACTTATAGGAAATTTAGGAGTATAGTTTAATAAAATAAATAGCTAAACTGTATTAATTTTCCTTATATATATATATATATATATATATATATATTTTTAAATTTTAATTTTTGACTTTTGGTTGATTTTTTTGAAAAATCTATATGACTGAACTGATTTAAATTTTATATATATATATATATATGTTTTGTTGAACTCAACAGGCAATTCTTGTCTGACGAGTTTTTATTTGATTCTTTCTGTCTGGCCATCTTTTTAATATCCGTGTGGAATTGGTGTATGAATCCACCAAAGGTTTTTACCACAAGTGCTTTCTGCATAACTTTGTGCCATCATCAGGTGTGAAACTGGTGAGATGTTTCCATTGTTTCTTTTTAAACAAACAGTAGAAGTAGGAATTAGTAGGAGGAGGGGGGGGCTCACGAGTTTATAAGAATGTATGGGGAATGGTGGGAGGAGAATTGGTAGGAAATTATAGGCATTTGAGAACATGTTGACTAGTTTCAAAGTTTATCTTGTTTAAGGTGATTTTTTAAAATTTTTTTCTTATATATAAGGCTTTGGGTATTCCACCCGGATATTAAAAAGATGGCCAGACAGAAAGGATCAAACAAAAACTCGTCAGACAAGAATTGTCCATTGAGTTCAACAAAACATGTTTAAAGAAAAAATATTGCCAAAATATACTTGTGTGTGGTGTGTGTGTATATATATATATATATATATATATATATTTTTTTTTTTTTTAAATGTTTTTTTTTTTTTTAAAATTAGGCATTATTGTGAAGCATTATAAATAAATGAATGAACTCGATATTATGGAGTATTGGATTCACTTATTTTTTAATTATTTTTTTTCATAAATTTTCAGGTTCGTTAGATACCCTTTGTCAAATGTTACTGTTCAACGGTTTCTTTGTCTCTGTTGTTATCGACAGTGGCAGCGTTTGTGAAATATTTGTAATAACGGAGAATTCCGATATCTGCGTTTAATCCCTTCATGTGCGTTTGTAATTTTAGAATCCATTTAGATTCTGATTGTTTTCTAGATTGCGTTGTTGGAAATGCGTGTTCTAATAAGATGCATTTGAGGTGTGTAAGGTTGTGTGATAAGGTGTTAAAATGAAGTGCTATTGTACTATGCGGGGATTTGAGATTTATAGTGGATTTGTGGTTATTTAGTCTTAGACTAAAGGGTGTTGATGTTTCTCCCACATATCCACTATTTCTACATTATACTATATATTTATATAAATTTTTTTCCCAACTTTCTTTCAGATTGAGCTGACCAATGATGTACAATTCCTACTTCCTATTATGGTATCCATCATGGTGGCTAAGTGGGTAGGGGATTTTTTTACTCACCCTCATTATCATTCAATTCTGGAACTCAAATGTATCCCATTTTTACCTCCTGAACCCCAAGTTGTCATCGACAAAAAAATGTAAGTAATTCATAAATCTTGTTTTTTCAACTAACATTCACTGTGACATTACGTTATAATTTTTACAAGAAAAATACTGCATGTTTCCAATAAATTGTTACATAATTATTGGATCCCTAATGCTTTTATGAGGTATTGTAGAAATCATAATGGCGATTAGTATAGCTGATGGCCTTGAGAGTGAGTGACAGTGTTTGACCTCACTCTGACCTTGCCTTGCGGGGATGAATCGTGAGAACCGGAACCCCATAGAAGGCCCTCTTCCGGTTTAAGGATACTAAGTAACTTAGTCAGTTAGAAGTTAAAAGCCAAGCTAGCAAGATGTGAGTCTCACTGCGCAGTATGTCTGGTCTGACTCTCAGCTGTACACAACCGGGGAAAATAAACATCTCTTGTATTTTCCTAAATACAAGTGTTTGTGTTTTTGACGGGTCCAGTGTGTAACAAAATTATACTAGGGTGAGTCAAAAGTTTTGCAATATTTTATCTCCGTGTCTACGAGGTATGTCGGAAAAGTTCCAGGACTGGTGTGACAAAAAATTTATTTCAAATACAAGGTGTGATTGTGTATTTCTTCAGAGTTGTCTTCATATGGTCTTTGAACCACTTTTGGGGGCCTCCTGTCCTTTGCGTGCTATCTGCGAGTTCACTATACTATTTACCTATAGTTGGATGCATACCTTTCCCAAGGGTATTAGCACTATGTGAAATGTAAATGGCCTCATTCAGAATTTGAACTCTGGTAGCCATACCCATTTCCAATAATGATAACAGATACGCATCTATACACATTTGCAATGGATACGTGTTGCAAATGTGTATGCACTATACCTCTCTCACACACAGTATACAAGATATGTCAGAAATGTTCCAGGACTGGTGTCACAAAAAATTTACTTCTAATACAAACTACAAGTTATCCCCTTCAAAGTAATCCCCCCAGAGTCTAATGCAATTTCCTATCCTTCTCTGCCACGCTTGCATGCACTCCTGGAAGGATTCTTCTGGGATTCACCGTAGCTCTGTCGTCACAGCCTTTTTGATGTCATGCACATCCTCAAAACGTGTTCCCTTGATGACCCCTCGAGCTTGAGAAACAGGAAAAAAAATCACATGGAGCTAAGTCAGATGAATAGGGAGGTTGCTCCAGCACAGTGGTGTTCTTCTGGGCCAGGAACTCTCGGATACTCAGGGCAGTGTGGGCAGGTGCGTTGTCATGGTGAAGCACCCATGAGTTGTCCTGCCACATCTCACATCTTGTGCACTGAACAAACCAAATGCAGCAGTATCTTTTTGTAGACATGCTGGTTGATCGTCTGGTCCTGTGGCAAGAATTCACAGTGGACAATGACCCTCAATTTGAACTTTTCTGACATACCTTGTATACTATTCAAACCTAGATCTATCTATTCATCTGTGTGTGTTTTGCTAACTCTACCCACACTGAAGAGACATGAAACATCGAAACAGTGTATGTGGATGACTAATATATATATATATATATAATATATATAATATATATATATATATATATATAAGTTAATCCACAGACACGTGTTTCGAGGTTTCACCTCTCATCAGTGTGGCTATATTTTTATCAGCTACCTCTAGCCAGGATCGAAACCTGACTGAATTTTCGTCTGCCAAGTCTCTTAACCATACGGCCATTTGCGGTTGTCAACTTTAAGAGAATAAATAATTGATACATTTCTAAGCGGAAATGATTTCATGAGAGAACTCTAAATATTGTAAACAATTTGAGGGTTAGCTATGCGCCAGACAGTGAAATTTCAATTAAATCCCTTATTTTTAAGAACTCAACCAAGTGGGAGTATATATATGTTTTATTGTATTGTAGAAATTAAAATAAAATGCTTGATTGCAAGTGTAGAGCTGTATTCTTTTGCTACAAATATGACCTGTGGATATACCACAGTATGATAATTATTGCGTTTGATATGTTTACTTAAGAGCTATTGAAAAATACTTCAATATGTAAAAACTATAATAATTTTCATTTAACTCTTTCATGTTTTTTCTTTCTTTTTATTTTTTCATTATGTTTGATTAGAAAAAGATAAACATTATCACTTCTGTGTACTCACCCTCTCTCTCTAACTTTCCTTTTTCTTTATTATATTTTTCTGTGTAGCATGTCCTTTTCCTTCCCTTTCTTTATAAAAATGGAATGGTCCATTATTTAGCTGAGGTGACAATACTCATAAGAAATAAGAATTCTTATGAATATTGTCACCTCGCAGATAAGTGACACCAAATAATCAGGATTTACATTTTTGCATTTTCTTTTTGGATAATTGGGCCAGTCTCATTTTTAACCAGAGGGTGTTGCAAGATGATAATGGTTGTACTTTTAAGGAACATGAATATTAATATATAGATAATAAATACTTTGAAAGAAGAATTTTCTTTTCATGATGCCTTCAAAGCCTCTTATTATCCTAAGCTTGTTAAACATCACCAAAATGCACTAAAGGAGGTCATCAATGATATCACATGATACCTTCAAAGACTCTTATTATCCTAATAATTCCTGTAAATTGTTTTTCTTAATTTTCAGGATCAATCTTGATTTATTCCGAGTTTGTGATGTAATGTCTTTTCCTGTGATTCATATAAAACGTCGGGAATCAGTGGACGTTTTAGCCCGACTTCTACGAGAAACGACTCACGGAGGTTTCCCTGTTGTAGAAAACAATGGATTAGTTAACAGTTCCTTCTGTGGAATCATCACCAGGTAAGAAAATGACATTTTTAAGATTTTTTGGGTTTTTTTTTTTTTTTCAAATTTGAATTTAAGTATTGCTTACTTTTTCTTGTTTGCATAAAGTCATCATCAGGGTGGCCTGAGGTCGGTATCAGCCAATCAGTTAGGGAGTCTATTCTCTTTTCACTAGCGCTAGACCAAGGAGATTGTTTTTGTGTCTGAGGTGGAGTGGCACACCTACTATCAGCTCCTAACTTTACTGCACAGATCCCTGTGCTACTCATACGCTGAGTTGGCGAGGGCTGGTATCGAACTAAAAACCTTGTAAAACTTATTAAATAAGGAACATGTGGTTCTGTAATGGTTAATATCATAGGAAATGGACATGATGAGACGAGTCTAAATCCTGGATGAGGCTGTTTGCATTTCCCATAGTGCTAATAACCTTGAAGGTATGAATCCAACTATTCTCCCTCCAGCTATGAGTAGATAATAGGGCAGACAGGGCTCTTTAACCTTGGTTAAGTAACCAGTCTAGGAGAAAAAAACTCTGAATTCAAACCTGTTAAACTCCGCTTAAGAAATTGACCTTGTGTCACATCCTGTTCATGAGGAGGGGTTGGTAAATATCTGAATAAGTTAAATAGTAGGACTGAGCATTGCATTGATATTGTGCAATGTGAGGGTGTGATATAATTTCATCTTTTTTTTTTCCTATTTTTATACACATACACACACGTGTTCTAAATAAATATTTTTTTCATTCTCTGTATTTTGACCACTTTAATTTCAAACACCAAACATTTTACTCTGATGAAGGCGGTTATTCTTTGTATACTTAAAGATTTTGTAGTTTTCTATTATTATTATTATTTTATATTTAAAATAATAATAAATAGAATACATGCGTACATGAACAAACTCCTGGCCGAAACACGTTAGTAAAATAAAATCTATTTTATCCATTCAGTATTTTCTTTCCTTTGTTTATTTTTCCTTTCAACATACCATTGAATTCACTTCCATTCTCAACTTACACACATATATATATACTAGCAAATATATGCACCCTCAAGGTGCAGGTATTTAAGTTTTAATATAATAAAATATCATATTAAATTAGAAAGGCCAATGAAACTGAATAAAAATGCAGATAACATGATTTGGAACAGAGGGGGTATGGTTGAAAAATAGAACAACTTTGAAACTAATTCTTCCATCATTTTCAATTACTCCTATTCCTAATTTAACTATTTAGTTAAAATAGGAAGTAAAGAATAATATTACAGTTATTTCTTTTTGTTAAGGGATTTCTTTTAAGATTTATTGAAGAGAATTTTGCTCATATTCAATAAGATAAAACTAAACAATTAGAAATCAATAATATTAAGCATATATTTATTAAAATCAAATTTTTAAAGATCAATATGCAAATTAGCCTTCCCATTCACACTGTAAACCGCTGTTTTGTTGTATATATAAATACAACTGCATGTTATTTGTATGTAGATATGGTCAACAGTGGCTTCGGCCTCTGGACCATTGCTATAATTAACGCGTCGATGGGGCCATCCCCGCAGGCAACACCTGCCCCCTCGATTTAAAGGGGCAGGGCTGGGTTTATTGCCCAGTGCCTGAGGCGCCTCCCTTGAGGGGGAATGCCGACGGGATCGACGCAATCT
Organism: Doryteuthis pealeii; assembly: GCA_023376005.1. NCBI lineage: Eukaryota > Metazoa > Mollusca > Cephalopoda > Myopsida > Loliginidae > Doryteuthis > Doryteuthis pealeii. Next base: position 29,322,748 of record CM042166.1, on the reverse strand, counting down.
TTCACCTGCCATCCCATGAGTCTCGGCTTGTGGGTGGTCCCACATAAATAGGGCCTTTGTGCCTGACCCGTACAAGTGGGGTACGTGGAAAATATCATGTAGATATGGTCAACAGTCTTAATGATGTAAAACAATTTTATTAATAATTGAGGTTTAAATAAAAATAAAATCATGGAGAATGGGGTGTAAATAACAAAAGGAATTGTGATTTGTATAGTAATATAGTTTCGGTTACAGACAGAAAACATACAATCTCCATTATAATAAGATTTTTTTTTCTTTCTTTCTTTCAGGCAAGAATTAAATGTTCTCATAATGAAAGAGGAACTGTTTGAATGTGCTGATGCAAGAGATGTACTTTATGACATCACCTGGATAGAATATGACAAGGTAAGAGCAATCAAATTCACCTGTCTTTTGTCCATATCAACTTATAAAGCTGTGGCTTTAGATTTCTTCAAAAATCCTAACTGACCTAACTTTTTTTGATTAGACCAAAACACGACTTTTATCTACAGTTGACCACTCGGCTGACATACACGTGACCCCAAAGAAAAGAACATAGGGTAATTTCATGTCAAATCATCCAGGCCATGTCACCCACCCACTTCAGTTTTTCTGAAATTTTTGCCAAGAGTAGATTGTTAAAGTTGGACAATCCCAAAAATTTGAGCTTCCAATTCCAAAAATTGACGGGTTATGTCGATATTTAGCTCTCCAAATTTGGGTGAAGGGTTGTGAAAATCTTTTTGTTTTGTGAAACATTTGTAATCTATTTTTGTCTGTAAAATGAGTTCTAGAGCTTCCCTACTTCTAAAATTTTTTCAAAAATTTAACTGATGTTCTAAATAAAACTATTTGTACCAAATAATTTTCAATATATGTGAAATAATAATAGAAGAAATTTTGTCATAAATACATGCTACATCAGAATATTGTTCTTGCTATGAAAAAATCAGAAATCATCAATAACTTAAAATTAGTTGACTTTAAAAAAATTTTTGATAGGAATTTTTGATTCCTTGGGACAAAATGCTTTTATAAACTAATTTTTAGGAGTAGGGAAGCTCTAGAACTCATTTTACAAAAAAAAAAAAGATAAAAAACATCAGTTTACAGAAACCTTTGACAAAGGGGGGAAGACATCTGAAATATTACCCACCCTATCAGCTGGGGCTGTAGAATACACTGACTGCATCTCTGCAGAGGGGTAAAATCCCCCCGATGGGGACACGTGATGCTTAAGGATGGAATCCTGGTAGCTAAGCAGTCTGTGACATGCAACACTCCATTTTGACTTCTCCGATCAGTTGGCTCGTCATGTCAAGCCCTAGCACCTATATGATTGTCCCAACCCTATTGTTCTTATGGCAGACCCCCAGACCTTTTTATATTATATATACTAGAAGGTGGAGGCTGAAAGTCTTAGTGTCCTTGGTATGACGTTTTAACTGCATTTAGTGGTGAAGTTTTAATTCTGGTGCTTTGTGGAGTACCCCTTCAATTCTATTCCACCCAGGTCCACTCTGATCTGAAGTGGTAGTACCTATTCGGATCCCATCTGGATTAAATACTAAAAAAAAAAATAAAGTTTAAAAAATGAATTGAATACCCAACAAGAATGAATAAAACAAAATGTCTTTGGCATAAAATAACCCAATAAGGTTGACATGCCATAAAAACCAACCAATGATCTTCTTTCTATTGTTACAATAGAACAGTTACCATTGTCCTATGCCTGCAAGTGTTTTTATATTTATGAATACACCAAAATTTAATATCAATAAAAAAGTTAATTGAAAAAAAATTGAGTTTGAAATCAAAAATTGAATAATCAATAAAAATGAATAAATAAAACAAAATGTCATTGGCATGAAATAAGCCAACAAGGGTTGACATGCCGTAAAAATACAACAAACTAAACTAAACCCTTCTATTGGTTAAATAGATAAAAATGTGTTTAAAAAAATTGAATGACCAGAAAGAGTAAATAAAATAAGATAACCTGACAAAGGGTTGACATGCCGTAAAATCTAACCAACCAACCAATCCATCTATGGGTTAAATAGATAAAGTCAGAAAACAGCATAGCTCACATGACTTTCGGAAACATTTTTTCATGCTCAGTTGCCGAGGCATGGAAAAAGCTGCTTGCATCCGTTGTAGGCTGCCAAAACACTGCATCTTTCAAAGCCTCCATGATTCCTGTAATCTGCCAACACTATGCCTGATACACCCTGCCACACGCATATGCACACATACATGTATATTATTACTGTACTCTATTCATGTTTCTATTTACTAGACATGAGACTTTGATGAGTTGTGGTGCACCTGAGCACTGTACACAATAAATTTCATTATTATAAAAAATGTGTTTAAAGAAATTGCTGTAGAATCCAACCAACCAACTAAAAAAATTTTTTTTTTTCTGTCGTTACAATTGAACATGTCCCATCTATGGGTTAAATAGAAAACATGAGTTTATAAACAAAATTGTATTATCCATTAAAAATGAAATTATTTCAAAACTTTGTTAGCATTAAACATTTTTTTTTTACCAATAGAAGTATTCGGCATAGAATAACCCAAGGGGTTGACATGCCGTAAAACCCAACCAACCAAAACCTACATAGAAGGTACTTCTTGATGAGGGATGACACTTCTATGGGTTAAATAGAAAAACATGAGTTTATAAACAAAATTGTATTATGCATTAAGAATGAATTTATTTCACAACTTTGTCGGCATTAAATAACCCACCGAGGTTGATATGCCGTAAAATAAAACAAACCAAAAAAAAACAATTGAACATTTTCAATAGCGTCATTACCATTGTGCTATGTCTGCAAGTGTTTTGTATACTTATGACTACACCTTATAAGATGTTTAAAAAATTGACTTTGAAATTAAACGTTGAATACGCAACAAGAATGAATAAAATAACCCAACAAGGGTTGACATAAAAATCCAACCAACCAAAATATCAGAAGAAATAAAGAAGATTAAGAACATAATATTTTTGAATTTTTTTTTTACCTCTTACTTTACAGTTTTCCATACTTCTTCCAAAAAGTAAGACAATCCAAAAAGTTTCCCAATTTTTCCATACTTCTAAGACAATCCAAAAAGTTTCCCAATGTGTTGGAAGTATTTTACTCTGAACTTTCTCTCTCTCTCTCTCTCTCTCTTTGTAGCTTCGTGCTGATCGTTCTGGCCAACCAACTGGTCTAGAAGAGAAATTACAAACTTATGTGGACAATCGTCGATTCAGTGAACTTTACATTGATCTGGTAAGATTTGACTTTTTCAAAAACTTTTTTAACAAACATTTTTTTTAAATAAATTCTATTTAAAAAAAAATTTTTAACAAACATTTTTTTGAATAAATTCTATTTAAAAACTTTTTTTTTAACAAACATTTTTTTAAATAAATTCTATTTAAAAAAATTTGACCTTAAATAATTAATTAATTTTAATTTGTTTTTATTTTCTTTCTTTCTTTCCAGAATCCGTATATCAACCAATCAGCAATGTGCATTCCAGAAAGATTCTCATTATATCGAACATACATTATATTCCGAAGTCTTGGACTGCGCCATCTAGTGGTCATTGATAAAAGCAATTCAGTGGTTGGAATGGTCACCCGGAAAGATCTAATGGACTTTAACTTGGTCGATAAAATTTCGCAGGTTGTGTGCCGTGAAATACAAAGTCTTCAGATTAATGTCCCTCTTGAGGTCCTCTGAGACAACAGACCGATTCTTACCACTTGGAAAATCTAGCTCACCAGTTCAGTGTTGGTTGGTATGTCGCATTAAAACCCGGAGAAGATACCATATCTTGCGGAGAAGTTGACCTCTATCTTGTAAAAACAATTTTGACTAATGATGTAATTATTTCAATATGGTTGAGGGGGTGGGGTTAAAAGAAGAATTTAAAAAAGAAGAGAAAGAAATATATACAGAAAAAAAAAATTGATATCATTTTGTAATCTAAGAGTTCAAATGATCTTAGATTTTAACAAGTCTCTTGTTGAGGTCCTTTGAGACAATGGACGCACTCTATCACTTGGATGAGGTCTTCTGAGATGGACCAAATCTACTGCTCAGTGTTGGTTGGTATGTTGCATTATATTTCAATACAGGGGTGGGGTATAAAGAATTTAAAAAGAAAAGAAATATATATATACCATTTTGTAATCTAAGAACAAGTCTCATTCAGACGATCTTAGATTTTAATAGCAGTCACTCTTAAGGTCCTCTGAGACAATGGACCGATTCTACTGCTCAGAAAATCTGTCTCACCAGTTCAGTGTTGGATAGTATATTGCATTATCACCTGGAGAAGATATCATCTATCTTGTAATTATTTCAATATGGTTGATTGGGGTTATATAAAGAAGAATTTAAAAAGAAAAGAAATATATAGAGGGTGTAAAATTGATATTATTTGTAATTTGATGACTTGACCAAGTGTCATTCATTCAAATGATCTTAGATTTTAACAGCATGTGTAATGTTTAAATACTTTTTCTTTCCCAATGAATGGCATTTTTATACTTGAAAACAGAATTTTGTGTTGTTTGTTTCTACACATGCTCTTAAAATTTAAGATTGTTTGAATGAAAATTCTCATTTGTTGTTTTTTTATTTTTTTTTATTTGGTGAAATTTTAAATTTCTTTAATGATTAGAATATAAATTATCAAATTAAAAATTATTATATCAATTTAACTAGAATTTGATCATTTTAAGTTTCTTTAAAATTTGAATGAGAATTATTATTTTTTGTGTTCCCCACTGTGCTCGGAGTGACCAGTTGGAAGGTCAATGTATCATTGTTTATAATAATATTCTGTTTATCTAAATTACAGATAGGAGTATAAATAATCTGTATGTTATGCCTCCTTGGGCATCTCTTCTTTCTTTTTTTTTCTCTATCTTATCACATCATCGTATCTAAAGGCTGGTTTAGCTCGGTCGCTAGAGCACCCGCTAAGGAATTCTAAAGGGCTGGTTTAGCTCGGTCGCTAGAGCACCTGCTAAGGAATTGCAAGGTTCCTGGTTTGCAACCAGTCCCTGCCAACTTAGTGCATGAATAGGGCAGATTAGATAATCTGATCTGTGCAGTAAAGTTGGGGAGCAGACACTAGGTTTATGTTAGATAATTCATCTTTTGTTACCATTATTTCTGGAAGTTTTTTTTTTTTTTTCCTCACTATTGCTGTTTTTGATCTGATTAGACAATTTATTCCAAAAATATATTACTCTATTTAACAAAAAAAACAATTGATTAATAAACATAGTTTTTGTCTTGAGAGTAAATTTCTAGTGAAAATATGGAAAAAAAAAATGTCTATCATTTTTGTATTCTAAGGAAGTTTTCAAAATACGTTAGAAAAACTGGTTGTAAATGTATTGAATCTTTATTTATTGTATTGGTCAAAATTACGAAATGATATCACCGCTATAAATGCTAGTCATACATATAATACTTGTATATATACAAGTCGATTGCAAAAGATGATCACTTAAATACTGAAACTGACACCCAAGTGCGACTTTGTTTGGGATGAGTTACTTCCCTTGAATTCGGTATCAATTTTTTTGATATAACACCAGCGTCATCAGGCAAATATTGTGAACAAACTTAATTTTATTTCCACCCTGTACTTTTGTAAAAAATATGCTCATATGAGAAATGTTACAAAAACAAAAAAAAACTTTGTATAACTCTTCCTCTTGTCAGTATTTCATACTTTGGTTTAATATGGCAGGGTTTAAGGAAAGAAAAAAAAAAAAAAAAAAACGGTTTTTCTAAGCTCTGAAATTTGCTATCAACTCCTACAAAAAATACTGCACAAGAAATCTCTTCATTTTGTTTAAAATCTCCTGCAGAATTTTTAATTCAGTTTCTCTATTTAAGTTTTTTTTCCCCATTATATAAAAAAAAAAAATGCCTGGTACATTTCACAGTAGTCACTTCCCAAAATATTTACTTTTTTGTTACAAAAAAACCCAAAAGAAAACCAGTGATTTTTTTTTTTTTAGTGAAAACCATATACTGGTTAATTTTTTGCTTGGATTCTATGTTTTTTATGTATATATATAAAAAATGCCTGGTACATTTCACAATAGTCACTTCCCAAAATATTTGCTTTTTTTTCTTTCTTCCAGGTGATTTTGCCAAATTCCCCTCCCAGACATTTTTAAAGAATATTTTTTATTAAATAACTTACCCACCACACTTGAGAATTTTCTTTTTTGTAAATTATCCACTGCCGAAAGAAGTGAACTTTCTCTTTCAAAATAGCGTGTACATTTTCTTTAAGACCTGAATGGTTTTTTTTTGTTACTTGTTCAAACATAACTTAATGTCATTTTTATAATTACCTGAATTTGAAGAATTCTCTATTCATTTTTATTCTAAGGTGTCATTTTGCACCAAACAAATCTGGTGCTTCCAGTGATATGAAAATGTTCGATATATAATTTTATTAAAAATTAAAATTATATATTAACTTTAGGGTTTAAAACTGTAATAAATAACTGGGAGTAAGGGGATGCTGTAATGTAGATAAGTACCTTCATGTATTAAAATCCTCATCTAGCTATTTACTAAGATAAATATCTTCTTTTTTTTATATATATAAATTAATTATAAGATTTCTAAATGTTTGGATTATTCTCGAAGGTAAGATAGACAAAATTTGTCTGCTTAAGATAAAGGGAGATAACCGGGTGCAACTAAATTAGAAAGCTTTGGGAGAGAGAGAGAGACAGGGTTTTCTTAATTTAATCCTTTAAAGTGACGGTTATCTTTTCCTGTTAATAGATTTCTTTTAAGATTTATTAAAATTAGCCTTTCCGTTTACACGGTAAACTGCTATTTTGTTGTATATACTATTAATATGCAATTGTATTTACATGTAGATAAGGCAAACAGTATTAATAATGTAAGTTTCTAGTTACAGACAAACACACAATCATTATAATAAATAATAATATTACTCTCGTGTTAATATAGGATTGACAACTTATCTAAGATAAAGGGAGGTAACTATGTTAAATCTTTTTATGTTATACATTTAAAAAAAAATCTGTTTCTTGTATGGGGTGTTCCAAAAGTCACTATTAACGGTATGAACACCCTCATCCCACCAGCTATGGGTTAAACAGTACCCTTCTACAGGAATGACCTTTGGCATTAAATAATCCAAATCATGTTATATGAAAATTACATTAATTCTCAGGTGTAAATTAATCTAATTTCAAGGGAGACAACTTTAAAAACATTATCTAATTATTTACTGGTATGATTGACAGTTTTCTGTTTAAGAAAAGGGAGGTAACTATGTAGAGGAATATCGAAAGTTTTATATCAATTACTTCCGCAGCTTATTTTTCATGTATATCACTAAAAAAACACTAATATCAATCGACTTGCATAGACAATTTTTAAGTTTTTAAATCGGACCAGAAACTCAAGAAGAAGAGTGTAGGAACAAGTATTATTTCCCGAAGGCTAATGTGCTGGATTGTGAGATTGTAGTAAATGAGTTAGAACTAGTCACATTATTATGTTTACAATCAGACATACCTCCAGCTATGTGTTAAATAACCCACAAAGGTTAAAATACCATAAGTATTAGCATAGAAAAGTGGGCTTCCAAACATTAGCTCCCCCCACAATCAATTATCATAAATAAGTGGGAAGGAGGCTTCCAAAAGTAGCCCCCTCCCCCATTAACCTTTTTTTTTTTTTTTTGTTACACAGATCAAATAGCTTAATCTCTGCTGCCTGGGGCTAGTATTTGATGATCACTCCACCACACCCTCTTACTTCTAATGAAAAAAGCCCGAAACAATTCCCCCCCCCCCCAATGTAAATTTATATATATATATTTTTTGCTTTGAAGACAATTACAATGCTTATATCGTATAAAATTCGATAATTATTGGAAATAATGACAAGCAAACTCGGCAAATATAGCGCCCTACGTAGAACATAAAGTTGAAACAGCTGTACGATGTTCTACGTAGGGCGTGATATTTGCCGAGTTCGCTTGTCATGATTATTTCCAATAATTATCGAATTTTATTATGACATACGCATTGTAATTGCCTTCAAAGCAAAAAAAATATAAATAATAATAATATACTTTACTCAACAATGTATCAGTAAATATAATAATTTGTATTGTACATATACAAAGACTTTTTTTTTCTAAGCATAAAAAAAATGTTAGATCAATATTTATTATTAAATGATGATTAAACTTTTTTAGTGAGATATTAAATCATTAGGAAGAAGAGTTTCAAATATTTGGATAGATTGGGATTACTCATTTCATATTAAAGTAGATCTCAATTTTAAGGCTTTTTCTCCTTTTGTCAAAATCGAGATGTTTTGGAGTCGTTAATTTCTTTTTAAAAATGTGTACATATGCAGGGGGGCTTAAAAGAAGGCCAGATTCATTCAAAATACAATTTTCACCTTTGAGGGGGGGGGGTGTAATAGTAAAGAAAAAAAAAATCTTTTTTTGGCCATTTAGTAAAAGGTAATTCATGAACAAACGAAATTTTCAACAAGTTTCAAAAACTTTGTCCACAAAGATAGATAAATAAATAAAATTCCTATTACTCTATAAATTAATATGCTAGTTACACTAACACCCCCCCTCCAGAGAAGCGTTGTAGCTGGACAGTTGGTAGAGGGAGGTGTTAACACCTTAGCTAAAAGAAAGGGAAGAAAAAGAACCTGCTATACATCAGGAAAACATAAGAAAAGAGAGCTGTTTCATAGGAATGGAATGAAAAAAAAAAGAGCTAATATCAAGATTATACTTTTTACATATTGAACTATTTTCCTACTTTAAACTGCTCACAGTGGATCTCTTACTAGAACAGTTTTTACGCATACCTTCAACCAAGTAAAGTACAAAAACTGATGGTTAATTCATTATAATTACAATAATAATTCGAGTTCTGAAGTGAATAGATAGTGAACTTTGAAATATCCCATCTTACAGGTAAAACATACCAGAGAAATTTGGTAGGCAAAGAGTTAATTTTGTTATTACAATGACTTAGTGGCAATCTAAAAAGTTATCTCCCTTGGACTGTTTCAATAGAAGAAACTCTTTAGCGATAAAGGAAGAAAGTTAGTTGGCAACAGACTACATATACGACAATCGTCCACCATTAGAGTGACTGCCATTCAACACCACTAGTTTAAAATAAAGTGACTAAATATTTTTCTTCCTGTGTGTCTTATCCTGCTAGCGATGGATTTGTTTTAAGATTCAGTATTCGGAAGATGACTCTTGTTTCTTTGCTAGTAATAATAGTATGTCCCTTACAGTCCTTTTCTTGACTAGAATGTAGATCTTGGTACAATAGGTGCCAAATAATAAATAACATTACACTAAAACAAAATTGGGAACTATCAACAAAAATTGAAGTATGGCCTTTCACACATGCTGAGGAGAGAGAGCGTTATTTGATCATAAAGACTTTTTGGTTAAATCAAACTTAACTGACCTAAATTACACTATCTCGTATGTCACCCCGCCGAAAGAAAGAAAATACCAAAAATCAGGGCATTAACTGAATTCAATGAAATTTTTAGTGTTGGTATAAAAATATAATGCACCAGTTATTTTATTTAAAAACTTTTACATTTTTTCAGGTCAGTTAACTTTGAACCATGTATCTTTGAGGCATAACACAGATCCTCCAAGATACATTGTTCAAAGTTAACTGAGCTGAAAAAATGTAAAAGTTTTTAAAATATCTAGACTGAAAATTTAATTAAATTTGGTTAATTCCCTGATTTTTGGTATTTTTTTTTCTTTTGGCAGAGTGTCATACGCTGGTGGAATTTAGGTCTGTTAAGTTTGATTTAACCAACTTTTTTTATTCTTTTTGTAATGAATAGTCAATGGATGCTGACAGCCACTTAAAAAAAAAGAATGTGGCTTTATATTGCATGGATTTTTTAATATAATGTACATATGTAGACATTACACTTTTCTTCTAGAAATTCTTTACTTATCCTCTGTGGGGATAAGAGGAAAAAAAAAGAAAGCGTGTATAATTTTTTTTCTTTTTGACACAATGGTGTTCAAAATTTTCTCTCATTGCTTCCAAGAATTTTTTCAAAAAATTTAACTTTTGATTAAAGATATTCATATTTTGAATTTTGTTTGAGTTTTTCTTATTTTTTTTTATTTACAAAAATTGCAATCTTGCAACTATTTATCCAGAGATGCATTTAAAAAAAATTGCCAGTGCAATATCAAAATTTGAGGATAATCTTTTTGCAGAGGAAAAAAAATGCCTTGAGAAAGTTGGTTTAAAATCAATAAGTCTTTCTAAAACAATTGGACACATACCCTAGTGGATAAAGGAGGTAGGTTTGTTTGTTTTGTGGCATATCAACCACAGTGGGTCATTTAATGCCGATAAAGTTTTGAAATAAATCTATTCTTAATGGATAATACAATTTTTTTTATAAATACATTTTTCTATTTAACCCATAGATGGGATCCTAACAGGTACTACCACTCCGGGTCAGAGTGGACCAGGGAGCAATGGTGATGAAGGGGTTCCCCAAACCTCCAAAACTGGAACCTCACCATCAGATAGAGTTTAACGTCATTCCCAGGACATGTAGACCCTCAGTCACCGCCTTCTAGCACCCATATGATAAAAAGGGTTTGGGGCAAACCTATAGGTGAAAGGAGTTAGGCTTAGACAGTTCTAAGTAACTGTTATCTCTAGACTGCAGGTTCAATCCTGGTCAGGGGCAGCAGTAACATAGAATAAAAAAATTAACACAGCTTAACACCTGTACACCAGCTATGGTTAGTGGAACAGGAAGTCCAACCGGCTGAAACATTGTACAGATAACAATGAAAATGAGGACAATAGTCCAATTAATACTATAAAGTAAAACAAATTGTTAAAATTGTCCAATCAGACGTTGAGTTAATACAGTTCTAAGTGACAGTTCTCTCTAGGATGCAGGTTCAATCCTGCTCAAGGGCAACAGTAACAGAATAATTGACAGCTTAACACTTGTACCCAGTCCTGGTTAACAGAATGAGGACAGCCTACCCCCGTGAATTGAATAAAGGGTTGGGTTCGAAGTTCCATGAAGGATCCCGATTACGAGGAGGGAGTTCCCGAGTTTGGAAAGAAATATCTGAAGAAGGCCGGAAACGTGCAGATAACAAAGATGAGGACAATAATTTGAATAATACAAATCATTAAGCCTCATCTAAAAAATTCAGAGAAATAAATAAAAGAACCTGTTTGTGTCTTACCTGGATTGAACTCGCAACCTTTAGAATGCAAAAGACACAATTTAAGAATGATATGGGAAGTGTGGTTTGATTCAGGTGCCCTGATACATAATAGCCTTTGATGTCAATAAATAGACAGGTCAGGTGGGGGGCATAGGGAAGGTAGTGGTGTTACAGATTCACATTGTTGCTATATATATAGAGAGAGAGAATGAATGAAAAAAGTATTGGCATATAAAGGTGCTCAATGCTAAAATAGCAGAGCAAATTTACAATCAAATATTGATATTATGAATTTAATATCTCGTTACTATTAGTTTCATACTAAAACTTTTTTTTTTTTAAAACTTTAATATAATATTCCATCGAGTAAACACGTTTCCCGTTTATATAAATGCTAAACAAACCACCATTTTTTTTAAATCTTAACATTTTGGCAGTCTCATCTGATGATTGCAGTAAGCATGAAACTAATAGTAACAAGATATTAAATCCATAATATCTATCTATCTATATATATATATATATACATACAGGTAACCTACCCTCCCCATCAAAAATATGGACTCATCCTCGCTTCCATTTAATTTATTTTTCATTGATTAAAAATAAGCAGAGAGAAAACCTATTTCATTTGATGGTAAACTTTCTGGCTTGATGGAACATACTTTTATGTTAATGATCAAGATTTTTGTCAACTTAAAATAGACTAACATATTATGAAGAAAAAAAAATAGTTGAAATTTAAAAAAAACAAAAAACTCATTAGTATAAATCTTATGTGTGTAACTGAAATTATGTCACCACTGACTTCACAATTCCCTTAGTTATTCAAATTATATTCTAATATTGCACCCTCTCCAAGTATTTAAGTTTTGATATAATAAAACAGTTATTAACATTATATTACAATATAATATTATATTATATCAAAACTTAAATATTTGTAGAGGGTGTATATTTTTGCTAGAGAATTAAATTAATAGAATTATATTTTAATAATATTTTTTTCCAATCCATGCAAAGGAAAAAATGGAATAACCCAATGTTGAGCCAAAAAAATTATTTCTAAAATAAATTTTAGATAACATCAATTTGAGAGAAAATATAAACACAAGTACTTAATAAAAGGGCTGGTTTAGCTCATTCGGTAGAGCGTTTGCTAGAAACCACAAGGTCCCTAGTTCGATACTGGTCCTCACCAACTCAACGTATGAGTAGCACAGGGATCTGTGCGGGATGCCAAAACAATCTCCTTGGTCTAGCGCTATTGAAAAGAGGATAGACTCCCTCGCTGACTGGCTGATGCCGACTTTAGGCCACCCCAACGACTTTACTTTACTTAATAAAAATACTAGCAAAAGTATGCACATCCTGGGTACAAAGGATTTAAGTTTTAAGGTATTTGCCTCTCATCCCATTTATGAGGGTGTGACATAAGGACACTTTTATGGGGACCACCCACAAGCCGAGACTCATTGGTGGTAGGTGCAAAAAATGTGTTGATCCTGTCAACATTCCCCCTCAAGGGGGACTCCTCAGGCACTAGGCAATAAACCCAGCCCTGCCACTTTAAGTCAAGGGGGCAGGTGTTGCCTGGGGGATAGCCCCTTGGGATCAACGCTGTTATTTAATAACACAGGTCCAGTGGCAAAGCACACTGGACCCCACCCCAAAGACCGGGTTATTAATGTGTTTAAAGGATTTAAAATTTAATATAATAAAATATATTATAAAAGACTAACAAAACTAAATAAGAACGAATATAAAAATATTACTTATTTTGATGTTATTTTAATTGATTATATATATATATATATATATACCAACCCCTTCGCACGAGCAGGATGTGAAACAAGGTCAATTTCTTAAGTGGAGTTCAACAGGTTTGAATTCAGAGTTTTCCTTCTCCTAGACGGTTGCCTAACCAAGGTTAAAGAGCCTGGTCTGCCCTACTATTTACCCATAGCCGGAGGGAGAGTAGGATTCATACCTTTCCGAAGGGTATTAGCAATAAGTGAAAATGCAGTTACCACGTCCAGGATTTGAACTAGTCGCCACGAGTCCATTTCCCATGACTTTAACCATTACACCACACGCTTCCATAAAATTATATATAGGGTTGCTTAACATAATTGTATTAGAAACCAGGAATAGCAAATAATTATTTATTAAACCCAGTTTTGTTAAAATCATGATGCAAATTATTCCCACCATATACTATGTAAATCTTAATTTCTTAGAGATATATAACACATATTTCCGGATTTTAAATGCTTTAATAATATGGGCAGTTTTGTGGCAAATCTAATTCATCTAGACTTTAATAAATACATCATTAATAAATCAAATGCTAATTAAATTAAATCATGAGTTTTTCATAATTGTTAAGAATATAGCTTAAATAACTAAGGAAGTGGTGACAGTTTCGGTTACAGACAGACAGTTACATAATCTCCATTATAATAAGAATTAGTAAATATTAATATTCAAATAAAAAAACTGAGTAATTGTTATAAACAAAATAACTAGAAATTCCTACCTTGTATGGACAGAAAAAATTGCACTCTTGAACTTTCTCGACCATTTCACTTTCATTTTTTTTTTTTTTTTTTAATCGTTTTATGCTGAAGACATTCTTGTTTTATTCATTCTTGATGGGTCTTAAATAATAAAAAAAATTTTTTTTTTTAAAACTCATGTTTTTCTATTTAACCCATAGGTACTACCACTCCGGTCATAAGTAGAACTGGAGTAATGGCGATAAAAGTGTCCTCCAGAGATCCAGAATTGGAACTTCACCATCAGATAGAGTTTAACGTCATACCCAGGACATGTAGACCCTCAGCCACCGCCTTCAAACAAATCTATACATAAATAAAGGGCAGTTGTGTGTATGTCCGGCTGAAACTACGAAAATAAAACAATTAACTACAAATTAAATATATATATACACATTCACTATTACCAGATCTTGCTTTCTGAGCAAAAATAATGAAGATTTGATTTATTAAAAAAAAAAAAAATCTTTCAAACTATTTAAAAAAATAATTTTTAAAACTCATTTTTTTCGATTTAACCCATAGATAAGACCCTAACAGGTACTACCACTCCAGGTCAGAGTGGAACTGGGAGTAATGGTGATGAAAGGGTAATCCACATGCCCCAGATCCAGAATTGGGAACTTCATTATCAGATAGTTTAATGTCATACACAGGACATTAAGAAGCCACAGCCTTCTAGCATATCTATAATAAAAGGGTTGGAGGTTTGCCATAAGGGGAATAGGTTCAGGACAATCATATAGGTGATAGGGCTTGATGGGACTAGCCGATTGGTCTCTCCAACCACCGGTCTTGTCTAAGGGCCAAAGTGGATATTTGCATGTCATGGGCTGCTCAGTCATGAGGATTCTGTCCTTAAGCATCACAGGTCGCCACCCATAGCAAACAGGTGGCTCCATTGGAGGGGGGGGTTACCCCTCTGCTGAGGTGCAGTCAGTGTATTCTACTGCCAGATCAGTGAGGATCCCTACGTTAAGAATATGAAATGTCAGAATAAGAGATGACGAGTTTTACGTATTTGGCTAATGTGTAATTTATTTGCCTGCCCTCCCACCAGGCCATTTTGGTTTGTTTTATGGCATATCAACCTCAGTGGGTCATTCAATGCCAACTAAGTTTTGGAATAAATTCATTCTTAATGGATACTCAATTTTTTTTATAAATACATTTTTCTATTTAATCCATAGATGGGATCCTAAGGTATTACCACTCCGGGTCAGAGTGGACCAGGGAGCAATGGTGATGAAGGGGTGCCCAAACTCCAAACTGGAACCTCACCATCAGATAGAGTTTAACATCATTCCCAGGACATGAGGACCATCAGCCACTGCCTTCTAGCACCCATATGATAAAAAGGGTAGAGCTCTCATAAGGGCAATAGGGTTGGGGCAATCATATAGGTGCTAGGGCTTAACATAACCAACCGATTGATTAGAGGGGGCCTCTCCGATTGCCTGTCTAGCTTAGTAAGGGCTTAAGTGGAGTGTTGCATGTGATGGACTGCTGCTTATCCACTAGCATACCATCCTAAAGCATCATGGGTCGCCACCCACAGCCAACAGGTGGCCCCATTGGGGGGGTGTCTTACTACTCTGCAGAGGTGCAGTTGGTGTATTCTAAAGCCCAACCGTCAGTGGCCAGTGCAAAAAGTGTGTGAATACCTTTGGCATTCTCCTTTTGGGGTACCCCAGGTGCCGAACAATAAAACTTTTAGACAAGGGGACAGGTGCTGCCTTCAAGGACAGACCCCCAAGGATAATGCGATTTAACTCTTAACATCCTGTTGAGAATTTTTTAAGTCCAGAGCCCCATTCCTATAAGGATTTATCAAAAAATAGCTAGAAATGGCCTTTTCATTTAAAGTTACCTTGGTATTTCACTTAAATCAAAGACTTCTAAATATGTTTAATATTACATTTAAACAAATGCTATCATTTGGTTTGGTTTGGTTTGTTTTACGGCATATCAACCTCAGTGGGCCATTTAATGCCGACAAAGTTGTGAAATAAATTCATTCTTAATGCATAATACAATTTTGTTTATCAACTCATGTTTTTCTATTCAACCCATAGATGGGACCCTAACAGGTACTACCATTCCGGGTCAGAGTGGACCAGGAAGCAATGGTGATGAATGGGTGCTCCACATTCCCCAAACCTCCAAAACTGGAACCTCACCATCAGATAGAGTTTAACATCATTCCCAGGACATGTAGACCCTCAGTCACCGCCTTCTAGCACCCATATGATAAAAAGGGGTTGGGGCTTGGCAATAGGGTTGGGAAAATCATATAGGTGCTAGGGCTTGACATGACCAGTCGATTGATCGGAGGGAGCCTATCAGACTGCCCATCTAGACTAAGTAAGGGTCTAAGTGGAGTATTGCAAGTCATGGACTGCTCATCCACCTGGGTTCTATCTTCATGCATCATGGGTCACCACTAAACAGCCAACAGGTGGCCCCATTTGGGCGAGTCTTACCCCCCTGTAGAGGTGCAGTCGGTGCATTCTAACACCGCAGCTGACAGGGTGGAGAAAATAAGAGGTGTTGTGTTTATTAAATGAAGAAACAAGCAATGATAAGTCCAGCCCAGAAGAAGAATTAGCAAAGAAGAAAATCAAACCCCAGCAGATTGAAGATACTCATTTTTGATTTGTATCTTTTCTTACATTCAAAGGCCTCTACACACCATTAAAGAAAGCCTTTTACAAACTTTTGCTTGTTTACAATTTTCTTTTTTATATGATTAATGATTATTATTCCTGTTGATGGTTTAAATAAAAACAAAATGTTATAGTCTCAGCTTAAAAAAATATCAATTTTCAACTTAATTTATGTTTTTTCACAAATTTTTATACATTATTTCTTTCTTTATACAACACACACACACACACACACAACATATACACACACACAAACATATACACAAACATATACACACACAAAACATACACACATACATATCTCTGTAGATAGGTTACCAGATAAGTTGGTATTAGGATGATTCTAAGTCGGCCCTTTTCTTCCAATGGTGGAATGTTAGAGTTGTTCAGGTCAAAGTTGAGAGCTCAATGTTCAATATTATTGAACAGAGCAATATAATTGGTAAAGAAAAAAACTTAAAACTCGTCCGTTTTGCAGTTATAGATCTTTTCTGATTCAAGAGATTTTATAAATCAAAGGAATATTAATAAAAGTTATCACAATTCTTTTTTTTTTTTTTTTTTTGTAAAATTTCTTTATTGTCATCGACTATTTTCACAAATTGTTATATCACCGAGAAGGCAGCAGAAAAACATTTACATATTAAACAAGATTATCAACCGATTTCAAAAAGTTAACATGTGGGCATATATATATATATATATATATATATATATATATATATATATACATACACACTCACACACATATTACATGTATATACAAGAGTGAGTGTGTTTGTATATATATATACATACACAAACATTTATGTGAATACATATATATATAAGTATATTATACACATGATTATACATACATATAATATACTTATATATTCACATAAATGTTTGTGTGTGTATGTATATATATATACATACATATACACAATTTATATAAATATATGTAAGTATATTATACATAAAATATATATATATATATATATATATATATATATATACACGAGTATACATGTGCATATATTATGTAATATCATAATATTACATAATATATACACATACGAGTATAAATATATTATATAGTATATTTGCACACATGAGTTTACATATATATTATAATATATACACACATGTGTGTGTGTGTATATATATATATTATATAATATATACACACATAAGTGAGTATATATTATATACCCACATACACGTGAGTACATATATATACATACATGAAATTTTGTATTGAAATCAACTTGACAAAAATCAAAGGAAAATTTAGACAAAAATATTTTCAAAGTAGATTTTTTTTTACAAATAGAAAAAAAATATGTTGTAGTTTTGAATTTTATATAATTCAAAACGACAACAGCAAGAATTGTGGGGTGAGGGAGGGTGTGTGTGTGTGTGGGGTTGGGTTGAAGTTTCCAAAATCATTCAAATACCATCATTTCATAATATTTCTTTTATCCACAAAAATTAACCCTTTTTTTCCTTTTTTCACAAACTGTAAAGAAAACAGTGAAATGTGTCAATATGTAAAAAGATAAAAATTATTGCAAAGTAATATTTACAAATTTTCATCAACAATTCAACCACTTTTATATGTAAATAAAAAACTTAAAAATTTTTTTAAAAATCATGTTTGAGATAAGCCTGTCCTATTAAACAGTGGTGTGTGGCATTGTCAGTTATGTCATAACTGGTTCATTGGGGGGTTTCAGGTCTTTCAACATAATAACTCCCTCGCCAGTTAAACCCAACTAGAGCCAATCAAACTCTAGTGCATCACCCATTATGTTCAACACTAACAGATAACAAGATAAACACATTTCTGCTAATTTTTATCAACAAGTCAACCACTTTTATATGTAAATAAAAAAATTAAAAAAAAAACACTTTTTTAATTTTTATTTTTTTAATCACAAATGTGCATAAATCCCATAAAAAATGAGAAGATTATTTGACATGAAGATTTGCACTTAATCTCTTCACTATGTTATTATACTAAATCTGAGTGAATCAATGATTGTTTGCTAAAGGCTTTTTTCCTATTTAGTGTAATGACACATAATTCATATCAAAATATTACTTACGAGTAATTGAGTTACGTTTGAAAAAAAAAAATCTATTTTAATTGGTTCTAATTAGTTGTAATTTGCAATTACGCCAAAAACTGACCCATCTCTTACCCTCCTATTCTGCCTGTCACTTCCCCCCTCCCTATATATATTTTGATTACCTCTTCATTATATATGTTAGTTTCTCAGTGAGAGTAAAGAGAATGATTTAAAGAGTATGAAATATTTGTGTGTTAAGTTTCAGCAGCTAGCCCATCACATATTATAGGTCAAACATTCCCTTTCTTAGAAATCTTACAAAATGATTTTAATGGGTTTTTAAAAAAAAATTCTCCGGCCGTTTTTATTCTTTAAAAAAATTTAATTTGCTTTGCAAACTCACTTTTCCCTATTCCCAGTTATCTACCCAGAGCTCAACAGGTCACGTTTTGTCTAGTATGTATATATATATATATATATATATATATATATATATATATAGTTGACAGAGTGGCCTATTGTCGGTATAAGCTGAACAGCAAAGGAGTTTATCCTTTATTCGCGAGCACTATACCAGGGAGATTGTTTTTTGCTGAGGTGGAGCACCACACCTACCATCCTAGCTGAACACTAGCATTTTTAATTCACAAGATATTTACAGTGCTCCATTCATGAAAATGCAGAGCAATATCACAATATTTTTCAAGTATAAATAAGATAATAATAAAACAGGATAAAAACTCACAACTTGGAGTTTCATGCCATCGATCTTCAGGTGGGCTTGTATTCAACATGATTATATATATATATATAATATATATATATATATATATATATTATATAATTATACATGTTCAATACTATCTCACCTGAAGATCATCTATATAAACAGAAGTTTTTGCAAAATAATATTTACATATATATATATATATAAGGAGGTAAGTAAAGTCGACGGGGGGCCTAAAGTCGGTATCAGCCAGTCAGCGAAGGAGTCTATCCCCTTTTTAATTGCGCTAGACCAAGGAGATTGTTTTTTGGCATCTGAGGTGGAGCGCCACACTTACCATCAGCTCCTTACTTTACCGCACAGATCCCTGTGCTACTCATACGCTGAGTTGGCGAGGCCAGTATCAAACTAGGAACCTTGTGATTCCTAGCCGAACGCTCTACCGACTGAGCTAATCCGGCCCTTGAGTCAAACACTATCTACCTAGGTGTCACCGAATGGTTCTTCAGGATAATTCTGACTCCAAAGTCAGAATTATCCATTTGGGTGAAACCTAGGTAGTGTCTGACTCATTCAGTTCCTCATAATGTTGCTCTACTTAAAGTATTGAGCACTTTTTACATATATAACTTAAAAAGTTCCCTTAGTGTTTGTTTTTCTTTTGGTCACTCCATTAGGATACTGATGATTATTTTCAGAAAGTATGAGTGCGTTGGCCTTTTTATTATTTAATTTTTTTTTATTTTACAAACTGAGTTATCTGGTTTTATTCACAACGGGTGAGTTTAGAGAGATTAAAAATATATATATATATATATATATATAAGAATTGAAAATTTTCAGATTTACTTCATATATATATATATATATATATATATATATATATATATCAGTATGGATGAACTGAACAAAAGATATAGATTCCAATTTCAGTCAGAATCAAATTCATTTGGAATTATTGCTAGACAAGCTAACCATTACGCAATAAGGATATATATCAAATAACATAATATTAAATAACATTATAATATATTAACATATCATATATATTAAATAACATGATGATATCAAATATTATAATATATAAATAACATATATAAATAACATTATGATATATTAAATAATAGTATATATATTAAATAACATGTTATAATATAATATATTCAATATAATAGTATATATATCAAATAACATATTATATATACTAAATAACATATTATAAATATAACATATATACTAAATAACATAATATTATATATTAGGTTATATATATATATATATAGTCATTTTTGTTTAAAGCTGTCCTATATAAGAATTAAAATGGGCACCTCACATGGCGTAACGGTTAGCAAGCTAGACACGCAAACCATTATTAGTGAGTTTGATTCTCACTGGGCACCCCATACTTCTGGCCTTGTGCCACATCTAAGCTAAGCTTAGTAAATAACTATATAAGAATTAAAAAGAAAGGTTATATTAAACCTTTTATCATTAGCATTTCTGACATGATCTCAGGCCGAGCTGAATATGTCAGGCTTACAGTGTATAATAAAATAATGCTTAAGCTCAAAATATTGGAGATCAAATTTCAAAGGGTTAATTCAAGATCTAAAAATAATTTTCATTTTTTTTTTTTAGAATCAGTGTATTAGGAAGTTGTGAATATTCATAGTATTATTCTATTTAAAAATAGACATGAATATTCATAGTATTATTCTATTTAAAAATAACAGAATATTCATTGGCATTCTATTTAGGTATAGTTATAGTAGTATTCTATTCAAAAACAGTAGAATATTCATAGTATCATTCTATATTTTAAAAAGAATCATGATTATCTTTTAGAATAATACTAAAAGATGAATAGTATTATTCTAAAAATAGCCATTATACAGGGTGACCAAAAAAAAAAAAAAAAAAAAAAAAAAACAGGCCCCACACATACTTTTATCTAAAAAAATTGGGTCCATTTTTTTTTGTCACCCTGTAGTATATATATATTTTTTAATTGAATATTCATAGTATTCTATATTTAAAAACAATCATGAATATTCAGTATTCTAAAAATATTCATATTCTATAAAAAAATCATGAATATACTATAAAAAGAATCATGAATATTCATAATATTCTATAAAAAGAATCATGAATATACTATAAAAAGAATCATGAATATTCATAATATTCTATAATCATCATGAATATTCATAATATTCTATAAAAGAATCATGAATATTCATAGTATTCTACAAATAGTCATGAATATTCATAGTATTATTCAGGTTTATATTTAAAAAATCATGAATATTCATTGATTTTTTAATTTTTTTTTTTACATTCTATCCAATTAGAAAAAAATGTTTAAAAGTCTATCCAGTATCTTTACAATCTGTTAAATATATAGAAATGTTAGAATTGCGTTTATACATCATTGAAACATGGTTGATAACACATAAGGAATACTTTTATAATTATTATTATTATTATCAATTTTGGCTTGTATTTTCTTTCCTACTTTTAGATTTTTACTTGATGTTTTATCAAAACACTACGTTTATTATTTCAAGAACAACATGAAATAGCAGATATCTGAAAGAAAAAATAAAGGATAAACACCAAGTGAGAACTAAACTCGTGTCTCCTTTTGCCTTGAGGAAGCTTGGTAATAATCCCTATCGGCTGCTGTATCAATAAAGCTACAAGAGCTATTGCTATTAACAGAGGCTCAAAGTCATCTCTATAACTCACCCTCTATTTTGTCTGTGAATCTATCAGCAACAGGCTTGTTATTCTTTTTTTTTTTTACAACAGGGAGAAAATACAAGCCGGAATTAATATTAATTATTAACAATTCTTGATCTGAAAAAATAAAGGAATTATTTTTATTCATTTAAACGGATATGGCTGAAATGCTGGCTTCATTCGGAAATATATACAATCAATCTGTAGCAAGATATGTCAGATTTCTTTACATTTAGATTTATAATTAATAAACTAAAAATTTGGATGAAAAAGGAACTCATAACTTTGAACCTTTCGCCTTTTATCAGGGGATTTTCAGTTATTAGGAAGTTAGCAATATTTCATTGTATTATTCTATTTAAAAATAGTAACGACTATTCATATTATTTCATCAATTTAAAATAGTCCCAACTATTCATAGTATTGTTCTATTTAAAAATAGTCCCAACTATTCATAGTATTGTTCTATTTAAAAATAGTCCCTACTATTCATAGCTTTGTTCGATCTAAAAAGTAGTCCCAACTATTCTTAGTATTGTTCTATCTCTAAAAATAGTCCCAACTATTCATATTGTTCTGTTTAAAAATATTCACTATTCATTGTACTGTTATGTACTATGGGGAGGGTTAAAATAGTCCTGACTATTCATAGTATTGTTCTATCTAAAAAAAAAAAAAAAAAAGTCCCAACTATTCATAGCGTTGTTCTATTAAAAATAGCTGACTATTCATATTGTTCTGTTTAAGAATATTCACTATTCATAGTATTGTTTTGTTTATGAATATTCATAGCATTAGTCATGGATAATAATAGTATTATTCTATTTAAAAATAATGACTATTCATAATAGTGATAGCATATTTCTATGAATAGTGATAGTACTCTTCTATTTATGAAGTCAAAATACTATTTGATTTGTGAATAGTCATAATATTTTTCTATTTAAAAATAATCATGAATATTCATCAATTAAGAATTTTTTTTTTTTTTTTTACATTTGATCTAAGTTTTTTTTAATGACTTATTCAAATCATCAAGTATATGTTCAGCTTTTGGGAATATTTAAAAATATTAAAATTCTACAATCATTGTGAAATTTTTATATATATACGATTATTATTATTTATTTTTTTTTTTTAAATTTTTTGTTGCTTTTTAATAAAACTATCTGTGCACAGTTAGGAACACCCTATACCTATTCAAATTTTTTAAAAAAAATATTTAAATGAACAGACCATACAGACATCTTTAAATGTATCTCACCATTTCATGAAAACAAATGTCTATATTAAAGCTTTTATTATTAGTATATGATTAGTATACGATTAGTATCGATATGATCTTACTGGACCCAAAATATTAGGCCAATGGTTTCAAGGGGTTAATTCAAGATTTTAAAATAATTTTTTTAAAAATATTTTTATAACTAAAATATTAGATACAGCTTTTTTTTTCTTTTTTTTTTTTTTAAATAAATAAAAAAAAAAAGATTAAAAAAAAAAAAGATAAAAAAAAAAAAAAGATTTAAAAAAAAAAAGAATCTTGACTTATATAGGTATATAATGTGAAAATTAAATGGAATACGTTTGGTGGATTTATATACATTGCGGATCTTCCCCAATTAGTCTTTAAGAAAAAAAAGTTTTTTTTTTTTTAAGTCTGGTTGGTGGGGGAAGATTTGTTAGAGAGTTACCTCCCCTTGTCAGCATACAGCCACCACCAGGAGTCAGAAATTTGTTTTAACCAAATAATTCATGACTATAAAAGAGAGCAGTTCAGAATGTGTCATCGTCATCTGTGTCGTTATTTTCAAGATTGCCAGACTGTAAGACTTGATGGTCGACCAAATCGCAGACTTCGTTGATTAAGGAATTGAATTCTTCACAACGATCGGCAAAAACGTGATGTCCTGCTCCTTGAATTACCTGGAACAAAAAATAAAATAAATAAAATAAAACACTATTTAGATTGATTGATGGAAAATAAATCATTGCCTACTTTAAACCACTTACAGTGGCTAACTTACCTCTGTGCAGTTATTCATTATAATTGAGCAGAAGGACTACAATAAAAAAAAAAGTAAAGTCATCGGGTGGCCTAAAATCAGTATCAGCCAGACAGCAAGGGAGTCTTATCCCCTTTTCACTAGCGCTAGACCAAGGAGATTGTTTTTGGTGTCTGAGGTGGAGCGCCACACCTACCATCAGCTCCTCACTTTACCGCACAGATCCCTGTGCTACTCATACTCTGAGTGGGTGAGGGCCTTGTGGTTCCTAGTCTGATACTGAGCTAAACTGCCCTCTAGGACTATAATAATAGGACTTTACTTTTTAAAAAACTTTTTAAACTCATTTTTTCTATTTAACCCATAGATGAGACCCTAACAGGTACTACCACTCTGGGTCAGAGTTACACTCCCCAGAGCCCCAGAATGTGTACCTCACCACTAGATGCAGTTTAACATCATACCCAGGACACTAAGATCCTCAGCCACTGCCTTCTAGTACACATTTGATAAAAAGGGTTGGGGAGGGTTATCATAAGAGCAATACAGCCAGGACTATCATATATGTGCTAGGGCTTGATGTAAGGAGGGGAGAAATACCTTTTCCTTGAATACCTGCAACAATAAAAAAAAAAAACAAAAAAAAAATCATTTAGATTGATTGAATTTAACTCTTTGCCTACTTTAAACCACTCACAGTGGCTCTCCCACCTCAGTGCAGTTCATTATAATTGAGCAAAAGGACTCAGATTACAATAATGATAGGACTTTATTTGAATAGAATAAGTTCTGAGGTGAATAGATAGTGAACTTTAAAATATCCCATCATACAGTTAAAAAAATACCAAGAAAATTTGGAACAGCCGCTGTTAGTTCATTATAATTGAGTAGAAGGGCTCAGATTACAATAATAATAGAACCGTATTTAAATAGAATGAGTTCTGAGGTGAACATATAGTGAACTTTGAAATATCCCATCATACAGGTAAAAGATACCAAAGAAATTTGTTACAGCCGTGTTGGAAATTTACTTGGCAAAGAATTAAGCCTCTCTTAGTGGCTCTCCCACCTCAGTGCAGTTATTTCATTATAATTAAGCAGAGGGACACATTACAATAATAAGACTTGGGAATTTAATAACTTAATCCCACTGAAAAAAAAGGAGACATACCTTTTTGTCTTTAGTAAGCGCAGTTATTCAATGAGACATATTCCAATTGAGATACCTTCCATTGTATTAACGAGGCAACACATTACGACTGCTTTTCATAACACGAGGTGTTTTATTTATTTAAAAATTAACAATGACTGTAATAGGTCAAAGGGCAAGTAACTCAGTCGTACAATAAATGGATTAGGGCAGATAACTTCTGACCCTTATTATTATTAGAGTCTGTTAGTGTTAATTTGTACTGACTAAAGTGAATTTCAACAAGACTTTATTTGAATAGATAGTGAAGTTTGAAATATCCCATCATGCTGGTAAAAATACCAAAGAAACTTGGTACAGCCATGTTGGAAATTTACGAGGCAAAGAATTAAGCCACTCGCAGCGGCTCTCCTATCACTGCGATCCTACCATAAACAAAGTAGAAAAAACAGATGGTTAAGTGAGCAGAAGGACTCTGATTACAATCTTATTATAATGGAGATTGCGTGTTTTTCTGTCTGTAACCGAAACTATATTCTTACTCAAGTCACAATTCTCTTAGTTATTGACATCACATTCTCCATGATTTTATTTTTATCTAAACCTCAATTATTAATAAAATTGTCATACATTATTAATACTGTTAACTATGTCTACATATTGACAACATGCAATTTATTTATATAACAAATAGCGTTTACAGTGTAAACGGGAAGGCTAATTTGCATATTAATATTAAAAAATCGAATTTAATAAATATGTGCTTAGTATTATTGATTTCTAACTGTTTGGTTTTATTTTAATGAATATAAGCAAAAATCTCTTCAATGAATCTTAAATGAAATCCATTAACAAGATAAAATAACTGTCATTTTTCTTTACTTCCTCTTATAACTAAATACTTAAATTAAAAATAACAATGAAAGGCGAGAGTGATGGAAGAGTAAGTTTCAGTTGTTCCATTTTTTATTATACTCCCCTGTTTCAAATCTTTTATTATACTCCCTCTGTTTCAAATCTTTTTATCTGTATTCTTATTTAGTTTCATTAGCCTTTCTAATTTAATACAATATTTTATTAGATTAACACTTAAATACTTGCACCCGGAGGGTGCATATATTTGCTAGTAATAATAATAGGACTTTATTTGAATAAAATGAGTTCTGAGGTGAATAGGTAGTGAACTTTGAAATATCCCATCATTCAGGTACCAAGAAAATTTGAAACAGAGACAAACAGACAGACTTATTCCTTACCTGTACATCAACATAACTGTTTGGGCGAAGATATTTCACATTCTGTCCCGTGCCGGAATCAATCCAAGAACGTGAACCATAGACGAGTGTGATTGGGATGGATTTCTCAAGGTCGGTTATCCGGAGGATCATTGGATGTTTAGCCCAACCAAATGGTATTGACATTGTCCGGAATGCTGATTCTCCACTGCGAGGAGGAGGAAGGAAAAAAAACAAAATCAAATTGATGAACCGAAGTTAAAATTTAACAAATCAGAAATCATTAATAACTTAAAATTGGTTAACTTTAAGACTTTTTTGACAGCATTTTTGGATTCCTTGGGCCAAAATGCTCTTAGAAACCGATTTTTAGGAGTAGGGAAGCTGTAAAAACACATTTTACGGACAAAAATGTCAATTTTAGAATCAATATAACTTCGCCAATTTTGGAATTGGAAACTCAAATTTTGAGGATTGGCTAACTTTAAGATAGTTCACACCTGTACAAATTTTCAGAAAAAAATTCTTTGCAAAATATTGTAGGTTCAGTTCTGAGCACATATCAAACTATCTTTTTGGTAAAAATAATGTTCAATATATGTGAAATAATGATAGAAAAAATTGTTGTCATAGACACAGTGCCACATTGGGATATTGATCTTGCTATGAAAAAAAATCAGAAATCATCAATAACTTAAAATTAGTTGACTTTAAGATTTTTTAAATATCATTTTTGGATTACTTATATAAACCAATTTTTAGTAGTAGGGAAGCTCTAGAACTCATTTTACAGACAAAAATAGGTTATAAAAAGTCGCCATTTTTTGTGACCCCCCTCAAATTTGGAGAGCTAAAAATCAACATAACTCCACCAATTTTTGGAATTGGAAGCTCAAATTTTGGGGATTGGCTAACTTTATCATAATTTGCACTTGGACAAAATTTCAGAAAAATTGAACGGGGTGGGTGACATGTTCTGGATGATTTGACATGGAATTACCCAACTGCAGATAATGAGGCCAACTGCAGATAATGAGCTTAACATTTTTTTGCTTGAGCTAAATGCTGGTGTGTAGTTGGATGTTGAATTTTTTTTTTAAATTCAAGAATCTGGATATTGTTATATTTACCAAAACTGAAAATGACTTCCAGTACATTACTAAGTGTTTCATAACTGCAGATAATGAGCTTAACATTTTTTTGCTTGAGCTAAATGCTGGTGTGTAGTTGGATGTTGAAATTTTTTTTTAAATTCAAGAATCTGGATATTGTTATATTTACCAAAACTGAAAATGACTTCCAGTACATTACTAAGTGTTTCATAACTGCAGATAATGAGCTTAACATTTTTTTGCTTGAGCTAAATGCTGGTGTGTAGTTGGATGTTGAAATTTTTTTTTTAAATTCAAGAATCTGGATATTGTTATATTTACCAAAACTGAAAATGACTTCCAGTACATTACTAAGTGTTTCATAACTGCAGATAATGAGCTTAACATTTTTTTGCTTGAGCTAAATGCTGGTGTGTAGTTGGATGTTGAAATTTTTTTTTTAAATTCAAGAATCTGGATATTGTTATATTACCAAAACTGAAAATGACTTCCAGTACATTACTAAGTGTTTCATAACTGCAGATAATGAGCTTAACATTTTTTTTGCTTGAGCTAAATGCTGGTGTGTAGTTGGATGTTGAAATTTTTTTTTTAAATTCAAGAATCTGGATATTGTTATATTCAGCAAAACTGAAAATGACTTCCAGTACATTACTAAGTGTTTCATAACTGCAGATAATGAGCTTAACATTTTTTTGCTTGAGCTAAATGCTGGTGTGTAGTTGGATGTGAAATTTTTTTTTTTAAATTCAAGAATCTGGATATTGTTATATCAAAACTGAAATGACTTCCAGTACATTACTAAGTGTTTCATAACTGCAGATAATGAGCTTAACATTTTTTGCTTGAGCTAAATGCTGGTGTGTAGTTGGATGTTGAAATTTTTTTTTTAAATTCAAGAATCTGGATATTGTTATATTTACCAAAACTGAAAATGACTTCCAGTACATTACTAAGTGTTTCATAACTGCAGATAATGAGCTTAACATTTTTTTGCTTGAGCTAAATGCTGGTGTGTAGTTGGATGTTGAAATTTTTTTTTTAAATTCAAGAATCTGGATATTGTTATATTTACCAAAACTGAAAATGACTTCCAGTACATTACTAAGTGTTTCATAACTGCAGATAATGAGCTTAACATTTTTTTGCTTGAGCTAAATGCTGGTGTGTAGTTGGATGTTGAATTTTTTTTTTTAAATTCAAGAATCTGGATATTGTTATATTCACCAAAACTGAAAATGACTTCCAGTACATTACTAAGTGTTTCATAACTGCAGATAATGAGCTTAACATTTTTTGCTTGAGCTAAATGCTGGTGTGTAGTTGGATGTTGAAATTTTTTTTTTAAATTCAAGAATCTGGATATTGTTATATTCACCAAAACTGAAAATGACTTCCAGTACATTACTAAGTGTTTCATAACTGCAGATAATGAGCTTAACATTTTTTTTGAGCTAAATGCTGGTGTGTAATTGGATGTTGAATTTTTTTTTAAGTCTAGGAATATGGATATTGTTATATTCACCAAAACTGGAAATGATTTCCAGTACATTACTAAATGTTTCATAACTGTATATAATAAGCTTGACAAAAATCCAAGAAGAATTTTTTTTATCTTACCTTGGGGTCTGTGCATTACAATGATAAATGTAGTTGAGTATTGTATCATCTTCAAAAAGTGGGGAAAATCTTTGCTTCAAATCTGGCCGAAACTTTTTCACTAATCCTGGACCTGAAAACACATAAACCAAACATTTTATTTTTCTCAAGCAACAACCATGTAAAGGTAATGCCTACAAAATATATATAAAAAAACAAACATTTTTGATTGTTAATGATGTTTACATCATTTTAAAGTTTCAATATGTATCTATTTTTGCTATTTTGGTTGATGCATTTTTGTAGGCACCATGTCAGTTTTTGTATGGTACTGTAGCATACTCTGGAATGATATATGTATCAGAACGAGGTATGTCACATGGGCCAATTCAAGTTTTAGTAGTAGTCGTCGTTATTGGTAGCCATTAGGTCAAGGAACAACATACAATGCAAGTTGTATAGTCACAAGGGGCTTTTTATTTATTTCCAGGCTCGTGGGCTCTTTTTCAGATAGAAGGAAAGACAGAGAGAAAGAGAGGGAGTATCATCAAATTATCCTATCTTCATTGTATCCTGCTTTGTACCACTGTCCAACACCCATACGAGGGACGAATCCCCATCTGACTCCTACTACGACCGAAAGGAAAAGAGCAGGTTTCCTTCTTCCGTTTTTCGTCGCTGTGTCACATCCGTTTCCGGTCAACACCCGGAACTGCCGTTTTTATTTTTAAATCTATTTCCGGGTCATTCTTTGGTCAAGTTACTGGCACCCCGTTGTGTGTTTACTCTTCCAAATTTTAACCTTTGTTTGTCTTTATTTCTTCTTCCTCTCTGTGTCTTCTCGTAGCAGTAACTTCACGCTCACACCTCTTTCTTCATGACTAGATTGCTGCCACACCTTACAAATCCGCTCGTCAATGGCGACCATGCTTCTTCAGCTTAATTCAGGCAGAACCTGACAAGCTAAGCAGATGCGTTTCGCCGGAGGTAAGTAAGCTTATTCATTACACTCTCATTCTCTAGAAATATGAATACAGTTTTATTTTTAATCCAAATTCGGGTAGACTAATAATTACGCTACAGTACCCATGTTATACCAGGAGTCATAACAAACAAATAATAATAATGATAGACTGTAACATTGTTATCTCTTAAGGAAACAACATTAACTTAAACTAGAGTGAGGTGAACACTACAGGGATTCTGTCTTGGTCAGTGAAGCCTGCGGTCATGTGAAAGCACTTTAGATTTTTATGAGTTGGTCAAAATTTACTTGGGCATAAAAAGGAAGACATAAAAACAAGTCTATTCAGGTAAATATAATAATAAGGAAGTGATTTTTCACATAAATGAAATTCACATAAAAAGAAACTAAATAAAAATCAATACAGACCTTTTTCATGAATTTTTGAAATGAGGCTTGATAATTAATATTATTTGGATTATTCGGACTATTGTCCTCAACCTTATTGTTATCTGTACAATGTTTCGGCCGATGTGCCCTCCGGCCTTCTTCAGGTATTTCTTGTCGGACTTGGAGCCTTCTTTAATAAAGGGTTGCGTTCAAAGTTCCGTGATGGCTCCTGATTCAAAAGAAGGTTCCCGAGTCCGACAAGAAATGCCTGAAGAAGGTGAAGGGCACATCAGCCAAAACGTTGTACAGATAACAGTAAAGATGAGGACAATAGTCTGAATAATTCTAATAATACTACAGACATTTTTTTTATAAAAACACATAAACCAATTTTTAGGAGTAGGGAAGCTCTAGAACTCATTTTACAGACAAAAATAGATTACAAAAAGGCGTAATTTTTGGCCAATCCCACCAAATTTGGAGAGCTAAAAATCGATCATAACTCTGCCAATTTTTGGAATTGGAAGCTCAAATTTTGGGGATTAGCTAACTTTATCATAATCAACACAATGAAAATTGAAGTCAGTGGGTGACAATTTTACTTTTTTCTGGATGATTTGACATAGAATTGCCCATATATATATATATATATATATATATTAGTGAAGCCTAAAGAGTCAGAAACTACCTACCTAGGTTACACCTAACGGATCATCAGGAGGGGCCGGGTTAGCTCAGTCGGTAGAGCGTTCAGCTAGAAACCACAAGGTTCTTAGTTTGATATAGGTCCTTGCCAACTCAGCGTATGAGTAGCACAGGGATCTGTGCGGTAAAGTGAGGAGCTGATGGTAGGTGTGGCGCTCCACCTCAGATGCTAAAAACAATCTCCTTGGTCTAGCACTATTGAAAAGGAGATAGACTCCCTCCATGACTATTAGGCCGCCCCATCTACTTACTTATTATTATGATAAAATAAAATAACTTACCCCAAGGACCAGCAGCTCGGATAACAGCAAGGGGATTAAATGGTCTAGCCATAGTGATGACTGCACGTGCCCAATAGGATAGTTTTGGTTGGTTTGTGGGCTGGACGGGTTTTTCAGGGAAACCCCAGGGTTCGACAGCAATCAAGTGGTGCACCCTATCCGGGTGCCGGATCGCATAGGAGGTAGCCAGGTAAGATCCAAGACTGTGACCCAGGAGAATAAACTTGTCAAGTTTCATCTGTTGGCGCCATTCTTCAATCGCATCGATGAATTGGCTTTCTGCTTCCGTGGCGTCACTGCTGAACGACGGCCGTGAACTTCGGCCAAAACCAAGGACGTCAAATGCGTAGACCGTTCTCTTGGCGGCCAAAGAGTCAATGTTGAGTGTCCAAAGGCCGACTCCCCCGCCCATGCCATGAACCATCACGAGCGGGATCCGTGGCTGATTCCGGTTCACGATGATTGTTCGGATCTGACAGTCATTGCCACGGATCGGAACAAACATCGACTCTAATTTGCTTCGAATACCTGAAAGGAAGAAGAGAGAGAAAAACGAATGAATTAAATATGTTGGTAGGTTGGATTTTATGGCATGTCAACACTTGTAGGGTTATTTCATGCAGAAGATGTTTTGTTTTATTCATTCTTGATGGGTACTCAATTTTTTTTTTTTTTTTTTTTCAAACTCAATTTTTTTTAAACACATTTTTTAAACTAATTTTTATTTTTTTGATTTATCCCAAAGATGGGACCCTAACAGGTACTATCACTCTGGGTTTGGGTGAACCAGAATTGGAACTTCACCATCAGATAGAGTTTGAAGTCATACCCAGGACATTAAGACCCTCAGCCATTGCCTTCTAGCACACATATGATAAAACGTGTTGGGATTGCCATAAGAAGTTTTGTTTTATTCATTCTTCATAGGTACTGTTTTTTTTTTAAATACATTTATCAAAAAACTAATTTTGTTCTATTTAACCCATAGATGAAATCCTAACAGGTACTAGCACTCCGGGTCAGAGCGGACCTGGGAATAATGTTGAAGAAGGGGTACTCCACATTCCCCAGAGTTCCAGAATTTTAATTTCAATACTAGATACAGTTTAATGTTGTACCCAGGACATTAAGACCCACAGTATTTGCTTTTATTTGTACAAGTTAAAGAGCATTTAATAAAGAGATCTTCAATGGCATACTCGTGAAAATTCTTCCATTTTTTTTTTTTAAACACAACACTTTAAAAGATTTTTAAAATTCACAAATATATTAACCCCCCCCCCCAAAAAAAAATGGTACTCGTGGAATCTTACATTGGAAAATCTTGTGTTCTATGGCTGATAACTGCATGATGGATGTTGGCCGCCAATGAAACCATGAGGATCCATCCCAGCGATCCCTGCAAGAGAGAAAAACAAAAACAAAATAACAATAATACCAACAACATTTGAGAATTCAGGCCTAAGAATTAAAAACGGAAAAAAAGGTTCCAGACAAAAAAAAATTCCTGAAAAAAATCAGAGGATGAAATAGAAAGAATTCTATGTGAGGAATTCAATTCTAATCTGTAAGAATAAATGTGAATATCAGTGTGTCACATTTTTTCAACTTTACTGCAATCACGACAACTGTAGGCAATTTAAAAAAACAAAACATTTTGGAAAAAGAAAAACAAAAAAATAACAATAATACCAACAACATTTGAGAATTCATGCCTAAGAATTAAAAACAGAAAAAAAGGTTCCAGACAAAAAAAAAAATCCTGAAAAATCAGAGGATGAAATAGAAAGAATTCTATGTGAGGAATTCAATTCTAATCTGTAAGAATAAATGTGTATATCAGTCACATTTTTCAACTTTACTGCAATCACGACAACTGTGAGCAATTTAAAAAAAAAAAAAAACATTTTGGGCTGAAATCTGAAATTTTTGATTAACAAGTTTTAATTACAGCGATAAATATATATTTAGTAAAAGTAAAGTAAAGTAAAGTCGGTATCAGCCAATCAGCGAGGGAGTCTATCCCCTTTTCACTAGCGCTAGACCAAGGAGATTATTTTAGCATCTAGGGTGGGGCGCCACAACTACCACCAGCTCCTTTACCGCACAGATCCCTGTGCTACTCATACGCTGAGTTGGCGAGGGCCGGTATCGAATTAGGAACCTTGTTGTTTCTAGCTGAATGCTCTACCGACTGAGCTAACCAGTATTGATATTATTTTTAATATATACAGCATATTTATTTGTTAATATGCAATAAACAGAGTATTTATTGGTTAGTGTATATGAAGTTGGTTAAACAGGAAGCTAAGATATACATTATATATAACAATCTATTTTTGTTATGCCTTAGAATTTTAAATTTGTCATTGTTATCTGACATAATTTTTTTGTGAATAATGAGAAGATTTTTCTGGTGATATAATTTCTCTTTGTTTTTTGTTTTTTGTTTTTTCTTTTTTTTTGAGGATCCCTGTATTTTGTAAAACCAACTAATGAGGCTAGAACTCAATTTAAAAAAATTTTTTTTTTTTAGTTTCTGTTTGAAATAAAATATAACAGGATGACAGTTTAAGTTTTTCTTTCTTTGAAACTTAAATATTCCTCTGAATATAATCTAATTTATTGATTATTATACATTGAGCTCTTTTTAGGGATTTATAAAAATCCTTGTATATGTTTGCACCTACAAGAGCATACAGAAATGGTTGTACAGTGAGATTTCGAAGATCCCAAATAAAATCATCCCTTACAACCAGTCATTTGGATTGATTATATATATATATAATATATAGTGTATTTATTCATTAGCATGTATATACAGCATATTTATTTATATGTATCTATATACAGCATATTTATTTATTAGTATTTAGAGCATATTATTTATTAGTATATACGGCATATTTATTTATTAGTATATACGGCATATTATTATTAATATATACAGTGTATATATAATATATACAGTGTATTCATATATCAGTATATACAGCATATTTATTTAAATGCACAAATATACGTGTTTATTTGTTAGTATGTATATATGCGTTTATTCATTGCATTAGTATATACAGCGTATTCATTGCATTAGTATATACAGCGTATTTATTCATTAGTATATACAGCGTATTTATTCATTAGTATATACAGTTTATTTATTCATTAGTATATACAGTTTATTTATTCATTAGTATATACAGCGTATTTATTCATTAGTATATACAGCGTATTTATTCATTAGTATATACAGCGTATTTATTCATTAGTATATACAGCGTATTTATTCATTAGTATATACAGCGTATTTATTCATTTAGCTCAGTCGGTAGAGCGTTCGGCTAGAAATCACAAGGTTCCTAGTTCGATACCAGTCCTCGCCAACTCAGCGTTATGAGTAGCACAGGGATCTGTGCAGTAAAGTAAGGAGCTGATGGTAGGTGTGGCGCTCCACCTCAGATGTTAAAACAATCTCCTTGGTCTAGCGCTATTGAAAAGGGGATAGACTCCCTCGCTGACTGGTTGATACCGACTTTAAGCCGTCCCGACGACTTTACTTACTTATATACAGCGTATTCATTCAATAGCATATACAGCGTATTTACAGCATTCAGCATATACAGCGTATTCATTCATTAGCATATACAGCGTATTCATTCATTAGCATATACAGCGTATTTATTCATACAGCGTATTTATTCATTATATACAGCGTATTTATTCATTAGCAGCGTATTTATTCATTAGTATATACAGCGTATTCATTCATTAGCATATACAGCGTATTTATTCATTAGCATATACAGCGTATTTATTCATTAGTATATACAGCGTATTTATTCATTAGTATATACAGCGTATTTATTCATTAGTATACAGCGTATTTATTCATTAGTTATTCATTCATTAGTATATACAGCGTATTCATTCATTAGTATATACAGCGTATTATTCATAGTATATACAGCGTATTTATTCATTAGTATATACAGCGTATTTATTCATCAGTATATACAGCGTATTTATCATCAGTATATACAGCGTATTTATTCATTAGTATATACAGCGTATTTATTCATTAGTATATACAGTGTATTTATTCATTAGTATATACAGTGTATTTATTCATTAGTATATACAGCATATTTATTTATATGTACAAAATATACAACGTATTTATTTGTTAGTATTTACAGTGTATTTACTTTATTTTATGTATATACAGCATATTTATTCATTAATAAATAGTGCATATTTTTCATATGTATGTAGAAACAGTGTATTTATTAGTATATACACCCTATCTATTTATCAGTATATACAGCATATTTAAAAGAAAAAAGAAAAAAGCTGCAATTTTCCGATTTCAAACTTAACCTTGTACATATTTACCCAACTCTTCCGCTACAAACAGGATGTGATAGATAGTAAATTTTTAAGCAGAGTAAAGTAGGTTTGAATTCAGAGTTTTCCTTCTCCTAGACTAGTTATCTAACTGTTATATCCCAAGATGTAAGAATAACAAAAGATAAAAACATGTTTAACATATAACAATATTTGTTTTATTTATTCTCACCGACCAGGAATACAGCAAGATGAGATTGGATAGAATTCAACTATGTATCATGTGTGTGTTCATCACATGCAGCCACGTCCTTGTGTTCTGATTTCTCACTGCTTGTCCGTGAGTATATCCGGTCAGAATCGTTAGGGGAGATAACTCTCCCTAACACTAACCAAGTCTGCCCTACTATTTACCCATTACTGGGGTGGAGAGTAGAAATAACAGATTCATGGCTTTCCCTTTAGTGTAAAATGAAATGCAAACAGCCTCATCCAGGATTTAAACTCGGATCACTGATCCTATTTCTTATAACATTAACTGTTATACAAAGCCTCTCCTAAACTTGGCCTTGTGCCATACAAATATCAAATGCCAGGTTGGTTGGGTGGTTAGTTGAGTTTTATGGCATGACAACTCATTGGGTTATTTTATGCCAAAGACATTTTGTTTTATTCTTTCTTGATGGATACTCATTTTTTTTAAAAACACATTTTTAAAAAAACTCATTTTTTCTATTTAACCCATAGATGGAACTCTAACAGGTACAACCACTCCGGGTCAGAGTGGACCTGGAGTTAATTGTAATGGAGGGGTACTCCACATTCCCCAAGGCTCCAGAATTGGAACTTCACAATCAGACAGAGTTTAATATCATTCCGAGGATCCTCAGCCACCGCCTTCTAGCCCATATATAATAAAAAAAAGCATTGGGGGCTTACCATAAAGGCAATAGGGTTAGGACAATCCTATAGGTGCTAGGGCTTGGCATGACCAGCCAATTGATTGGAAGGGTCTTCTCTGACCGCCTGTCTAGCCTAAGTAAGGGCCAAAGTTGAGTGATGCATGCCATGGACTGCTCAGCCACCAATATTCCATCCCTAAGCATCACAGGTCGCCTCCTATGGCCAACAGGTGGCCCCATTGGGGAGAGGGGTCTTACCCCTCAGCATAAGATATCTGGTAGTCTAATTCTTACCCAAATATTGAACCGACCAGTGCTTTACTTAAATCTCATTTCATGATACTGTAATATTAAATGCAAAAAACTTTCACACAATTTTTTTAAACATCTTTATTAACTCACTTTCTTCTATTTTAACCCATGGATGGGACCCTAACAGATACCACCACTCCAGGCCAGAGTGAACCTGGGAGTAATGGTGATAGGGGTACTCCATATTCCCCAGAGCTCCAGAACTGGAACTTCAATATCAGATAATTATACCCAGGACCCTCAGCCACCGCCTTCTAGCACATATAACAAAAAGACAGTTATATTAAAACCAAATGCTTTAACGTCAAGAGTATGATCTACCTTCATATTATTTAATGATCTACTTTCATATTATGCGCATACTTAAAAAAGTGTTTTAACAAAAAAAAATAAAAATATAAAAAGAAAACAATTTTAAATAGTTATTGTACAAACATTTTAAAATTATACAAATATATTAAAAATAGGAAAAACATGGTAAAAATACAACATTCATGCAAAATATACATTCAGATTGATAAATTTTCAAATTTGATGGTTCACAACACTACTGAGATTGCTTGGTTGGATTTTATGGCATGTCAACCATTATTGGGTTATTTTATGCCAAAGACATTTTTTTTTATTCATTCTTGATGGGTATTCAATTTTTTTTTTTCATACTAATTTTTTTTTTTTAAACATTTAAAAAATCATTTTTTGATCTCTTTAACCCATAGATGAGACCTAACAGGTATTACCACTCTGGGTCAGGGTGGACCTGGGAGTAATGTCGTTAAAGGTGCAACTGTAAATAGTGGTTCCTATTGCCAACTCCTTAGGAAAAATTCAGCTTATTTATTGAATGACCCTTACACTCATACACACACACACACACATATATATATATATATATATATATATATATATATATATATAGAGAGAGAGAGAGAGAGAGGGAGAAGGGAGAGAGATAGAGATAGAGAGAGAGAGATAAATGAAAGAAAAAAATTTTCATACACAGAGCAAAAACATTGTCAGTGCTGATTTTTTTTAAATTTCTCAAACATATATAGCTATGTTTCTATTTTTTCTTAGTGGGGTATGTGTGATGTGACTTGAGGGAGGAGGAATAGTGTTATGAGTTAGAGAGTGGGAGGAGGTAAGAAGAAGTAGGTAAACCTGAAACAATGCACATTGAGCTATCACTACGGATTACTGTATCACTAAAGAACTCCTCATGCACACACACACACACATATATATATATATATATATATATATATATATGCGTGGTGTGTGTGTGTGTGTGTGTGTGTGTGAGATTAAAAGTTGAAGAATAAAAGTGGATAAAACACAAACAACTTCATTCAATTAATATTTCGCCTCAGTGTATTAACAAAGATTCATCAGAATTTGTTGGAATTATTTTGGTAAATAAGGTGTGCTCCAATTCTATATCTGGATTTACAGACTAGCTGTAGTCACGTGGTTTATTCCTTCGCCAATCACTAGCCATACTGCGTGGCTGCTACACTACTTAAACACTGAGACTGGCCATAGTTCTACAAGCACTCATTGAGGAGGGACTTACAATACTCAGGACTCTTTACCAGAAGAACCAAAGGATTCATTATCAGAGGATTACCAAGGATCCAATTGCACTGGACAAGCTTTCTTGCTTAAAGCACAGGATGGCCCATAAGGTTATGCATCTAGGAACACGAGGATTTTCTTCGATGGCGAGCAAATAAACTGATACTGAGGTGAAATATTAATTGAATGAAGTTGTTTGTGTTTTATCCACTTTTATTCCTCAACTTTTAATCACATTTTGTTGGATTTTACCCAATCTGTTATATATATATATATATATATATATATATATATATCCCATTCCATTAGATTAAATGTTTTTCACACAACTGCACAACTCATAAACACTGGGATAAATGGCCCTTACCCTTACATGCAGACCCATGATATCTTAACATTGGGGGAGGGGGGAGTTGAATTCAAAGTTTTCCTTCTCCTAGACAAGTTGTCTTATCAAGGCCAAGGAGCACAGTTTTCTCTGCCATTTACCAATAACTCAGGGAAGGGGAGAAGTAGGTTCATGCCTCTTCTCAAGGGTATTAATATGAAGGGATATGAAATGTGCATAGATATGAGAAATAAGGAAGATACTATGGAAAAAAAAGACATTACTATACGAAAGGGATAATATAATTGGAATCAATTTATTATCCCAAAAATTGAATTCTCTACGTGACAAGGGAGAGAAGGATTGCAATATTTATTTATTTACCAGTTAGATTTGATCCGTTTTTATTTGGATTTTTTATCTAAAAAAAACAAAAACAAAACAAAAAAACATTTGTATTATTCTAACAAACTTAAATTATTTTGAAGGTAGAATAGGTTGTTTTGTATATATATATATATATATATATATATATATGAATAAGATATAATGAAAAAACAAACGATGTTTACAACTGAAATAGGCTCATCAGAAGAGAAAGTGTGCAAACCGTTTCGGGGCCAATTCTCTTGACGAAACGGTTTGCACACTTTCTCTTCTGATGAGCCTATTTCAGTTGTAAACATCGTTTGTTTTTTCATTACATCTTATTCATACTGTCGGATTAATTTCCATTTTATTTTCATATATATATATATTTGGGAGAATATGTGCTTAATTGAAGTCGTACCTAATTTTGAAAGTTAATTAATTAGGCGGGCATACCTATTTAAATATAAGGCTAAACAAATCGAGAAAAAACAATCTCTGTATGTACATTTCGGCCTATTAGGCCTCATCAGCAGAGCTATAGATAGAAAGACCGCCTTGTGCGTGATTCGAAACCGACTGTCAAGCTGACGTCTAAAAAAAAAAAAAGCCATATCATAAACACACCGCGTGTGTATTTACTTCTCATATATATATATATATATATGAGAAGTAAATACACGCGGTGTTTTTATTATATGGCTTTTTTATATATATATATATATATATAAAATCAATAGTAATGATATTATGGATGATTTAAACTCATAACTTTAAGTTTCATGCTTACGCAATCTTCAGATGAGTCTCATCTGAAGATTGCATAAGCATGAACCTTAAAGTTATGAGTTTAAATCATCCATAATATCATTACTATTGATTGTAAATCTGCTCTGCTTTATTAGCATTAAGCACCTTTTTTATGCCAATACTTTTCTCATATAAATATATATATATAGTCTTTTTAAAGAAATAAAGAGATTTTAAGACACTGGATAGGTTTCATGCCAACTAATAGTATCCGTATTCCACATGTTTTGTACCTTCAACTGCTACAGTAAGAAGCCATATCATAAACACACCGCGTGTGTATTTACTTCTCATATATATATATATATATTATATTATATATATATATCAATGAGATATATATATATATATATATATATATCAATGAGACTCATCTGAAGATTGCATAAGCATGAAAGTTATGAGTTTAAATCATCCATAATATCATTACTATTGATTGTAAATCTGCTCTGCTTTTCACCTTTTCATGCCAATACTTTTCTAATTTATTCTATATATATATATATATATATATATATATATATAGATAAATAGATAGTCTTTTTTAAAGAAATAAAGAGATTTTAAGACACTGGATAGGTTTCATGCCAACTAATAGTAGCCGTTTTCCACATGTTTCGTACCTTCAACTGCTACAGTAAGCAATACGATGAAGACGTTCTCAACAATTTAGATTCCCACCTTACATCTTGGGATCTCTACTCCAATGGAGAAATTTATACCCAAGTAAATTCTATATTGAATTATTTTACCTACAGTCTTTTTTAAAGAAATAAAGAGATTTTAAGTAAACTAATATCTAATCTCTTAGTAGATGTTTGCTTAAATTCTAGCGGATATTTCAACGGATTCCAAATGATAAGTAAATTAATGAGTCAAGGTTGTTTAGTTCCAAACGAGAAATGTGGGCCAGAGATATGGATACCTTAACGACTAGCTAAGAATCTCAACCAAATCCAGGTATGCGTACTATAAACTACTGACTACCAAAGACGTTTGTATTAGATAGAGTTATCTCTTGAGTAAGATTAAAGAAAAATAATGAAAAACTAGCAAAGAAATTTG
Organism: Doryteuthis pealeii; assembly: GCA_023376005.1. NCBI lineage: Eukaryota > Metazoa > Mollusca > Cephalopoda > Myopsida > Loliginidae > Doryteuthis > Doryteuthis pealeii. The sequence goes on along the minus strand of CM042166.1, from coordinate 29,281,541 downwards.
TATAGATAGACATAAATTGCGACAGATAGATGGATAGGTATGAACAGAAGGCCCAGATAGATATATAGACATGAACAGAAGACAGACATGAATAGAAGACAGACAGACAGACATGAATAGGTTTAGATAGATAGATAGAAAGAGTTATCTCTTTAATAAGATTAAAGAGGAAAAAATAAGAAATAAAAAGAAATTTGTATAGATAGACATGAATGGAAGACAGATAGATAGATATATACAGGAGATATACAGACATGAACGGGAGATATACAGACATGAACGGAAGACAGAGATAGATAGACAGATATGAACGGAAGACAGAGATAGATAGACAGATATGAACGGAAGACAGAGATAGATAGACAGATATGAACAGAAGACAGAGATAGATAGATAGATAGACAGATATGAACAGAAGACAGAGATAGATAGATAGATAGACAGATAGACAGATAGATAGATAGATAGACAGAACAGAAGACAGAGATAGATAGATAGATAGACAGATATGAACAGAAGACAGATAGATAGATAGATAGATAGATAGACAGACATAGATAGAGACAGAAGACAGATAGATAGATAGACAGACATGAAGAAGACAGAGATAGATAGATAGACAGAGATAGATAGATAACAGACATGAACGGAGACAGAGATAGATAGATAGATAGACAGACATGAACGGAGACAGAGATAGATAGATAGATATGACAGGACAGAGATAGATAGATAGATAGACAGACAGACATGAACGGAGGACAGAGATAGATAGATAGACAGACATGAACAGAGGACAGAGATAGATAGATAGACAGACATGAACAGAGGACGATAGGACAGAGATAGACATGAACGGAAGATTGAGAAAAATAGATAGACATGATAGATAGATAGATAATGAAGAGACTGAGAGATAGATAATGGAGAGATAGACATGAACAGAAGACTTAGATAGATAGGCATGAATAGGTTTAGATAGATATGAATAGAAGCCTGTGATAGATAGGTATGAATGGAAGACAGATAGACACATAGATAGGATTAGATAGATATGAATGGAAGATTGAGATAGATATACATGAATAGGTTTAGATAGATATACATGAACAAAAGACTGAGATAGATTAAATAGGTTTAGATAGATAGAAACAATTATGTCTTGAATAAGATTAAAAGGACCCCCCGCCCTATAAAAAAATACAAATTCTGAATAAGTGTCTCCACTAGAAAAAAGTAAAATGAATATATTCTAGATATATTGTAGCCCCGACATAAACAATAGTGTGCCCACATCATTGGTTTACACTTACATGTTTTGCCAGCTCAACAGCAAGTTATATAAGGGTAGGGCTATTTTAAGATACTTATATAATATACAGTGGGGGAAAAAAAAAACAAGTAGAAAACTCTTATATAAGTATCCAAGCAGCCATTATATATAAGATTCTAGCAACAACACCTGAATAAATATATAGATTCTTTTTATATTATACCAGGGTGAGTCAAAAGTTTTGCAATATTTTAGTAACCTGAGGTACAATTGGGTACAAATTTGCCAAGTAGGCATGTCATCTGACCAATTCTTTTGAAAGACCAATTTTTCGGGTCAAGTTGTTGGTGGTAGGTTAGTTTGTTTTGTTTTATGGCAACATTAGTGGGTCATTTAATGCCGATAAAAGAAAGGGAAAGTGGAGTATTGCAAGTCATGTGCTCAACCACCTGGGTTCTATCATCACAGGTCACCACCCACAGTCAATAGGTGGCCCCATTAGGGGAGTCTTACCCCTCTGCAGAGGTGCAGTCAGTGCATTCTAACGCCCCAGCCGACAGGGTGGTTGTTGGTGTAGTAGCGGCAAGTAATCATATGAACATCTGAGATAATCAAATAGGTTTGGTTTGGTGTGTTTTGTTTTATGGCATATCAACCTCAGTGGGTCATTTAATGCCGACAAACTTTTGAAATAAAGTCCTTCCTAATGGATACTCAATTTTGTTTATAAACACATTTTTCTATTTATGGGACCCTAACTGGTACTACCACTCCGGATCAGAGTGAACCAGGGAGCAATGGTGATGAAGGGGTGCTCCACATTCTCCAAAACTGGAACCTCACCATCAGATAGAGTTTAACGTCATTCCCAGGACATGTAGACCCTCAGCCACCGCCTTCTAGCACCCATATGATAAAAAGGGTTGGGGATTGCCACAAAGGCAATAGGGCTGGGGCAATCATATGGGTGCTAGGGCTTGACGTGACCAGCTGATTGATCGGAGGGGGCCTCTCTGACCGCCCGTCTAGCACAAGATAGGGCCAAAGTGGAGTATTGCAAGTCATGGACTGCTCAACCACCTGGGTTCTATCCTTAAGCATCACGGGTCACTACCCACAGCCAACAGGTGGCCCCATTGGGGTAGTCTTACTCCTCTGCAGAGGTGCAGTGCCCCAGCCAACAAGCAGAATCAAATAGGTACAGGAATAAAATGTGTATATACTAGGGTGAGACAAAAATTAGCAATATTTTGGTACGTGTTAGTATGTGGCATGGAAGCATGTAGCATAATGGTTAGAGTTGTAGGAAATAGACTCGTCAATGTGAGTTCAAATCCTGGACGAGGCTGTTTGCATTTCCATAGCACTAATACCCTTGGGAAAGGTATGCATCCAATTACTCTCCCTCCAGTTATGGGTAAATAGTTGGGCGGACTGGGTTTTTTAACTTTGGCATGGTAACCAGTCAAGGAGAAGGAAAACTCTGAATTTAAATCTGTTAAACTCTGCTTAAGAAATTGACTTGTGTCACATCCTGCTTGATGAGTTGGCGAGGACAAGTAACGAACCAGGAACCTTGCGATTCCTAGGCAAAAATATAAAAAGTATCAAAAATTGAAAATTTTCAATACTTTTTATAGCCCAGTACAAATATTACAAAGAGATGTTTAGTTCAGTTTGTTTTGTTTTACAGCATATCAACCTCAGTGGGTCATTTAATGCCGAAAAAGTTTTGAAATAAATCAATTCTTAATGGATACTCAGTTTTTTTTATAAACACATTTTCTATTTAACCCATAGATGGGACATTACAAAGAGTATAAGTGCATGCTAATAATAGTATTATATAACTAATTACTAATAATAGTATTAATAGAACAGGAAGAGATGCAATATCAACAGTTTTATCATTTATCTATCTATCTATATCTATATATATATATATATATATATATATACACAGACTTTCAAAGAAAGAAAAAACTCAACAAACCGTCATTTGGCTGTTATAAATTTATTTCAACCAGAACTCAATATCAAGTTAGGTTTTTCTTTCTTTGAAAGTATAAATATTGCTCTAAATATAATTAATTTATTAGTTATTATACATTGAGCTCTCATAGGGATTTGTAAAAGTCCTTGTATAAATTTATAAGTTTGCATCAACATGAGCCAGCATTATGGATATATAGGAGATATTGATGATCCCAAATAGAATTATTGCCTACATACCAGTCAGTCGGTTGGATACTTTTACTTTCATATATATTATATATATATATATATATATATATGACAATCCCTTAACCTCTTTCCTGATCATCTCGAGTATTCATGGGATAGGCATTCTGAACGTTTTTTTTACAATCCCAAGTATTTGTGTTAACTTCTATCACTAAATTTACTAGCCCGAGACGTTTTGTTCGCTGACAATTTCACGTTTTCACTTTACAAAACTAATGCTGTGAGAAATGTAAATGAATCAGTTTTTGGCATAATGACAAATAAAACAAATCAACTTAGATTTTTGGTTTGTTTGGTTTTTATGGCATATCAACCTCAGTGGGTCATTTAATGCCGATAAAGTTTTGAAATAAATCAATTCTTAATGGATAATACAATTTTTTTATAAATACATTTTTCTATTTAACCCATAGATGGGAACCTAACAGGTACTACCACTCCGGGTCAGAGTGGACCAGGGAGCAATGGTGATGAAGGGGTGCTTTACATTCCCCAAACCTCCAGAACTGGAACCTCACCATCAGATAGAGTTTAACGTCATTCCCAGGACATGTAGACCCTCACCCACCGCCTTCTAGCACCCATATGATAAAAAGGGTTGGGGCTTGCCACAAAGGCAATAGGGCTGGGACAATCATATGGGTGCTAAGGCTTGACGTGACCAGCCGATTGATCGGAGGGGGCCTCTCTGACCGCCCGTCTAGCACAAGATAGGGCCAAAGTGGAGTATTGCAAGTCATGACTGCTCAACCACCTGGGTTCTATTAAGCATCACGGGTCACTACCCACAGCCAACAGGTGGCCCCATCCACAACTTAGATTTTTATTTTATTTTTTCCTTCAATTCTATGTATATATATGTATGTATATGTGTGTGCTGCCTATATCGAGAATACTTGAGATAATAAAACAGGATAAATTTCAAACCCATATAACTTCAAAAACGTTGATAATTTTATAAGAAATATTCTCAAATTCACTTGAATAGAAAAGGAAATAATTATAAAAAAAAACTGCCTTGTTTTGGACGGGTAATTAAAAAAATGTCAAAGGGAAGAGGTTAATTATTAATAATGTTAGCGGTTATAGAACAATAAAAAAAAAAATAAAAAATTCAAATAGATTTCAAAGGAAAAAGATGTATCAAACTTTCAGGTGTTTGAAAAAGCAGATAATTTTTTTTAGTAACTTTGCACTTCAATATGTTGGATTATAAAGACATTTTAAAAGCAAGCTCAATGGAAATATGTTATGGTTAGAGATATTAAAAAAAGATTGGATTGAAATGTTCAGACGAGTAGAGAGCAACAAGCAAAATCAGAAACAACATCCAATGACAAAAACCTACAAGTGTCATTTTACAATAAAAGAAAATTCTTACCATCTTACCCAGATTCTATATATATATATATATATATATATATATATATATATATATATATAATTTGAAAATTTGCTTTTTTTTTAGCATTGTTAAGTAAAGTATATTATTGTTTATATTTTTTGAAGGCAATTACAATGTGTATATCGTATAAAATTCGATAATTATTGAAAATAATCATGATAAGTAAACTCGGCAAATAATGCGTGTGACGTGGAACACCGTACAGCTGTTTCAACTTTATTAAGTCTCATCAGCGGTGTATACCTACGATTTCCCTACGACAGAAATCGAAAAACCGGGAACCCAGCATGCAGAATCAGAGATTCTACCTCTTGTTTCGTGTACAACAGGCTGGTGGCCCAGAGGTAGAATCTCTGATATAAATATATATACCAACCCCTCTGCACGAGCAGGATGAGACACAAGGTCAGTTTAACAGGTTTGAATTCAGAGTTTTCCTTCTCATAGACTGGTAACTTAGCCAAGGTTAGAGAGTCCAATCAGCCCATAGCTGGAGATAGAGTAGTTGGATGCATACCTTTCCCAAGGGTATTAGTGCTATGTGAAATGCAAACAGCCTCGTCCAGGGTTTGAACTTTGGTCAACAAGTCCATTTCCTACGACTCTAACCATTACACCATGTGCCTCCAAATATATATACAAGGATAATCCCAAAAGTAAGGTTTTCAAAGCATTGGGGTGTAGGGAAACTTGTGTGGCTATTTAGCAACACTGTTGGGTTTGTTGTGCACACACCTCACTGATATGCTCAGTCTTGGTTTGGTAGTCATTTCTGATGGAGTTCCCAATTGACACTACCACCAAGAGTGAAGAATGCAAAAGACGTTAAATAAACAATTGAAATTCATTGCCAATTAACAGAAGTGTATGTCAAGTTGTGCATGGATGGCAAATGATGTAGAGAGTTCACAATGATGACTAGGTTCAGGAGATCATCAACAGTATGACGAAAGGCTGGTATGACATGGGCATACAAAAACTGCCACAGCACCTACAAAAATGCATCAACAGAAATGAAAGGAGATTCCCTAAAATAGATAAATATTCAAACTTTACAATCATTAACAATAAACATTTCTGTGATTTCTAAATATTTTGGAGACCTTACCTTTGGGATTACCATCATCAGATGCAATTTATTATAATATCAGGATACCCGTTTTTGAAGGGAGTTTTACTCCTCTGGAGGGGATACTCCTTTTGGGAGGGTGTTTTACTCCTCTGGAAGGGATACTCTGTTTTGGAGGGAGTTTTACTCCTCTGGAAGGGAATAATTCTTTTTGGAGGGGGAGTTTTACCCCTCTGGAAGGGGATAATTCTTTTTGGAGGGGGAGTTTTACCCCTCTGGAAGGGGATACCCCTTTTGGGGGGAGTTTTACTCCTCTGGAAGGGGATACCCTTTTTGAGGGGAGTTTACTCTCTGGAAGGGGATACCCCTTTTTGGGGGGAGTTTTACTCCTCTGGAAGGGGATACCCTTTTTGGGGGGAGTTTTACTCCTCTGGAAGGGATACCCCTTTTTGGGGGAGTTTTACTCCTCTGGAAGGGGATACCTTTTTGGGGGGAGGGAGTTTTACACACTCAGCATATTCTAAGCCTTGCTGACAGGGTGCTCACATTTCTAGAGGCTTAAAAAGTTTAACAGCAATCTGTAAGAACTTTTCAAGTTAGCTTACTTTCTTTAATGGCATATCAACCTTCATGGGTTATCTAATGTCAAAGCCATCCTCGTAGAATAATAATAGTAATACTATTTAACCCATAACTGGGGGAATGAGGGAGTTCATACCTTTCCAAACGGTATTAGTCCAAAACTCAACGTAAGAGCACTGCTAGAATTTGAACTCACTATGGCATATCAACTTTCATGGGTATTTAATGCCAAAGCCATCCTCATAGAAGAAGAATAGTAAATGAGGGAGTTCATACCTTTCCAAACGGTATTAGTCCAAAACTCAATGTAATAGCACTACTAGGATTTTTAACTCACTATGGCATATCAACCTTCATGGGTTATTTAATGCCAAAGCCATCCTCATAGAAGAAGAATAGTAATGAGGGAGTTCATACCTTTCCAAACGGTATTAGTCCAAAACTCAATGTAATAGCACTACTAGGATTTAACTCACTATGGCATATCAACCTTCATGGGTTATTTAATGCCAAAGCCATCCTCATAGAAGAATAATAGTAATGAGGGAGTTCATACCTTTCCAAACGGTATTAGTCCAAAACTCAATGTAATAGCACTACTAGGATTTGAACTCAATATGCATATCAACCTTCATGGGTATTTAATGCCAAAGCCATCCTCATAGAAGAATAATAGTAATGAGGGAGTTCATACCTTTCCAAACGGTATTAGTCCAAAACTCAATGTAATAGCACTACTAGAATTTGAACTCACTATGGCATATCAACCTTCATGGGGTATTTAATGCCAAAGCCATTCTCATAGAAGAATAAGTAATGAGGGAGTTCATACCTTTCCAAACGGTATTAGTCCAAAACTAAATGTAATAGCACTACTAGGATTTGAACCGTAGTCCAGCATGTTATTCCCTACACCATGGACACTCAAAGAACTTTTGAGTACCACCAATTATACCTAAATGGCATAAACTAATCTATTTTATTTTTTATGATCAATAAATTTCCATCCCTAAAAAGGTAGAAAGAAAAAAAATTCTGGTTTTGCCAAAAAAGTAAAAATAGAAAAAGGTTGTTTAATTTTCATTTATTAACCTTTTCAATACATTTGGCTTGTATGAAAGGAGAAAAAAAGAGAGAAAGAAGTACATCTGGTCTGAGAGAGAGAGAGAGAGAGAGAAAATACAGTTAGAGAGAGAGAGAGAAATACATTTGGTTAGAGAAAGAGAGAGAAAGAATACATTTGGTTAGAGAAAGAGAGAGAAAGAAATACATTTGGGAGAGAGAGAGAGAGAGAGAGAAATACATTTGAGAGAGAGAGAGAGAGAGAGAAAGAAATACATTAGAGAGAGAGAGAGAGAGAGAGAGAAAGAAATACATTAGAGAGAGAGAGAGAGAGAGAAAGAAATACATTAGAGAGAGAGAGAGAGAGAGAAAGAAATACATTAGAGAGAGAGAGAGAGAGAGAGAAAGGAGAGAGAGAGAGAGAGAGAGAAAGAAATACATTAGAGAGAGAGAGAGAGAGAGAGAGAGAGAGAGAAAGAAATACTTAGAGAGAGAGAGAGAGAGAGAGAGAGAGAGAAAGAAATACATTAGAGAGAGAGAGAGAGAGAGAGAGAAAGAAATACATTAGAGAGAGAGAGAGAGAGAAGAGAGAGAGAGAGAGAGAGAGAGAGAGAGAGAGAGAAAGAAATACATTAGAGAGAGAGAGAGAGAGAGAGAGAGAGAGAGAGAGAGAGAAAGAAATACTAGCAGAGAGAGAGAGAAGAGAGAGAAAGTAATATATCTGTCCTGAGAGAGAACGAAATCATAGGGCCTGAAAGAGAAAGAACGAAATACATCTGGCCTGAAGAGAGAGAGAGAGAGAAAGAAATACATCTGGCCTGAAAGAAAGAAGAAAGAGAGAGAAAAAAAAAAGAGAAAAATACATCTGGCCTGAAAGAAAGATAGAGAGAGAGAGAAATCCATCTGGCTGAAAGAAAAGAGAGAGAGAGAGAGAGAGAAATCCATCTGGTCTGAAAGAGAGAGAGAGAAAGAAAAAAAAGAAAGAAAATCCATCTGGCCTGGTTGGAAAGAAAGAGAGAGAAAATATAAAAGAGAAAAAAGAATCTATTTTAATATGTTAAAAGAAAGAAAAAGAAAAGATATAAAACAAATAGAGTAACAAGTAACAACCGACCTGAGCAAAGTGTGGATTCCATTCAACCAGGAGACGGCAAAAACATCAAACAAATTGAATAAGGCACCAACAACAGGGGATAAATACTTCTGCAAGAGGCCAGCAACGCTCAGTGATTTGTATCTGCGCAGTCTGGAAAAAGTAGAGTTTGGGGGGCTACTTTTTCAAGTGCTGTTTTTGGTTTTTTGGTTTTGTTTATTGTTAAACTTCACATATTTATTTAAAAGAAAATATTTATCTTACCTCATATTTTCAAAATGCCTATTTTGAAAATTTTAACCACAATATTCTTAATGTAAGTAAAAATAGACAAAACAAGAAACAAAAAAAAAGAAAAAAAAAAAAAAAAACAAACACCCCCCCCAAAAAAAACAAAAAAAAAACAAATTGCGATTTAAAAAGAAAAAAGAAAAGAAAACAAAGAAAAACTTCTAACTCAGAGTCGGATGAAAACCTGCATCTCTACAGAACTAATTACGGCATATGCTCCTGTAAGAAGACTTGTTATATAATGAATAGGCATAGCCTATCATTTTTGTGTAATATATTGCCTGATCAATCGGTTGCACCTGGGGACTGGGCTACACGCAGTAAGTGCATGGGTGTCAAGTACGGGCTAGAAACAAAAACAGGATATGGCATTGAACTGACCTTTGGCACCTAAAGATGCAGGTGTACATTTGGCATTGTTTAGGCACAGAAAATCTGTAGGCGTAGCCCATAACCAACGAAAATAGGCTACGTGGGCAAAGAGGAGTGTCTACAGAAAAAATGCGTAGGTGTCACGATCAAAGAGGTGTGACAGCGGGAGTTAGACTACAATAAATAAGCCTGTGGAAGATTTGGCAGACAAAGATCAGGTTCGAGATCGCTTGAAGAGAACTCCCGAAGGCTCCGTAACCTCTGGTAACGACTCTCAGTCTGCACACAACCGAGGAAATAAAATATCATCTTATATAAAAGGGTTTTATGATTTGCTTGAAGCATTGTGTTTATATTGGTTTGGTGGTTGGTTTTGAAGGCTATCACAAGGCAAGTGTAAAGAAAAATAAGGTAACTATGGTGTTGTTTGTTATTAACCTGTGATTTATTCTTAATATTTCGAGATAAAAATCTCTTCTACAGAAGATCTCCGGAACTGAAGCTGTTGCTAGTGGCTGTCCATTTGGTTCTGTTCATGCGTTCCAAACTGTCTGTGTGTGTGTGTGGGTGTTTGTTTTGTGGTGTGCCTGTTCAACAGTTTCTGATTACTATTCCAGATTTGGCTTACCCTCTAAGCATGAACTTTTTTTTTATTTATAATAGGTCCTTTGTGTAACATTTATAATGTATTGTAATATTTAAATTTAATGGTTACAGAAAAAAAATACAGCAAAGTTTGAGCTTTAGATTTTAACCCCAGAGTTAGCCAAACAGGATTTTGGTTTGTTTTTGTTTACGGCATATCAACATCAGTGGGTCATTTAATGCCGATTAAGTTTTGAAATAAATCAATTCTTAATGGATAATACAATTTTTTTATAAATACATTTTTCTATTTAACCCATAGATGGGACCCTAACAGGTACTACCACTCCGGGTCAGAGTGGACCAGGGAGCAATAGTGATGAAGGGGTGCTCCACATTCCCAAACCTCCAAAACTGGAACCTCACCATCAGATAGAGTTTAACATCATTCCCAGGACATGTAGACCCTCAGTCACCGCCTTCTAGCACCATATGATAAAAAGGGGTTGGGGTAAACAGGATTTGCTGATTGAGTCATGTGACTGAGCAATCTATGGGAAAGCAGTTAAATATTAGAGAATTGAATAGAAAGTCCTTGGGGTCAGGCATATATTGTTACATAATCTATGCGGTTGCATAAGATTATTGTCAATCCCCTGTATTTCTAAAGGGATGGCCCTTTTCATATTACGGGCGGGACTTTCCATGGAATAGTACAGAAATACGTGAAGTCACGTGGGACCTGGTTGGGTCCTCAGTTTTCGTTAGACGTCAGGCAGAGAAGATGTCCTGCCTTAACTGGAACTCGCGCGCTATGTTAGTCAGATATTTAGTTACATGAAATGTATAGTTAAGGAAATAAAAGCTTAAGCAAATAACACAGTTTTGTGTTGTGAATGTCTTGGTAACAAGACTGATTAAGAAGAAGAAATGAGTTAAGTGCGACTGACCACCAAGACGAAGTCAAGACGATAGAAGAGACGCTAGAAGAACTTAAGATGACAAGAATAATAGAAGAAGAAGAACAGAAGTAAGTAAAGAGGTATACAACAATATTTACATTTTGCTATTTTTTCGCACGTATTAAAGGGGATTGGGAAATAAAAAAATGTATACACTAAATGAATAAGTCTCTGTGTTCATCATTAAGTCTTTGCCTACTTTAGACCACTGACAGTGGCTCTCCATCACTGCGATCCTACCGTAAACCACACCCAAAGTACAAAAACTAATGGTTAGTTCATTATAATTGAGCAGAAGGACTCAGATTACAATAATAATGGGTCTTTATTTTGAATAGAATGAGTTCGGAGGTGAATAGATTGTGAACTTTGAAATATCCCATCGTATAGGTAAAAAAATGCCAAGAAAATTTGGTACAGCTGTGGGGGAGATTTGGTAGGCAAAGAGTTAAGAATTAAGATGGAAGCGGAGAGAAAGAGACAACAACCGATACAACCCGAGGAAGTGGATTTACTCCATGGCTTTGAAAAAAAAAAAAAAGGAGCTAACAGTAGGTGTGGTGCTCCATCTCAGATGCAAAAACAATCTCCCTGGTTTAGCGCTAGTGAAAAGAGGATAGACTATCTGTTGTATAGGGGCCATGGTCAAGTTGTAGCAGCCGTCGTTAGTTCACAGTAACAACATATGAAAGTCGTATAGTAGTAAAAAAACGGTTGTTTATTTCTTTCTAGGCTCGTGGGTTCTTTTTCAGAGAGAAGGAGAGAGAGAGAGAGAAAGTCCTGTTCTATCGTAAATCACTAGCCCAGATATGTCACGACAGAGCCTAACAAACACGTCTGACGAAAAAGAGACCAAATTTTCTTTACTTCGTTTCTGGTCCCAGGGGTGGGGGGTCACATCCACTTCTGCTCCTCTACAGAAACTGGGACTTCCGTTTTTATTTTTAAATCTAGTTCTGGGGTCATTGGTCGGTCAATGGCTGGCACCTGTTGAGTGTTTACCCTTCCAAACTTTAACCTCTTTTTTGTTATATATTTTTCTTCTCTTTCTCCAGAAATCCAATTACCATTTTCTTTTCAATTCCCAAATCCTCCTTAGACCATAATAATTACGCTAGACATCGCTATCCAGGTGATACCAACAATAGGCCACACTGCCAACCTTATTTATACTGTAAGAATGATAAACATTCTTGTTGACCTAGGGTCAATGTTATTTTTTGGGGGGGGGGATAATTAACAAGACTAACAAAAATATGCACCCTCCGGGCACAAGTATTTAAGTTTTAATGTAAAAAAAAAAGTCATCAGGGCGGCTTAATGTCGGTATTAGCCATGCAGCGAGGGAGTCTATCTCCTTTTCACTAGTGCTAAACCAAGGAGATTATTTTAGTGTGACTGCCACACCTACCATCAGCTCCTTACTTTACCGCACAGATCCCTATGCTACTCATACGCTGAGTTGGCAAGGGCAGGTATCGAACTAGAACCTTGTGGTTTCTAGCGAACGCTCTACGACTGATCTAACCCGGCCCTATTTTAATGTAATGAAATATATTAAATTAGAAAGACTAAAAAAATAAAGAAGAACACAATAAAACAATTACTTTATTTTAATTATATTCTAATTTGTTTCTATATAAAATCATTCATAGATAGATTTTAATATGTTTAAGAATAAAACAATAATATTAGAGATCAATAACACCAAGTAATTATTTATTAAACCCGGTTTTGTTAAAATCAGTATGCAAATTAACCACACCATATATTATGTAAACCTTTATTTCTTGGTGATATATAAGACACATTAAGGGCTGGTTTAACTCACTCGGTAGGGCGTTTGGCTAGGAATCACAAGGTTCCTGGTTTGATACCTGCCCTCGCTAATTCAGCATATGAGTAGCACAGGGATCAGTGTGGCAAAGTGAGGAGCTGATGGTAGGTGTGGTGCGCTACGTCAGACATTAAAATAAACTCCTTGGTCTGGCACTAGTGAAAAGGGGATAGACTCCCTCGCTGTCTGGCTGATACCGACATTAGGCCACCCCAACGACTTTACTTACTTTAATAACATGGGTTGTTTTGAGGCAAATCTAACTCAGATTTTCATAGAGACATCGTTAATAAGTTTAATTCTATGTATTAATGATTTTGACTATGAATTAAATACTTATTGATAAACTTACACAATTCCTAAGGGTATTGTGACATAGGAAGTGATGTAGTTTCAGTTACAGTCAGACGCTGAATCTCCATTATAGTAAGATTACAAGAATAACCATGAAATTTAACCCCATAGTGAAAGTACTGCCACGCCCAGTAGAAGAACATTTACAACCCATTTCTATCTTTTTATACACAACTATGTATTAATACTCTGGTTCCTTAATCTTCCGACTGTTTATCATCTTGCAACACACACTGATTAAAAATGAAACTTTCCAAAATCGTCAAAGATGAAATGCAAAAATGTAAATCCTGATTATCTGGTGTTGCTTATCTGCCGAATTCTTATTCATGAATGTCATCATCTCAGCTAAAAATGGACCATTTCGTTTTTGTTATAAAGAAAAGGAAGAAAAAGGACATGCTACACAAAAAAAATAAAGAAGAAAGAAAGAGTAGGGAAAAGAGAGAGAGAGAGAGGGTGAGCATGTAGAAGTTATAATGCTAATATTTCAATTGAACATAATGAAAAGAAGGAAAGAAAGAAAAAAAAAAGACAGTTAAATTGAGATTATTATACTTTTTACATATTGAATTATTTAGAAATAGCTTAAGTAAACATATCAAACGTAATAATTAAATTATCATACTCTGGTATATCCACAGGTCCTGCTAGTTAGTATTATTACAGGAATAACCATGAAATTTAACCCCACAGTGAAAGGATTCAAATGAGGGAGGCATTTTTGCCACACCCAATATAAGAACACTGACAACCAAGTTCTATCTTTTTATTTGTTGGCATCCATCCATTTACTAGAAACAATGGCGTAGTATCAAAAAAAAAAAAGGGGGAACCACATAGCCTGGGTGGATTGATACAGAGGATCAGCTGTTGCCCAAGCAGCAGGTCCTTGCACTCTCCACACTACTGTTATGATCCAAAGAAAAGACAAAAAAAAAAAAACAATGCAGCTTGACAACGATTGTGTCACAGCAGGTGTTGTTGGATAGCGGCTAAGTTCAACATCACACCACCTTAGGGACTCCAGCTATGGATTTGATTTCAGGGTTTACTCTGCTAGGCTTTCTTTAGAATGAGGTGTAGCCTCTAGGCAGCAGAGGTTTTATAACAGACTTTTCCTTATCTAGATGGATTGCCTTCCAAGGCTAAAGAGTTCCATCTACCCCATTTGGGGATTTATGTGAGTAGTAAGTACCCCAATCCTACAACTATCAGTGTGGGTGGCCATTGGCTGCCCTGGGGCTCATCCACCCTTTGACAGCTCTTGTTTTTAGAAGTTGAGGCATGCCTGATGGGGGTGCCAGTTTAAAAAAGTAAAGTCGTCGGAGTGGCCTTAAGTTGGTACTAGCCAATCAGCAAGGGAGTCTATTCTCTTTTCACTAGCACTAGACCAAGGAGATTGTTTTTGCATCTGAGGTGGAGTGCTACACCTACCATCATCTCCTTACTTTACTGCACAGATCACTGTGCTAATCATATGCTGAGTTAGCGAGGGCCAGTATCGAACTAGGAACCTTGAGGTTTTTAGCCGAATGCTCTACCTATCATAGAGTAGTGACCAAACTATCAGTTACATAAATGTATATAATTAATATTTTCCTGTCGTATTAAAGACACCAGGACATACAACTAGGCTTATTGGCTATGGAGCATATAACTAGTTGGGGGGGGGGTCATAAAGTGGGACAGAAAATTTTGATTATAAGTATCTTGTTTTTAAAAGATATAGATACTTAGACAGACATTTTTTTTTAAATAGAATAGAAAGGATTATCTCTTTTGTGACAATATATATTAATAGAAAAATATTTAAATTTATGTTAAATTTAAAAAAATTAATTTTAAAAATTCTAATTGAAAAAAAAATTTGAATATAAGACTTAATTATTTTTTCAAATTTTAAATTTGAATATTTAAAATTTGAAAAATAAAATTAAAAATTGAAATTAAAATAAAATAAAAAAATTAAAATTAGAATAAAAAAAATTATTAAAAAATCTGATTTTAGTTTCAACAATCTATTTTTTCAATTAACTGGGGGAGGGAGAGGGTCATAAAGTGGGACAGAATATTTATTTAAAAGTATCTTGTTTTTAAGAGATAAGGATACTTTCACTGACATTTAAAAAAATAAAAAAAAGCTTATCTCTTTTGTGACAATGTGTATTTACATAGCCCAATCCCCCCGCATGAGCAGAATAAGACACAAGGTCAATTTTTACAAGTGTGTCTGTTTGTGACAATGTAGGAGGAAAATGTGTTGACAGGAACAAATGAATTATTTGTATTAAGAATAGTTACTTGAAGCTATAATTATTTATTAAATATTATTATTATTATAGTTGTTATTTAAAACTATATAATTACCTTGAAATT
Organism: Doryteuthis pealeii; assembly: GCA_023376005.1. Classification (NCBI taxonomy): domain Eukaryota; kingdom Metazoa; phylum Mollusca; class Cephalopoda; order Myopsida; family Loliginidae; genus Doryteuthis; species Doryteuthis pealeii. The sequence goes on along the minus strand of CM042166.1, from coordinate 29,266,033 downwards.
ATTGGCATTAGATAGGAATACTTAAAACCCTATAACTGTGCAAATAAATATGATTGAATAGGAACAGTTATTTTAAACCATATGTGTATGAATTATTAGATATGAATACTTGAAACATCATAACTGTGCAAATAAATATTATTGCATAGGAACAGTTATTTTAAACCATATGTGTATGAATTATTAGCTAGAAATACTTAAAACCATACAACTGTGTGCAAACAAATGATTATAAACAAAATAGTGAAATTGAAAAAAATAAAAAAATGAAAAACAATGGTGTAGAAGTACATGAGAACCTAAACCACATGAAAGAATTTGAGATGGCCATGTAAGACCAAAATAAATAGAATCCTGTAGATGAGATATTACTACCTAGGTATGTGAACTGGTCTACTAATTTTTAGAGGCTTAGCATCCAATGTGGATATGTCTCCATTTTGTTTAAAACACAGACCACTTAAACTATAGCAAACCATACCTTTCCTAAGCATATATTGAGTCAATATATGACATTGACATCACTTCCTGTAGATGAGATATTACTACCTTTTTTGAAGGGGTACTCCACAGAGTTTCAAAATTGAAACTTCACCATTAGATGCAGTTTAACCCCATACCCAGGACACTAAGACCCTCATCATCCGCCTTCTAGCACTCATATGATAAAAAGTGTTGGGCGTTTTATCTCTTGACTTGAATCTAAAATGTCTCCATGAATTGAAACTTTTAAATCTGTTTAAGTAATCAAATTATTAAACCCATGAAGTAGTGCTACTTCATAGTTTTAATAATTTGATTACTGAATCACTAATTACTAAATCTGATAGGTCACTAATTACTCAATTGAAGTATGAGAGTTGGCTGAAAAATTTCAGAGGCTCACCAAGATACTATCATGGAATGTGACCAAATAAGGTTCATTTTTTTTAACATAGTACCCCCTCCCCACACACACACCTTATGGTTCATTTTTTAACCCTTAGAACAAAAACAACTAGTATTTATGCTGCTACCAAGAAATATATACTGTATATACTCATGGATAGATTGCACATTTTTAAACTAAAAATTCCGTCAAAATCAGTGGTGCAACCTATCCATTCGATATAAATGTAAAACAGCATCTGTACAATGTTTCGGACAATGTGCCCTCTGGCCTTCTTCAGGTATTTCTTGTCGAATTCGGGAACTTTCTCGGACTCAGGAACCTTCTTTTCAGACTTGGGAACCTTACTTGCCTTCTTGGACTGAATAAAGGGTTAGGTTCAAAGTTCCGTGATGGCTCTCGATTACGACAAAAAGGTTTCCAATTATGACAAGAAGGTTCCAGAGTCCGAAAAGAAATACCCGAAGAAGGCCGGAGGGCACATTGGCCAAAACATTGTACAGATAACAATAAAGATGAGGACAATAGTCTGAATAATCCAAATAATACTATGAATCAAGCCTCATCTCAAAAATTCCGAGAAGCACTACTTTAATTTTTATTTATCATTAAGTTGCAACGATCACCGATTGCAAAGATGTGAAATGTGTGCAATATGCATTTGAAAGCTTTCCAAGCCTTTCGTATACACAAAATATGTATCAAAGATTCCTACCAACTCATTGCTTTAAACTGATGCTGCTGACTGTTACGCTTTTTTTCTTTATCCAGGCTCATTTACAATTATAATACTAAGAAATGCAACCCTTATTTCTCTATGTTTGCATCATGCATCACAGTCTATGACAAAGGGTTCTGGATCTAATATTTGTAAGCAAAGTCTTAAAACAAAGGTGAATACTTGATAAGTTTTATGTTAGAATAGGTTGTTTTGGTTTGGTTTTGTTTTACGGCATATCAACCTCAGTGTGTCATTTAATGCCAATAAAGTTTTGAAATAAATCAATTCTTAATGGACAATACAATTTTTTATAAATACATTTTTCTATTAAACCCATAGATGGGACCCTAACAGGTACTACCACTCCGGGTCAGAGTGGACCAGGGAGCAATGGTAATGAAGGGGTGCTCCACATTCCCCAAACCTCCAAAACTGGAACCTCACCATCAGATAGAGTTTAACGTCATTCCCAGGACATGTAGACCCTCAGCCACCGCCTTCTGGCACCCATATGATAAAAAGGGTTTGGGGCTTGCCATAAGGACAATAGGGTTGGGAAAATCATATAGGTGCTAGGGCTTGACGTGACCAGCCGATTGATCGGAGGGGGCCTCTTCGATCGCCCGTCTAGCCCAAGATAGGGCCAAAGTGGAGTATTGCAAGTCATGAACTGCTCATCCACCTGGGCTCTATCCTTAAGCATCACGAGTTGCCACACATGGCCAACATGTGGCCCCATTGGGGGAGTCTTACCCCTCTGCATCGGTGCATTCTAACGCCCCAGCCGACAGTGCAGAGAATAGGTTGTGTAACTAGCCATATTATAATGCGACTGCAAATACCCACTTTAACAACCACAAATTTGAGGTGCGACATATCCGCTAGTATATACAGTAGTTATTTACTCGGCTTAGCTTACATGTGGCACAAGGCCAGACGTATATAGCACCCGGTGAGAATCAAACTTATTAACAATGGTTTGCTAAACCAGCCTGCTAACATTGGTTTATATTCTGGCTGTGGAATTACTATTCCACACAACTCTATTGGTGTTGCAGTGCTTGGATCTCATTAATTAAAAATGATTTTTTGTTTCACTACAAACTGCGCATGGTATGCCTTCCTGCTTCATTTTTTTAATCCTTAGAACAAAAATAACTGGTATTTTTGTGCTACAACCTAGAAGTATATTTACCCTCTGAATGTTCTATACCCAACTACGACTTCAATAAAACCACAGACACGTGTATATAAAAATATGACCAGTCTTTATTTTCTTTGGTGTGTGGGTGGTGAGGGGCGACGAGTGTTCACAATGAAAATATCTGGGTGAGTTGTTGAAGAGCGCAGTGTTCACAATGAACTTCCCGAGGGTGGTTGATGACGGGACGCAACGAGGTTACGTTCACAGCTACTCGCTGGGGACTGACTGTCCTTTCGAGATCCACTAACCTTTATATACAATAAATATGCCCACGCATTTTTATCTTTTGATCTGATAATGGACATACTTCCTTTTTTTATATATTTCTTTATCTTTCTCTCCGCCTCCTCACCGGAAGAGGAGTCTTCCGTTTTCCTTTTTTCTTTTATATATTTCTTCATCTTCTCCCTGCTTCTTGACTGGAAGATCTCTCTTCCATTCTCCCCCTTTTTATATATATATATATTTCTTTATCTTTATCTTTTGTCTCTTGATCGGAAGATTCCTCTTCTGTTGCATGATATGCAACATGAATATTCTAAGCCCCGCAAAACAGGGAGAGTGTCCTGAGTATGACGTTAAACTGCATCTAATGATGAAGTTCCAGTTTTGGCGCTCTGGGGAATGTGGGGTACCCATTCATTGCCATTACTCCTAGGTCCACTTTGACCTGGAGTGGTAGTACCTGTTAGGGTCCTATCTATGGGTTAAATAGAAAAAAAATGTGTTTTAAAAAAATTGAATTTCTCTGAATTTTCGAGATGAGGCTTGATGATTAGTATTATCTGCATTATTCAGACTATTGTCCTCATCTTCATTGTTATCTGTACAACTGAAGAAGGCCGGAGGGCACATCGGCCGAAACGTTGTACAGATAACGATGAAGATGAGGACAATAGTCTGAATAATGCAGATAATACTAAAAAAATTGAGTTTAAATAAAAATTGGTTGCATAAATAGAACAAAACTTCTTTGGCATAAAATGACCCAACAAGTGTTGACATGCCGTAAAATCCAACAAACCAAACCAACAGGGTGAAAATAACCTTATGCTTTGCTATCTGTTTATTTATTTATTCATTTAAACATCTTTCTAAGTCACAAACAAACTTCAAAAAACAGTGATAAGTTAGATAAGTCAGGTTCATTTGCACTTTATATCAAAACATGCACTAATCTCGGACTAATAGAATCATGGCTTAGTAGAAGAGATTAGCAAAAGTTTGTTTTTATTTTTTGACCAAACAGCAGGACTGGATTATCACTCACTGAGGCCCTAAGCTATATGATAGCTGAGGCCTGTGGAGATCAAAATAAAAAAATAAAAAGTCTCCCATGAGACCTCAGACAGGAAGAACCCTTTTAAAATTGATAAATGTAAAATAAATTCTCCCATTCACTTTCTGACAAAGGTTTATTTAATCAATTAAAGTGGGTATCATTATAGAATGTGGCCTATGAAATCATGTCTCTCTTATAGTATGTGGCCTACCATAAAAAGCATATTATAAGGTTATAATAATAACTGCTAACCCTAACCCTATTTCAGAATTTTAGAATTAAATAGATCTCTGATTCATGTAAATTATGGATAAATTCTTTTTAATTATTCTTAATTACTATATACAGGTTATGACTGAATTGCATTTCTTGAAATTGAATATATGTGAAAAATAATTAGTTTCAATAAATTGCCTACTATTTATATCTATAAATATACTCTTACTGAGGTAGGACACATTCAAACTGGGTAGGCCACATATTATAAGAGAATCAAAAAGGTAGGGCACATACTATAAGAGAATCAAAAAGGTAGGCCACATACTATAATGGCACTTCTCAGTCTTATTATTGGTGCTATTGTTATTAATCTCGTAAAATATGCATTTTTTATGTTCCAATTAAGTCTAGTCTGGATTTAGATGGAATTCTCAATGGTAAAAACATGCGGACAACAAAACAATGTCATTCATTTAATTCTAAACTAGTAGCGGCTACCCGGTGTTGCCTGGGTAGAGTGGGATTTTTTTAAGTTAGTCCCACAGATCCATTATTACTAAATCATGAGTTGAATCCTCGTGGGGTGCCCCATTTAAATCCCTTTTTAGTTAGTTTATTTTAGTTGATTTTTAGAAGAATTTCCTGTGATCCTCCTCATCAATAGGTGTGTGAAAATTAGCAACCCTATTATTTATTCATTTTGTTTTTTTGACTGTTCTTTTTTTTTATTGTGAAATATATATCACATATATAATGTTTTTGCCTACTTCAGGTGTTCCTTGTAATCCATTGGTGCAGACTGCACTCTCTCTTACATCGGCCAAAACCTTGTGTATGTATATTTCACAATAAAGATGGGGATAACAGTCTGAAAAATCAAAATAATACATATCAAGCCTCATAAAAAAAAAAAATTCAGACAAATTATTTTAGTTTAATAATCAAATGAATAAATACAATTGTAAACTCTTTTTTTTTTTTCTTTATTCAAAATATTTGGTGAATTGAATTTGTTTGTCTGAATTTTTGCGATGAGGCTTGATAATTTGTATGATTCAAATTTTTAGACTGTTGTCCTCATCTTTATTGTTATATACACATTTCAGTTGATGTGCTCTCCAACCTTCTTCAGATGTTTCATGTTGAATTCAGGAACCTTCACAGAACTTGGAACCAAACCCTTTATTCAATCCACGGGGGTAGAATGTTCTCATTCCGTTAACCATGACCGGGTATAAGTGTTAAGTATTCTATGTTGTTATCACCCTTGGCCAAGATTGAACTTGCAACCTACAGATGATTGTCACTTAAAACTGTATTAACTGAACCATTATATATTCATATATGTATATTAATAGTGTATATAGCAATAAAGATGAGTACAACAGTCCGAAAACTCCAAATAATACAAAATGAATTAATTGAGTTAAGTAATTTGAACAAAAAACAAAACAAAACAATCTATCTATACATATATAAAGGGCAGTTGTGCGTATATGTATGTCTGGAGGAAACTTCGAAAATAAAACAATAAACAACAAAGTAAATAATATATACACATTAAATATCACCCGGGCTTGGTTTTTGAGCAAAAATAATAGAGATTTGATTTATATTCGTGAAGATAATTAAAAATAAAAAGGGATTTAAATGGGGCACCCCACGAGGATTCAACTCACAATTCAGTAATAATGGATCTGTGGGACTAACTTAAAATCAAATTTTAATAAAAAATTTTTGTATATAAAGTAATAAAAGAAGAACTTCAGACTTATTTTTTTCATTAGTTTTTGTTTCCTGCAATGATCCCCCGTACAAATTTCTTGGTAATTTTTTTGTATAAAAAGGAATTTTACATTTTTGGAAAGATAATTTAATGACAGAACATATGTAAAAAAAAACCAAACAAACGATACTTTGATGTTTTTGGTAGTAGGACGTCTTGACATTTGAAACTTAAGTCTCGTAAAGAAAAAATATCTATCCCTTTTTTTTTCTAAATCGTTAGCTTATTTTCTAAGGAATGTTAAAAAGTTCCAGTTATCTATTAAAAAAAAAATTTTTTAGGAATTTTTTATAAATTTATAAAATGTAAAATAAACACTCCCGTTCATTGTATAGCAAAATCGTATTTATTTAATTAAAGAAAATATTGTATTAAAAATATGTAGCTAAAACTAATGAGATTATTGACGTTTTAAAATATTTCAAAACAATTAATGCCTATATATAAAAAGTCCGTAAATTGAGCAAACCTAATAAATAATAATCAATTAGAAATTTGAGTCTTTTTTGTGCAGGTGAAATATCAAAACTCACTCCACATTTGTTAAGGTTCTGGACTGAAAAATCGCCACAGGGTTGATGAAGCTGACATACAAACATACAAATGATTTCAAAACGGAAACTACCGATTTTCCCTAACAGAGCGCCAGTGTTGTTAAAACACCAAGTTTAGACGGGTAACTATTTAAGCAACAGCAAGTGATCTAAGCAACCTGAGAGGCCCGCGTGCCACATCTAAACATTAAACTTATCTTATAAAACTTAACTTACATTTCAGACTAAAAAAAAATCTAAACAGCAATCGTAAATAAACAAACAGTAAACATAAATTTGTACATTACAGTGTTTATTTCATTTCAGTTTCTGAATTTCCAAACCTTATTTGATTTATTTATTTCTTCGTTACTGTGAAGTGAAAATAAAGACGAGACAGCAACAACAAGCCACTGACTCTTCTGGATGTTTTAAAAGTACATATGACATGTGGATATAGCCAAAATATCATTCATATATATCCAAATGGCTAAACTTGCAAATTGGTCGGAAAATTAAAACGGAAAGTTTTTGGTGGTCCCCCATGACAGTTTAACTACAGTCTATGAATGAACTTTTTGCGAATTGGGTTACGGTTTATGGGTTAGGGATTAAGGTTGTTTTTTTTTGTTTTTTTTTAATTACGTATTGCTTAAAAAACAACAATTTGCTTGGTAAAAATAGGGAATTTTTATGAGGCTTGATGTGTATATAAATTTGATTTTTCAGACTGTTGCCCTCATTGGTATGTAAAACGTTGTGATTTTACATACCAGAATAAAGATGAGGACAACAGTACGAAAAATCAAATATAAAAAAATCAGATAATAATAATAATAATAATAATAATAATAATAATATCCTTTCAGTTAGTATATTTAATATACTAACTGAAAGGATATTATTATTATTATTATTATTATCTGAGACCTGTCAGCAGTTCCTTATAAATATTCATCTTAATTCCACAGAATATTTATAAATCTTTCCACAGATTATCTAATATTGCCTTGAAGGAGTTTAGAGATGGGGGCATTCACTACTGATGATGGTAGTTTATTCCATGTATTCACCACTCTGTTGCTAAAATAATTTTGTCTTGCGTTTGCTTTACAAAAATTTTTTAAAGAGTTTTAATTTATGTCCTCTGGTATTGATATTTTGAGCACTGTTTAGTGGGTCAAAGTTCGTTGAATAAAAACCATGTGTATATTTGTAGGCTTCAATCATATCCTCTTCTTATACATCGATAAACCAAACAGATGAAAGCATAGTTCCAGGAACTTACACTTGCGGTCAGTCTTGCATTAAATAAATAAACAAATTAGCACCCAGATAAATAAATAAATACCCAGACAGCTACGTTACAAACACTTTTACACTTATATAATAAGTGTAATGAATAACTGATATATAAGTTAGTTGTATATCCAGTTCTTCATACATTTAACTATATCTAGAGTTATTATTTTTTCTTTCTTTCTTCTAAAATGAATAGTAGAATGCCATGTTTGTGTGTCCACCTACGCAAATGTTTACTAAAGTGTCACGGACATTTTTTCGTTTTTTCTTTTTTTAATTTACTTATTTTATGTTTGAAAGAAACAGATTTTTTTCTTCAATATGTAAACTACTTTTCGACTAAAACTAAAATTTAACTTTATATAATTGATTTAATTAATTAATTTTAATTCTTTTTTAAGTGATTAAGTACGTTTTTTTATTTTTATTATTTTTCTTTAAAATGTACCTAGAATTATAAAAAAAAGAAAAGAAAAAACAAACCAAAAAACTTTCAAAGCAAAGTACATGGCAATTTAATTTACTTGGGCTGCTAACCATATTGGCGGCCTTTGATAAACTTAAAAGGCCAAATTCTAAATTTGTTGTCCCTTAACCCCACAAACATTTATCTCTGTTACGGTCCTGGAAATTATCACCCACCGGTAAGAAGAAGTAAATAAAATTCTTTTAAGCAATCGATCTTGAATAAATGATAATTTCAATTTTATTCAAGCAACTTACTTTTAGTTTACACAGAAACAAAGCAAACGATAAAATTACCAAAGTCATATAGCAGAGATTTTTTTTTCTTTCTTTTTTTTTGGGGGGGAGGGAAGGGAATAATAATAATAATAATATAATAATAATATCCTTTCAGCTAGTATTTTAGGTCTGAGACCTGTCAGCTGTTCCTTATAAACAAAATTTAGAATTTGGTCTTAAGTTAATCAAAACCGCTAAAGTGGCAAGTACTTTTAAAATTGCCAGTACCTCTAAATGGAAGAAAAACAATGGTTGAAATAATAAGAGAACCGTATGTGTTACAAAAAACTTTTCACTTTTTTAAAGATTTCTACTGGGAAAATATGATCATTAACGAAATAAATAAATAAAACCCTGTAAAAATATTAAATGGGGTTAAATTTGAGGGGGCAGCCTCCCCTCCCGGGCTGCTACAGTCCTGATTGCAAATAAGTCGCCTGATTTGTTAAGAAAGTCCTATTTGAAAAAACAAAAAAACAAAACACTTTCGAAAACAGGTTCTTATTCCGAAAAGAAACACTAACATCTATATATCACCAGTAATTTTTTTATTTTGTATTTTTGAGATGAGGCTTGATGTTAATATTTTTTGATATTTCGGACTGTTGTATCTCATCTTTATTGTGTGTAAACAAAGCCCAAGGATACAGCGGCCTGGACGTTTGTGCTTTCTTTAAAAAATGTTTTATTATATATACCACTATAAAGATGAGAACAATAGTCCGAATATAAAAAATTAGAATAAATTTTTATATAGAATTAAATTACACCCCCAAAAGTCAGAACATCTTTATTATTTTTTAAAGATTTTTTAACACGTTTAATACGTTTTTTTTTATCTATCTTTTTACGAAATAGATTATTTACTATTTTACATCTTATAAGTTCTACTTAGGGTAAGAAAGAGAACAAAGAAACTGTTACTAACTTTAGTAGCAAATTATATTTTTTACAATTATTTTAAATAAAGAACAGAGAATAAACAGAAGTTTTGAATGACTAAAATGAAATAAATATTGTAAAGTAATTCGATAAAAAAAAATCGGTAAAAAAAAAAACAAACATTATACAACAAATGAACACAAACAGGTCAAAATTACGACTATCTTTATTAAAGAATAAAACAAAAAAACATTTTAAACATTTTGAATAAAATAAATAACTAAATCAATAACAAAAGAAAAATGAATCTTAGAAAACGAAAGTACTCTTTCTTTTAGGATACGTACAGTAAGTGCTAAGGACACTTATTAAAAAACACATCTAAATCGTAAATTTTAAATATTTATTTTGTAAACAATTACGAACGATTTACATAAGCATGTTTTTATTATTTATTGAATAATTTCTTTAAGATAAACTTGAAAAGTATTGTCAAATGATTATAAAACGGCTAAGAAGAGTAAGGATGTTTTTAAGCAATAGAAATAAGGTGATGAAGAAATACCTATTAAAATAAATTAAAATAGAATGAAAGGCAAATGATATTTTAACGTTTGATTATCCATGTATTATTCACAGGTGTTTGACACTTTTTTTTTCGTTACACTCACACACACACACACACCACAAAGAAGGGGCTGAGCAAAAAGTAGATGGATACTAAATTTAATATTAATTGTAACAATAATTTTCAATTATTATTATTTATTAATTTTAGAAATAGGAAAACTTGAACCAATTGAAATTTTGTTACAATTAAATTAATTCAGTATCCATCTACTTTTTGCTCACCCCTTCTTGTGTGTGTGTGTGTGTGTGTGTGTGTAACGAAAAAATAAGTGGTCAAAACACGTGAATAATACATGGAATAATCAACGTAAAATATATTTGCTTTTCATTCTTATTTTAATTATTTTAATACGTATTTCTTTCATCACCTTATTTCTATTGCTTAAAAAACATCCTTACTCTTCTTAGCGTTTTATAATCATTTGACAATACTTTTCAAGTTTATCTTAAGAAATTATTCCAATAAATTATAAAAACATGTCTTATGTAATCGTCGTAATTGTTACAAATAAATATTTTAAATACGATTTAGAATGTGTTTTTTTAATAAGTGTCCTTAGCACTAACTGTACGTATCCTAAGAAAGAGTAACTTTCGTTTTTCTAAGATTCTTTTCTTTTGTTTATTGATTAGTTATTTATTTTATCAAAATGGTTTAAAAAATGTTTTTATTTTTTATTCTTTAATAGATAGTCCGTAATTTTGACGGCTGTTGTGTTCATTTGTTGTATAATGTTTTTTTTTTTTATACCGGATTTTTTTTTTCGAATTACTTTACAATATTTATTCATTTTTAGTCATCAAAAACTTCTGTTATTTTCTGTTCTTTATTTTAAAATAATTGTAAACTAAATAATTTTGCTACTAATAGTTAGTAACAGTTTTTCTTTTGTTTCTCTTTCCTTACCCTAAGTAAGAACTATAAGATGTAAAATAGTAATAAATCTATTTCCGTAAAAATAGATTAAAAAAAGTATGCTAAACGTGGTTAAAAATCTTTTAAAAAATAATAAAGAATGTTCTGACTTTTTTGGGGTGTTAATTTAATTCTATATTAAAAATTAATCTAATTTTGTTTATATTTCGAAACTATTGTTCTTCATCTTTATAGTGGTATATATAATAAACATTTTTTAAGAAAGCACAATGGGGGTGGGTGGGTGGGGGGGGGGTGGGGGGTTCCCTAGGCGCTGTATCCTTGGCTTTGTTTACACCAAAATAAAGATGAGTACAACAGTCCGAAATATCAAAAATTATTACATCAAAGCCTCATCTCAAAAAATACAAAATAAAAATATACTGGTGATATATAGATGTTAGTGGTTTCTTTTCGAATAAGAACCTGTTTGAAGTGTTTGTTTTGTTTTGTTTTTTTCAATAGGACTTTCTTAACAAATCATCGAGCTTATGCAAATCAGGACTGTGCAGCCCGGGAGGGGAGGCTGCCCGCCTCAAATATTTACCCATTTAATATTTTTAACACGGGTTTTATTTTTTTTTCGTTAATGAATCTATATTTTTCCAGTAGATAATCTTTAAAAAAGATGAAAGTTTTTTGTAACACAATACGGTTCTCTTATTAATTTCAAACCATTGTTTTCCTTCCATTTAGAGTAACTGCAATTTTAAAGTACTTGCCCACTTTAGCGGTTTTTGATTAACTTAAGACCAAATTCTAACCATTTGTTTATAAGGAACAGCTGAACGGTCTCAGACCTAAAATACTAGCTGAAAGGATATTATTATTATTATTATTATTCTTATTATTATCGCCCTCCCTCCCCGCCCCGCAAAAAAAAAGAAAAAAGAAAAAAAATCTCTGCTATGACTGTAAATTTTATCGTTTGCTTTGTTTTCTGTCGTAACTAAAAAGTATTAAGGTTGCTTGAATAAATTGAAATTATGCATTTTATTCAAGATCGTTGCTTTAAAAGAATTTATTTCTTCTTCTTAAAGTGGGTGATATATTTCAGGACCGTAACAGAGATAAATGTTGTGGGGGTAAGGGACAAACAAAATTTGAATTTGCTTTTAAAAGTTTATCAAAGGCCGCCAATATGGTTTAGGGCAGCAAGTAAATTAAAATGCCAGTACTTTTGCTTTGAAAGTTTTTGTTTGTTTTTTTCTTTTCTTTTTTATAATTCGTAGTACGCATTTAAAGAAAAAATAATAAATAAAAAAAACGTACTTAAATCACTTAAAAAAGAATTAAATTAATTAATTAAATCGATTATATAAAGTTAATTTAGTTTGTCGAAAAGTAGTTACATATTGAAGAAAAAAATCCTGTTTTTCTTTCAAACATAAATAGTAAATTAAAAAAAGAAAAAACGAAAAAATTCCGTGACACTTTAGTAACATTTGCGTAGGTGGACACACAACATTGCATTCTACTTTCATTTTAGAAAGAAAGAAAGAAAAAATAACTCTAGATATAGTTAAATGTTATGAAGAACTGGATATACACTAACTTATATATCAGTTATTCATACACTTATTCATATAAGTGTAAAAGTGTTGTAACGTGAGCTGTCTGGGTATTTTTTATTCTATCTGGGTGCTAATTTGTTTATTTATTTAATGCAAGACTGACCGCAAGTGTAAGTTCCTGGAACTTATGCTTTCCATCTGTTTGGTTTATCGATGTATAAGAGAGGGATATAATTGAAGGCTACAAATATACAGCATGGTTTTTTATCACGAACTTTGAACCACTAAACAGTGCTCAAATATAATACAGAGGACATAAATTTAATACCTTTAAAAAATTTTTGTAAAGCAAAGCAAGCAAAATTTATTTTAGGCAAAACAGAGTGGTTAGAATCATGGAATAAACTACCATCATCAGTAGTGAATGCCGGCCTCTCTAACTCCTCAAGGCAATATTCAGATAATCTGTGGAAGATTTTATAATATTCTGTGGAATTAAGATGAATATTTATTAAGGAACTGCTGACAGGTCTCAGATAATAATAAATAATATAATAATATCCTTCAGTTAGTAATACTTTAAATATGATAACTGAAAGGATTTCTTATTATTATTATTATTATTTTTTATTATCTGATTTTTTTATATTTGATTTTTCGTACTGTTGTCCTCATCTTTATATCTGGTAATGTAAAATCACACGTTTTACATCGCCATGAGGCAACAGTCTGAAAATCAATTTATATACACATCAAGCTCATAAAATTCCCTATTTTTACCAAGGCAAAAATTGTTTGTTTTTTTAAGCAATACGTAATTAAAAAAAACAAAAACAACCTTAATTCTAACCCCATAAAGCGTAACCCAATTCGCAAAAGTCATTCATGACTGTAGTTAACTGTCCATGGGACCACAAAAACTTTCCGTTTTAATTTCCGACCAATGTTGCAAGTTTAGCCCATTTGGATATATATGAATGATATTTTGCTATATCCATGTCATATTGTTCTTTTAAAACATCAGAAGAGTCAGTGGCTTGTGTTGCTGTCTCGTCTTTATTTGCACTTCACAGTAAACGAAGAATAATAAATAAATAAGGTTTGGGAAATTCAGAAACTGAAAGTGAAATAAAACACTGTATATGTACAAATTTTTATGTTTACTCGTTTGTTTATTACGATTGCGTTTAGATTTTTTTTTAGTCTGAATGTAAGTTAAGTTTTTTATAAGATAAGTTTAATGTTTAGATGTGGCACGCGGGCGCTCTCAGGTTGCTTAGATCACTTGCTGTTGCTTAAATAGTTTACCCGTTCTAAACTTGTGTTTTAACAACACTGGCGCTCTGTTAGGGAAAATCGGTAGTTTCCGTTTTGAATCATTTGTTGTTTGTATGCTCAGCTTCATAACGCTGTTGGGCGATTTTCAAGTCCGAACCTTAACAAATGTGGAGTATGAGTTTTGATATTTCAGCCTGCACAAAAAGACTCAAATTTCTATTGGATTATTATTTATTAGGTTTGCTCATTTACGGACTTTTTATATATAGGCATTAATTGTTTGAATATTTTAAAAACGTCAATATCTCATTAGTTTTAGCTACATATTTTTAATACAATATTTCTTAATTAAATAAATACGATTTTGGCTATACAATGAACGGAGGTGTTTAAATTTACATTTTATAATTTATAAAATTCCTAAAAAATTTTTTTTTTTTAATAGATAAACTGGAACTTTTTTTAACATTCCTTAGTAAATAAGCCTAACGATTTGAAAATAAGGGATAGATATTTTTTCTTTACGAGACTTAAGTTTCAATTAAGACGTCCTACTACAAAACAGCATCAAAGTATCGTTTGTTTGGTTTTTTTTACATAATGTTCTGTCAATTAAATTATCTTTCCAAAATGTAAAATTCCTTTTATACAAAAAAATTACGCCTGAGAAGAAATTTGTACGGGGGAATCATTGCAGGAAACAAAACTAATGAAAAAAATCAGGTCTGAAGTTCTTCCCTTTTATTACTTTATATACAAAATTTTTTATTAAAATTTTGATTTAAGTTAGTCCACAGATGCCATTTATTACTGAAGTTGTGAGTTGAATCCTCGTGGGGTGCCCCATTTAATCCCTTTTTATTTGTTTAATTATCTCACGAATTATAAATCAAATCTCTACTTATTTTTGCTCAAAACGCAAGCCGCGGTGATATTTAATGTGTATAATATTTACGTTGTTGTTTATTGTTTTTATTTTCGAAGTTTCTCAAGACATACATATACGCACAACTTCGCCCTTTATATCATGTATAGATAGATTGGTTTTGTTTTGTTTTTGTTCATATAACTTAAGCTCAATTAATTCATTTTGTATTATTTGGGAGTTTTTTCGACTGTTGTACTCATCTTTATTGCTATATTACACTATTAATATACATATATGATATATATAATGGTCAGTTAATACAGTTTTAAGTGACAATGCATCTGGTAGGTTGCAAGTTCATCTTGCCAAGGTGATACACATAGAATGACTTACCCACCATCTCCTACCGGTCATGGTTAACTGGAATGAGAACATTCTANAGCTTGTTATATTTATTCTTGAGCGTCCTCGTGGTGTAGGTTAGCAGCTAGTCCCACAGATCTCTATTACTACTGGTAGCCCCGTGAGTTAGATCCTCCTGGATGCCTATAACCTAACCCGGTGTCAACACGGTATATACCTAATTCAACTAATAGCTTTTATATTTATTCTTGAGCGTACCCTCGTGGTGTAAGGGTTAGCACACTAGTCTCACAGATCTATTACTCAACTGGTAAGGAGTTAGATCCGCTCGGATGCCCCAATACACCCTACCCGTGTCTAACCGGTTGTATACTTACAGTCTACTTAGCAGCCTATATATTTATTCGTTACTCGACAATTGTATAATTAATTATACAGTATTAAATTAAATTATTAGTACCCTTTCACCACAATCAGCACGATCGCACTCATGAACACGGATATGGTATAATACATATTTTCTTAAGAGCACTTTAGAAGTAAAAAACGACTGGAAGATTTTAGAACTGAGCATGGAACGCGAAAGAATACAGAGATATAGATATACTATTGAGTAGTAAGAAGTTGCTACTTTACATCTATTCGTGAATAGATATTGAGCGAGACATTTTATTATTGAATACTAAGAGAGTGTCCGTCTTAAAATAGTCAGTATATGTGTGGAGACAGTAACCATATCCTAATTCCAGATGTGATACAATGTAAATAGCAAGATTCTGATAATAGAATGTTCTCGAGAGACTTGGTACCTGAGTAGCGTAGTTCTTGTCACCGCCAGAGTATTCTCGATCCGAGACTTCTCGGAAGTCTACTGGGACCTGTGTCGTCTCGAGACATAGTCAGTGTGAAGCAGTTATATTTCAGAGCGCACTCTCGGGAACTTACTTGCCTTCTTGGACTGAATAAGGGTTAGGTTCAAAGTTCGCGTGATGGCTCTCGATTACGACAAAAAGGTTCCAATTATGACAAGAAGGTTCCAGAGTCCGAAAAGAAATACCGAAGAAGGCCGGAGGGCACATTGGCCAAAACATTGTACAGATAACAAGTAAAGATGAGGACAATAGTCTGAATAATCCAAATAATACTATGAATCAAGCTCATCTCAAAAATTCCGAGAAGCACTACTTTAATTTTTATTTATCATTAAGTTGCAACGATCACCGATTGCAAAGATGTGAAATGTGTGCAATATGCATTTGAAAGCTTTCACAGCCTTTCGTATACACAAAATATGTATCAAAGATTCCTACCAACTCATTGCTTTAAACTGATTGCTGCTGACTGTTACGCTTTTTTCTTTATCCAGGCTCATTTAACAATTATAATACTAAGAAATGCAACCCTATTTTCTATGTTTGCATCATGCATCACAGTCTATGACAAGGGTTCTGGATCTAATATTTGTAAGCAAAGTCTTAAAACAAAGGTGAATACTTGATAGTTTTATGTTAGAATAGGTTGTTTTGGTTTGGTTTTGTTTTACGGCATATCAACCTCAGTGTGTCATTTAATGCCAATAAAAGTTTTGAAATAAATCAATTCTTAATGGACAATACAATTTTTTATAAATACATTTTTCTATTAAACCCATAGATGGGACCACTAAAAAGTACTACCAACTCCGGGTCAGAGTGGACCAGGGAGCAATGGTAATGAAGGGGTGCTCCAATTCCCCGAAACCTCCAAAACTGGAACCTCACCATCAGATAGAGTTTAACGTCATTCCCAGGACATGTAGACCTCAGGCCACCGCTCTTCTGGCACCCATATGATAAAAAGGGTTTGGGGCTTGCCATAAGGACAATAGGGTTGGGAAAATCATAATAGGTGCTAGGGCTTGACGTGACCAGCCGATTGATCGGAGGGGGCTCTTCGATCGCCGTCTAGCCCAAGATAGGGCCAAAGTGGAGTATTGCAAGTCATGAACTGCTCATCCACCTGGGCTCTATCCTTAAGCATCACGAGTTGCCACACATGGCCAACATGTGGCCCATTGGGGAGTCTTACCCCTCTGCATCGGTGCAGTAGACCCGCCGACAGTGCAGAGAATAGGTTTGTGTAACTAGCCATATTAAATGCGACTGCAAATACCCACTTTAAACAACCACAAATTTGAGGTGCGACATATCCGCTAGTATATACAAGTATTTATTATCAGCTTAGCTTACATGTGGCACAGGCAGACGTATATAGCACCCGGTGAGAATCAAATTTATTAACAATGGTTTGCTAAACCAGCCGCTAACATTGGTTTATATTCTGGCTGTGGAATTACTATTCCACACAACTCTATTGGTGTTGCAGTGCTTGGATCTCATTAATAAAAATGATTTTTTTTGTTTCACTACAAACTGCGC
Organism: Doryteuthis pealeii; assembly: GCA_023376005.1. Classification (NCBI taxonomy): domain Eukaryota; kingdom Metazoa; phylum Mollusca; class Cephalopoda; order Myopsida; family Loliginidae; genus Doryteuthis; species Doryteuthis pealeii. The sequence goes on along the minus strand of CM042166.1, from coordinate 29,248,485 downwards.
ATGGTATGCCTTCCTGCTTCATTTTTTTAATCCTTAGAACAAAAATAACTGGTATTTTTGTGCTACAACTAGAAGTAATATTTACCCTCTGAATGTTTATACCCAACTAATACACGACTTCAATAAAACCACAGACACGTGTATATAAAAATATGACCAGTCTTTTATTTTCTTTGGTGTGTGGGTGGTGAGGGGCGACGCAAGTGTTCACAATTTGAAAATATCTGGGTGAGTTGTTGAAGAGCGCAGTGTTCACATGAACTTCCGAGGGTGGTTGATGACGGGACGCAACGAGGTTACGTTCACAGCTACTCGCTGGGGACTGACTGTCCTTTCGAGATCCACTAACCTTTATATACAATAAATATGCCCACGCATTTTTATCTTTTGATCTGATAATGGACATACTTCCTTTTTTTATATATTTCTTTATCTTTCTCTCCGCCTCCTCACCGGAAGAGGAGTCTTCCGTTTTCCTTTTTTCTTATATATTTCTTCATCTTCTCCCTGCTTCTTGACTGGAAGATCTCTCTTCCATTCTCCCCCTTTTTATATATATATATATTTCTTTATCTTTTTTCTCTTGATCGGAAGATTCCTCTTCCGTTGTATGATATGCAACATGAATATTCTAAGCCCCACAAACAGGGAGAGTGTCCTGAGTATGACATTAAACTGCATCTAATGATGAAGTTCCAGTTTTGGAGCTCTGGGGAATGTGGGGTACCCCCATTCATTGCCATTACTCCTAGGTCCACTTTGACCCAGAGTGGTAGTACCTGTTAGGGTCCCATCTATGGGTTAAATAGAAAAAAATGTGTTTTAAAAAAATTGAATTTCTCTGAATTTTCGAGATGAGGCTTGATGATTAGTATATCTGCATTATTCAGACTATTGTCCTCATCTTCATTGTATCTGTACAACTGAAGAAGGCCGGAGGGCACATCGGCCGAAACGTTGTACAGATAACGATGAAGATGAGGACAATAGTCTGAATAATGCAGATAATACTAAAAAAATGAGTTTAAAAAAAATTGGTTGCATAAATAGAACAAAACTTCTTTGGCATAAAATGACCCAACAAGTGTTGACATGCGTAAAATCCAACAAACCAAACCAACAGGGTGAAAAATAACCTTATGCTTTGCTATCTGTTTATTTATTTATTCATTTTAAACATCTTTCTAAGTCACAAACAAACTTCAAAAAACAGTGATAAGTTAGATAAGTCAGGTTCATTTGCACTTTATTATCAAAACATGCACTAATCTCGGACTAATAGAATCATGGCTTAGTAGAAGAGATTAGCAAAAGTTTGTTTATTTTTTGACCAACCAGGACTGGATTATCACTCACTGAGGCCCTAAGCTATATGATAGCTGAGGCCTGTGGAGATCAAAATAAAAAAATAAAAAGTCTCCATGAGACCTAGACAGGAAGAACCCTTTTAAAATTGATAAATGTAAATAAATTCTCCCATTCACTTTCTGACAAAGGTTTATTTAATCAATTAAAGTGGGGTATCATTTATAGAATGTGGCCTATGAAATCATGTCTCTCTTATAGTATGTGGCCTACCATAAAAAGCATATTATAAGGTTATAATAATAACTGCTAACCCTAACCCTATTTCAGAATTTTAGAATTAAATAGATCTCTGATTCATGTAAATTATGGATAAATTCTTTTTAATTATTCTTAATTACTATATACAGGTTATGACTGAATTGCATTTCTTGAAATTGAATATATGTGAAAAATAATTAGTTTCAATAAATTGCCTACTATTTATATCTATAAATATACTCTTACTGAGGTAGGACACATTCAAACTGGGTAACATATTATAAGAGAATCAAAAAGGTAGGGCACATACTATAAGAGAATCAAAAAGGTAGGCCACATACTATAATGGCACTTCTAGTCTTATTATTGGTGCTATTGTTATTAATCTCGTAAAATATGCATTTTTTATGTTCCAATTAAGTCTAGTCTGGATTTAGATGGAATTCTCAATGGTAAAACATGCGGACAACAACAATGTCATTCATTTAATTCTAAACTAGTAGCGGCTACCCGGTGTTGCCTGGGTAGAGTGGGATTTTTTTTAAGTTAGTCCCACAGATCCATTATTACTAAATCACATCCTCCTCATCAATAGGTGTGTGAAAATTAGCAACCCTATTATTTATTCATTTTGTTTTTTTGACTGTTCTTTTTTTTATTGTGAAATATATATCACATATATAATGTTTTTGCCTACTTCAGGTGTTCCTTGTAATCCATTGGTGCAGACTGCACTCTCTCTTACATTGTATGTATATTGGGGATAACAGTCTGAAAAATCAAAATAATACATATCAAGCTCATAAAAAAATTCAGACAAATTATTTTAGTTTAATAATCAAATGAATAAATACAATTGTAAACTCTTTTTTTTTCTTTATTCAAAATATTTGGTGAATTGAATTTGTTTGTCTGAATTTTTTGCGATGAGGCTTGATAATTTGTATGATTCAAACTGTTGTCCTCATCTTTATTGTTATATACACATTTCAGTTGATGTGCTCTCCAACCTTCTTCAGATGTTTCATGTTGAATTCAGGAACCTTCACAGAACTTGGAACCATTTATTCAATCCACGGGGTAGAATGTTCTCATTCCGTTAACCATGACCGGGTATAAGTGTTAAGTATTCTATGTTGTTATCACCCTTGGCCAAGATTGAACTTGCAACCTACAGATGATTGTCACTTAAAACTGTATTAACTGAACCATTATATATTCATATATGTATATTAATAGTGTATATAGCAATAAAGATGAGTACAACAGTCCGAAAACTCCAAATAATACAAAATGAATTAATTGAGTTAAGTAATTTGAACAAAAAACAAAACAAAACAATCTATCTATACATATATAAAGGGCAGTTGTGCGTATATGTATGTCTGGAGGAAACTTCGAAAAAAAAACAATAAACAACAAAGTAAATATATATACACATTAAATATCACCCGGGCTTGGTTTTTGAGCAAAAATAATAGAGATTTGATTTATATTCGTGAAGATAATTAAAAAATAAAAAGGGATTTAAATGGGGCACCCCACGAGGATTCAACTCACAATTCAGTAATAATGGATCTGTGGGACTAACTTAAAATCAAATTTTAATAAAATTTTTGTATATAAAGTAATAAAAGAAGAACTTCAGACTTATTTTTTTCATTAGTTTTTGTTTCCTGCAATGATCCCCAACAAATTTCTTGGTAATTTTTTTGTATAAAAAGGAATTTTACATTTTTGGAAAGATAATTTAATGACGGAACATATGTAAAAAAAACCAAACAAACGATACTTTGATGTTTTTGGTAGTAGGACGTCTTGACATTTGAAACCTAAGTCTTGTAAAGAAAAAAATATCTATCCCTTTTTTTTTCTAAATCGTTAGCTTATTTAAGGAATGTTAAAAAGTTCCAGTTATCTACTTTTAAAAATTTTTTTTAGGAATTTTTAAAAAATTTATAAAATGTAAAATAAACACTCCCGTTCATTGTATAGCAAAATCGTATTTATTTAATTAAAGAAAATATTGTATTAAAAATATGTAGCTAAAACTAATGAGATTATTGGCGTTTTAAAATATTTCAAAACAATTAATGCCTATATATAAAAAGTCCGTAAATTGAGCAAACCTAATAAATAATAATCAATTAGAAATTTGAGTCTTTTTTTTTTTATACAGGTGAAATGTCAAAACTCACTCCACATTTGTTAAGGTTCTGGACTGAAAAATCGCCACAGGGTTGATGAAGCTGACATACAAACATACAAATGATTTCAAAACGGAAATTACCGATTTTCCCTAACAGAACGCCAGTGTTGTTAAAACACCAAGTTTAGACGGGTAACTATTTAAGCAACAGCAAGTGATCTAAGCAACCTGAGAGGCCCGCGTGCCACATCTAAACATTAAACTTATCTTATAAAACTTAACTTACATTTCAGACAAAAAAAAATCTAAACAGCAATCGTAAATAAACAAACAGTAAACATAAATTTGTACATTACAGTGTTTATTTCATTTCAGTTTCTGAATTTCCAAACCTTATTTGATTTATTTATTTCTTCGTTACTGTGAAGTGAAAATAAAGACGAGACAGCAACAACAAGCCACTGACTCTTCTGGATGTTTTAAAAGTACATATGACATGTGGATATAGCCAAAATATCATTCATATATATCCAAATGGGCTAAACTTGCAAATTGGTCGGAAAATTAAAACGGAAAGTTTTTTGGTGGTCCCCCATGACAGTTTAACTACAGTCTATGAATGAACTTTTTGCGAATTGGGTTACGGTTTATGGGGTTAGGGATTAAGGTTGTTTTTTGTTTTTTTTTAATTACGTATTGCTTAAAAAACAACAATTTGCTTGGTAAAAATAGGGAATTTTTATGAGGCTTGATGTGTATATAAATTTGATTTTTCAGACTGTTGCCCTCATTGGTATGTAAAACGTTGTGATTTTACATACCAGAATAAAGATGAGGACAACAGTACGAAAAATCAAATATAAAAAAATCAGATAATAATAATAATAATAATAATAATAATAATAATATCCTTTCAGTTAGTATATTTAATATACTAACTGAAAGGATATTATTATTATTATTAATTATTATCTGAGACCTGTCAGCAGTTCCTTATAAATATTCATCTTAATTCCACAGAATATTTATAAATCTTTCCACAGATTATCTAATATTGCCTTGAAGGAGTTTAGAGATGGGGGCATTCACTACTGATGATGGTAGTTTATTCCATGTATTCACCAATCTGTTGCTAAAATAATTTTGTCTTGCGTTTGCTTTACAAAAATTTTTTAAAGAGTTTTAATTTATGTCCCTGGTATTGATATTTTGAGCAATGTTTAGTGGGTCAAAGTTCGTTGAATAAAAACCATGTGTATATTTGTAGGCTTCAATCATATCCTCTTCTTATACATCGATAAACCAAACAGATGAAAGCATAGTTCCAGGAACTTACACTTGCGGTCAGTCTTGCATTAAACAAATAAACAAATTAGCACCCAGATAAATAAATAAATACCCAGACAGCTACGTTACAACACTTTTACACTTATATAATAAGTGTATGAATAACTGATATATAAGTTAGTTGTATATCCAGTTCTTCATACATTTAACTATATCTAGAGTTATTTTTTTCTTTCTTTCTTTCTAAAATGAATAGTAGAATGCCAATGTTGTGTGTCCACCTACGCAAATGTTTACTAAAGTGTCACGGACATTTTTTCGTTTTTTCTTTTTTTAATTTACTTATTTTATGTTTTGAAAGAAACAGATTTTTTTCTTCAATGTAACTACTTTTCGACGAAAACTAAAATTTAACTTTATATAATTGATTTAATTAATTAATTTTAATTCTTTTTTTTAAGTGATTAAGTACGTTTTTTTTATTATTATTATTTTTTTTTTTAAATGGTACCTAGAATTATAAAAAAAGAAAAGAAAAAAACAAACAAAAAACTTTCAAAGCAAAGTACTGGCAATTTTAATTTACTTGCTGCTAACCATATTGGCGGCCTTTGATAAACTTAAAAGGCCAAATTCTAAATTTTGTTTGTCCCTTACCCCCACAAACATTTATCTCTGTTACGGTCCTGGAAATTATCACCCACCGGTAAGAAGAAGTAAATAAAATTCTTTTAAAGTAACGATCTTGAATAAATGATAATTTCAATTTTATTCAAGCAACTTAAACTTTTAGTTTACACAGAAACAAAGCAAACGATAAAATTACCAGTCATAGCAGAGATTTTTTTTTCTTTCTTTTTTTTTTCGGGGGGGGAGGGGGGGAAATAATAATAATAATAATAATAATAATATCCTTTCAGCTAGTATTTTAGGTCTGAGACCTGTCAGCTGTTCCTTATAAACAAAATTTAGAATTTGGTCTTAAGTTATCAAAAACCGCTAAAGTGGCAAGTACTTTTAAAATTGCCAGTACCTCTAAATTGGAAGAAAACAATGGTTTGAAATAATAAGAGAACCGTATGTGTTACAAAAAACTTTTCATCTTTTTTAAAGATTTCTACTGGGAAAATATAGATTCATTAACGAAATAAATAAATAAAACCCTGTAAAAATATTAAATGGGGTAAATATTTGAGGGGGCAGCCTCCCCCTCCCGGGCTGCTACAGTCCTGATTGCATAAGCTCGATGATTTGTTAAGAAAGTCCTATTTGAAAAAAACAAAACAAACAAAACACTTCGAAACAGGTTCTTATTCCGAAAAGAAACACTAACATCTATATATCACCAGTAATTTTTATTTTGTATTTTTGAGATGAGGATTGATATTAATAATTTTTGATATTTCGGACTGTTGTACTCATCTTTATTGTGGTGTAAACAAAGCCCAAGGATACAGCGGCCTGGACGTTGTGCTTTCTTTAAAAAAATGTTTTATTATACATACCACTATAAAGATGAGAACAATAGTCCGAAATATAAAAAAATTTAAATAATTTTAATATAAATTAAATTAACACAAAAAAAGTCAGAACATCTTTATTATTTTTTAAAGATTTTTTAACACATTTAAGATACTTTTTTTTTAATCTATCTTTTTACGAAATAGATTATTTACTATTTTACATCTTATAGTTCTACTTAGGGTAAGAAAGAGAACAAAGAAACTGTTACTAACTATTAGTAGCAAATTATTATTTTTTACAATTATTTTAAATAAAGAACAGAGAATAAACAGAAGTTTTGATGACTAAAAATGAAATAAATATTGTAAAGTAATTCGAAAAAAAAATCGGTATAAAAAAAAAAACATTATACAACAAATGAACACAAACAGGTAAAAAATACGGACTATCTTATTAAAGAATAAAAAAAAAACATTTTTAAACCATTTTGATAAAATAAATAACTAAATCAATAAACAAAAGAGAATGAATCTTAGAAAAACGAAAGTTACTCTTTCTTTAGGATACGTACAGTAGTACTAAGGACACTATTAAAAAAACACATCTAAATCGTATTTTAAAATATTTATTTGTAAACAATACGAACGATTACATAAGACATGTTTTTATTTATTTATTGAATAATTTCTTTAAGATAAACTTGAAAAGTATTGTCAAATGATTATAAAACGGCTAAGAAGAGTAAGGATGTTTTTTAAGCAATAGAAATAAGGTGATGAAAGAAATACTATTTAAAATAATTAAAATAGAATGAAAGGCAAATGATATTTTACGTTGATTATTCCATGTATTATTCACGTGTTTGACCACTTATTTTTTCGTTACACACACACACACAAGAAGGGGGTGAGCAAAAAGTAGATGGATACTAATTTAATATTAATTGTAACAATAATTTTCAATGGTTTCAAGTTTTCCTATCTAAAATTAATAAATAATAATAATTGAAAAAAAAAATGTGGAATATGAAAGAAAGTGATACCAATAGTAGTTGGGGAACTTGGAATGGTCCCCCAAAAGCTTAGAAAAAAAGACTAGAGGAACTGGTAACCAGAGGAAGAATTGAGACCATCCAGACAACAGCATTATTGAAACCACCTGGAATACTCAGAAGAGTCCTGGAGACCTGGGAAAGACTCGTTGTCATTCAAACTCCAGTGAAAGACCATCAGGTAACGATGGTGTGAAAAACTAATAATAATAATAATGTTTCGTACACATATGGTTTTAGGTATTCCTAATAATTTTCAAACTGATCTATTTGACCAATAGATAGGACTCTAACAGGTACTACCACTCTGGTTCAAAGTGACAACAGTTACTTTGGGGGATGATGTCTATTCTATTTGTAAACAAGATTTGGTTATTTTGAACAGAACATTAAGGACCTAAATTTTACCATAAAAAACTTGTGCCTTTTCGAAGTTCCGAGAAGGCACCAGAGTTCCTACGAAAAGGTTCGCGAGTTAGAGGAGAAGAAACTGTTTAAGAAGGGCGGAGAACATATCGGCGGAAACGTTGTGTATATAATTTATATAAATAATAAAAATGAGGATAACAGTCCGAAAAATCCAAATACGAAAGTGTTTCCATTTTTGATTGATGGAAACGCATTTGACAACATTTCTTGTTTTATTACAAATAATAATAATAATAATAAATTCCACTTGTAAGTCATTAAAATTCAGGTATTTGACGTCCTATCATTGTGTAAAGGTTAGCAAGCTAGTCTCGCAGATCAACTATTGCTGAAAAGCGAGTTCGATCCTCGCTGGACGCCCCATACTTGTGACCTTGTGTCAAATCCTACCCGTATGGTAAATAATTGTTTGTTTTTTTAAGTCCAGGAATTACAAAAAAAAAAAGGTTTACTTTTCCACGATTTAAAATGATTTTAGATATCCAAAAACGGTCGGAAAATTAAAACGGAAAGTCTTTTGGTGGTCCCCCATGACAGTTTAACTACAGTCTATGAATTAACTTTTTGCGAACTGGGTTACGGTTTAGGGGATTAAGGTTGTTTTTAATTACGTATTGCTTAAAAAAAAAAAAAAAAAAAAACAAATTGCAATACATTTAATGTTGAAAAATATTTTTTTTTAACCAAGTTTAATTGAAATTATACATTGCAATACTAACACAAACAACTGCCTCAATAATGGGTTCAATAATTAATTTCAATGGTTAATTAAATGTATACTATACATTGTATAGTAATTTGGAGTTTTTGTTTATTTTTTTAAAGCAATACGTAATTAAAAACAACCTTAATCCCCTAAAACCGTAACCCAATTCGCAAAAAGTTAATACATAGACTAGTTAAACTGTCATGGGGGACCACCAAAAAACTTTCCGTTTTAATTTTCCGACCGTTGTGCAAGTTCAGCCTTTCTTTCATCAATTTTAAACTTAAACATTCTTATTTAATTTATAATAACAAAAATAACAGAGCGAATATCTTTCTAAAAGCCGAATAAATGACTTTAATAGCACCAACAACAGTTCTTATAATTTGTGTAAATAATAAAATAAATGAAATAGAAAAATAATTTAAGATTTCACATTTTTTTAATAATGTATGTATAAGACTTGGGTTTTTTTTTCTTTCGTCAATTTTAAACTTCTTAAACTATCTCATTTATTTTATAACAAAATAATAAAAATAAACTAAAAAAATAATAACAATAATAAGCTAAAATAAATAAATTAAATAAAATTAAAAAGTTAAGACGACACAGTTTTTGTTTCTTTCGTCAATTTTAAACTTAAACTAATTATTGATTTTATAATTTATAATAACAAAAATAACACAGCGAATATCTTTCTAAAAAAGCCGAATAAATGATTTTAATTGCAATAACAAGACTTCTCAATTTTGTAAATAATAAAATTGAAATAAAAGGAGAAATAAAGGAAAAGGAAATGAAAAACAAACTATCGTAAACATAAAAAAACGAAAGAGAAGGAAAGGTTTATAATAATATATCAACAACAACATTAAACCATTTAAGAAAACACAAACCTTAATAATAAGCACGTTTAAAGACGGGCATTGATAATTACCAAGCAATTAACAAACAAACGAACGACAACAAAGCGAGAATTAAAACTACAATGAGGCTATCTAAAAAAAAAAAAAACGTTCTTTCTTTCTTTCTATAATTTCAAGTAAAAACAACAACATAAGAAAATAAAAGTAAAAATGTTAGCAGCAGGCACTTACCCTTTCACCGGTTCCTCCATGTTGTAAATTTTGATCACATGACCATATTTCACTCCCCCCACGTGACTAATTACATCATCATTGGTTTGGCGAGGAAAACCCCCGTTTCCAACACATCTCTCTCTCTCTCTCTCTCACTCACTCACTCTATTTCTTTCTTTCTTTCTCTCTCTTTCCACACACACACTTGATAGATTGATTGATTGGTGCTATTTTTAGCGCTTCGTATAGTCGGCATAATTTATGTATAAAACAAAAGTATACTTAGAATTTACTTAGCTTTGTTTAATTCTGGCCTTTGTTTTGCCTATATTAACTGCTGTTACTAAATGGCCACCCATCTAAGTACTGAACAGGCTCATCGTTGCTTAACTTTAGGTGATCTATCGGGGAAGCTGTGCTTTCAGTGTGACTTGACCGTAAAGTCCAAAATAAACGTTTGCCTACTCAACTGAGACTTGCATAACTTTTACTGTGTTCGGAAATTATATACTGCTTTGTATATTTTGCACAACGTGGACGGAACAATATGCTAGATGGAAACTATATAAGGATGCTGGGTGCTGTCTTGAACAAATCCTGGAATAATGAAATTTATTATGTACAGTGCACCACAACTCATCAAAGTCTCATGTCAAGTACACAGAATAATGTATTAGTGTCAGGAACATGAACAGTTTACAGTAGTAATATGCAGAAGTATCCTACAAAATATGAACAGTTTACAGTAGTAATATGCAGAAGTATCCTACAAAACAGCAGCTGTAAAGCCACTTTCCTTCCATCAAACGAACTGTCCAAGTAAAACTAGAAAGACATGCTGGGCAAGTATATACAGGGTGTTCGGGATAAATTTGACAGTTTCATAAGGAAAAAGAAAAAGTGCTTGTTAACTACAAAATTTAATGGATTGTAAAGAAATTCAACAGGCACGAAAATTACGCTATTGTCAACAAGTCTCAATCAGAATAACTGCAATTAGCGTCGATCACAGCCTCAATCCTGCTCCGGAACCTGAAGCAAGCTGATGTTACAGTTTTTCTGGGAAAGGTCTCAAAAACTACTTTAATTCTGTCAATTAACTGGGCTTTTGTAGTACTGGCATGGCGATTGGTGTCTTTCTTAACAGCGCCCCATACATAATAATCCATGGGGTTAAGATCTGGGGAGTTCGGAGGCCAAACATTGGGACTGGTGTAATCGTAAATATTCGCCGACAACCATTTTTGACTTTTCCCAGAGGTGTGGTAGGGGGCCGAATCCTGCTGACATACATATGGCCTACCATTGGCTACCCTTGTTATCCAGAGCTTGACTACAGTTGATAAGTAGATAGATCTTACTAATTGTACTTTTTGATAATTTATACAATTGATGTAATTTATTATTAATTAAACTAGTGCTTTAACATTAAAAGGTGTTCGGGATAAATTTGACATATTCATATTTGATTATTTTTCTCCATAGATAAGAGATATTGATGCACACTATGCATCATTTAAAAGCTTGGACCCTTCTTCATTCATATACGTAATGACAGATAGAATGGATGACTGGAATCCACCTGAATCATGAAAGAGAAAAACTTGTATCATGATGATCTACGTCGGCCATCAAAATAAGGAGATTATGGTTGCTGCCCAATGCTCCCTGAACACTGTAAAAAATCAGACATAAACTGGAGAATTGCAATGGAGACTACGAGGCTATGATAAGAAGAAAGCAACATAACAGACGATCTGATTGCGTTTGGACAGCAAAATTCCTCGAAAATCTGCAGAGGACCCTCTGCAGGACCCTCAGATGCCTATGTGGAGTTGATAAATACTGTAGTCAAGCCCTGGATAACAAGGGTAGCCAATGGTAGGCTATATGTATGGCAGCAGGATTCGGCCCCCTGCAACACCTCTGGGAAAAATCAAAAATGGTTGTCGGCGAATTTTTACAACTACACCAGTCCCAATGTTTGGCCTCCGAACTCCCCAGATCTTAACCCCATGGATTATTATGTATGGGGCACTGTTGAGAAAAACGCCAATCACCATGCCAGTACTACAAAAGCCGAACATTAATGATCGATGCTAATGGCGGTTATTTTGAGTGAAACTTGTTGACATTAGTGTAATTTCCGTGCCTGTTGAATTTCTTTAAAATCCATTAAATTTTGTAGTTACCAAGCACTTTTTCTTTTTCCTTATGAAACTGTCAAATTTCTCCCAAACACCCTATATGTATTATGTAATCTATATTTACCAACCTCTCCGCACAAGCAGGATGCGACACAAGGTCAATTTCTTAAGCGGAGTTTAACAGGTTTGAATTCAGAGTTTTTCTTCTCCTAGACTAATTACCTAGCCATGGTTAAAGAGCCAGTCTGCCCTGCTATTTACCCATAGCTGGAGAGAGAATTGGATTCATACCTTTCCCAAGGGTATTAGCGACATGTGAAATGCAAACAGTTTTGTCCAAGAATTGAACTTGGGTTGATGAGTCCATTTCCTATGACTCTAACCATTAGACCACGCGCCTCTAAGTATAATATGAAAGTTACACTGAAAAACATATTTAAAGACAATATTTGATATTAAAGATGTCAATGATATTTAACTATACCAACTTAAGACTCCTTGTAGAAGAACAATAGTAGGTTGAATATTGTTTCCTCATAAAGAATAAATGAGATATGTGGGTATTAGAATAGAATTAAAATAGAACAAAAAATAATCTCCCAGAAGGTCTCAGACAGGAGGCACCCTTTGGGCATGCCCAGAAAAAAGCCCCCTTCCTACCACCAAGAAGATCCCTTGACCATTTGAACACCGACCTTGACTTGAAACAGATGCTATTGACTGGCTCAGGAGAAAATCTCCACTCCAAGAAATAGCCATGAACCTAGAAATAAAGTCTGAAACCTAAAAGTATTTTTGTTTTTGTCTCTTCTTTTCCCCTCCTTTAATTCATTTTCAGCCTGACAATCCACAAGAAGGAAGAACCACATATAATGGGGTTTAAAAGAAACAATTAATCAAAAGCCTAATCCCACATAAAATCATATACTCCATAGATACAAGGCAGAGATTATACAGAGTTGTATGAGTGAAATGTCTTAATATGGAGTGAGTCTTTAGTAGAGAAAATGTTGAATATGTAACTGGAGGAAAATTAAAATTTAAAGATTTACCGTATTTGACGGCATATAAGATGCACGAGCATATAAGACACCCCCCATTTCAGCAGGTCAGATTCAGGAAAAAAATGTTTGGTTATTTCCTATAAGTCTAACATGATCAAAGGGGAACCACTCTTGACTGATAAATTATCTATTTATTGATCTACTAGGAAAAAAGAAGATGGTTTTAGGGTTGGGTTTAGGGTTAGTTTAATGGGAAAATAAATGAATAATTTATCAGTCAAGAGTGGTTCCCCTTTGATCATGTTAGACTTATAGGAAATAACCAAAAGTTTTTAGTGTATTTAAGCATATATTGTTGAAAACAGCTACCATACACTCCTGTTAACCTTGATTATAACAATACCAGCAATAAAATAAAGATGCATGGAGTTTAGGGTAGGTAAAAGTACTGAGTGTAAGCTGGGTTAGTGAGCATCATAGAGAAGATTAGCCTAGGCTTACGGAAGGTCTCAAACTTCACCTACGATATATAAAACACACAGCAATTTTTTGAGCCCAAATTTTGGAAAAAAAGTGCGTTCTATATGCTGTCAAATACGGTACATGATACGAGGTTGCAAAACCCACCTGTCTATGGACAGGAATGCAACTGTGCAAACTTAATAGAATAGAATCCAGACATGACAATGAAATACAAGGAAGAGCTCATAAAGAGTTGTATGAGCGAAATGTCCTCATATGAAATGAGCATATAGTAAAGAAATTGTTGAATATGTTACTGGGGGAAAATGAAAATTTAAAAAATTTGCATGATAAACATGATATCTCGTTTCTGTGATATGAGGTCGCTGTGGGTGCAAAGCCTACCTGTTTGTGGACAGGAACATAACTCGTGCAGCTAATACTCTTTGTCAATGCAGGAAGGTAAGAGAGGCCTTTGACTTTCCTATATCTTCTTATACAATACAACTGGACATGCCACCTAGTGGCTATTGGCAGACATGGGAGATAATTACCTTTCTTGTCTTCTAGCATCAAACAGGGGAAAGATAGCATGTAAGACTATCAGCATGACCTTCTTTATTGACATATATACATGCACATGTGTGTTTGTGTATATATATATATATATATATATGTATATATATGTGTGTGTGTGTGTGTGCATGCATATATGTGTGTGTGTATATATAAATACATAAATATTTATATATATATATATATATATATATATATATATATAAATGTGCATGTGTACAAATATATATAGGCACATATATACACATACGCAGATGTGTACACACAAAGATATATATATTACATATGCACACACACACACACACACACACACACACACATATATATATATACACACATATACATACACACACATATATATATATTTATACACACACACACATATATAGGAATGTTCAGAAAATGGGATAAGGGAGATAAATGTGTAAAACTAACATTAATTAACAAGATTTTTTTTTGTAAAAAAAAAATGAAAATAAAGGATAAACTGAATAGAAAAATTAAATGTGTATTTCATTGACCTGGCTTATCAGGGGAGATAACCTTCTTTTGGTACATTTATGATCCGTACACAAAAATACGATCATCAGTAATAATTTAGTACGAGTAAGTAAGTAAAGTCGTCAGGGTGATCTAAAGTCGGTATCAGCCAAGCAGAGAGGGAGTCTATCCCCTTTTCACTAGTGCTAGACCAAGGAGATTGTTTTGGCATCTGAATTGGAGCGCCACACCTACCATCAGCTCCTTACTTTACCGCACAGATCCCTGTGCTATTCCTACACTGAATTGGCAAGAGCCGGTATAGAACTGACACTGTACTGACTGAGGTAAGCCAGCCCTACTTCATTTGGAGCTGCCAAATTGTACCTCATGTTATTAAAATATGACATGAAAAAAAAAAGAAAAATGTTAGATAATCTGTGGAAAGATTATAAATATTCTGTGGAATTAAGATGAATGTTTATAAGGAACAGCTGACAGGTCTCAGACCTAATATACTAGCTGAAAAGATATTATTATTATTATTATTACTATTATTTACTCCTTTTGAGTTTTCACATCAGCATTAGCTGATGGTCTTTCACTGGAGTCTGAGTGACAGCAAGTCTTCTCAGGTCTCCAGGACTCTTCTGAGTATTTTGGCAGATTGCAGCAGTGCAGTGTTCTGAATGGTTTCGATTCTTCCTCTGATTTCCAAACTTTCCAAACCCTTTTCCAATCTTTTTGGAACCGTTCCAAGTGCACCAACTACAATTGGTATCACTTTCACTTTCATATTCCATAACTTTTTCAGTTCTCTGGCAAGGTCCAGATATTTGTCCATTTTTTCATTTTCCTTTAGCTTCACCCTGTGATCTGCTGGCACTGCAAAATCCACCAGTTGACTATTGAAGTCAGTTAGCCTACAGCAGCTAAGTAGAACTTTTACCAGTGTCCAAGACAGCTGGTAAATATAGGAATCAAGAATGATCCACTCATGAATCAGGGTGACTTGGGTCATTCCACTCCTTGAGTTCTGATTGGCTGCCTGACTGGTTGATCTGCATGACACTGTGGAGTCCTATATATACCTGTCATTCTGCAGTGTACTTTGTAGCATGGCGAGCTTGTATTGAGTTACAATCGCATGCTACCTTGTCTTCCCAGTTCGACGGTAATTGGAACTTATTCTTCACAATGGTGAGTATCATTGTTTCTACATCTCCCCTCTCCCTCCCCCGCGTGCAGGCAAGGCTCTACGAGGAGTGAGCTGTTCTTTAAGGCCTGTCCTGTTTATGCGGGAATAACCTGGACAAGGCTCGAGGGATTTTCGATGGACGAAGGCAGGTTGATGTATCAGTGCTCACTGTGGGGTGTCGAATTGCTGTATGATACTCACCATTGTGAAGAATAAGTTCCAATTACCGTCGAACTGGGAAGACAAGGTAGCATGCGATTGTAACTCAATACAAGCTCGCCATGCTACAAAGTACACTGCAGAATGACAGGTATATATAGGACTCCACAGTGTCATGCAGATCAACCAGTCAGGCAGCCAATCAGAACTCAAGGAGTGGAATGACCCAAGTCACCCTGATTCAAGAGTGGATCATTCTTGATTCCTATATTTACCAGCTGTCTTGGACACTGGTAAAAGTTCTACTTAGCTGCTGTAGGCTAACTGACTTCAATATGGCACTGCAGACAGGATCTAAAACTGAAGATTGGGAAGAATATTTTGTCCAAGCAGGGATCTCTCCGACTCAGCTAGGAGATATGCTACAACATTCGCAAGCGAGAAGCTGACAAGAGAGAACCTCAAGATGATGGATCGGGCCATGCTTAAAGAGTTGGGAATCACGGCAATGGAGAAGCCCTGTCTATCCTTAAGCAGGCTAAAGAGACCTCTACCCAGACGGCTTATGCGAAGGTACCGCCAGCCAAGCTTCCCCAACTTCACTTTGAGATGACCCCTCAAACAATTCAGGAAATTCCGAATTGATTGGGAAGTGTTCAGGAAGATGACAGATATGCCGACATCTCAGACCAGCATCCAGTTGTACAATTGTGCGGACGAGTCTGTCCAGAATGCTATAATCAACACCCACCCCCAAATTCTTCACCACCGACCCAGACCAGCTGCTAGAGATAGTAGAGACATTGGTCACACAAAGAGCGAATCCTATGGTACACCGAATATCATTCTCAACCATTCTGCAGAATGAAGACGAATCCATACAGGATTATTTGATCCGGCTACGGTCAGGAGCACAGGACTGCAACTTCATATGCCCCAACTGCGATCATGACCTATCCAGTACATACATCAAGGATCAGTTTATCCGGGGTATAGCCAATGATGTGCTACAAACGGACATGCTGGCTAAGGCAGGATCGCTGAAGACATTAGACGATAATGTAAGCCATGCAAGAGCATTTGAAATGGCCATGCGAGACCAGAATAAAATGTCCGGTGTCACGGATGTAGCAAGACTGCGAACATCAGCTTATCGCCGTCAGAGGCAGGCCCAAAATACAGCCCGTTCGGACGCCAGCCGCAATCAAGGCGGAAAGACCATAGGTATGCAACGTAATGCGTGTCGAGGTTGTGGTAGCTACCAGCATGGTGGAGCTGGAATAGGCGACCGACCGCAAAGATGTGCTGCATGGGGTCAAACATGTAACGCATGTGGCAAGCAAAACCACTTCGCAAAGGTTTGCCAGTCAAAGGGTGAAAATGAACGAGGTGCCGTAAGGTGTTTCAATGATGAAGGAGCCACTATGGACGCTCTCATTGCACATGTGATGTTTGACCCAGCTAATGACACCTATGAGCTGTGCAACAATAACGACCGCGAAGAAGTGGAAGCAACATTGTATCATTGTTTCTACATTGACAAGTTCTTTCTTTTTTGTTTATCAACACTAGGTCTGGTCTTCTTGCTGGGATAAGGTGATCCGTTTTTATTTCAAAGTCCCAGAGAATTTTATGCGTTTCGTTCTCAAGAACAGATTCTGGTTTATGCCTATACCATTTTGTTGTATGGTCAAAATTTAATTTTTCGCATAATACCCAGTGGATCGCCTTCCTAACCCAGTCATGTCTAGTTTTGTATTCTCGTTATGCTAGTTTGCTACATTCGTAGAGTATATGGTTTACAATCTCATCTCTATTACCGCAAAGTCTACATTTACTATTTTGTTGGGTCTTATCAATTTTCGCTTTGATATAGTTTGTCCTTATGGCATTATTTTGTGCAGCAATTATAAGTGATTCAGTTTCTCTTTTGAGGTTTCCCTTTCTTAACCATGTCCAGGTCTTTTTATGTGCAACCTCTTCTATTTGTTGTTTGAAGCGTCCATATAGTTGTTTTTCATCCCATTTTTGTTTTTTAGTCTTTGTTGTTTTTCTGTTTGTATTATTATTATTATTATTATTATTATTATTATCATTATTATTATTATTATTATATAAAAAGAATTAAGTTTCAAGAAAATTGAGTATTCATGAAGAATGAATAAAACAAACATCTTCGGCATAAAATACCCCAAATCGATTGACATGCCATAAAACCCAACCAACCAACCAGCAAACCAAGTCAAAGTAAATGGACAAAAAACTGAATTTTCATGATGTACAAAAAGAAAAAAAAAGGGTTATTTCCTATTTGGTAAGTGCAACATAAACAAAGAGGAACCACTCTTGACTGATAAATTATTTATTTTCCCATTAAACTAACCCTAAACTCTAACCCTAACCCCGTCTTCTTTTTTCTGAGTAGATCAATAAATAAATAAATAATTTATCAGTCAAGAGTGGTTCCCCTTTGTTTATGGTTTATCTTTGTTTATAGGAAATAACCAGAAAAAGTGTTATTAGCACAGTGTGTCATAAGGCATTGCAGATCTCACTACCCCTGCCCAACAGGGGGTCCCAATGGTGGAGGGGGGATCTTACCCATCTGTAGAGATGCAGGCTGTATAATCTACAGCTTTAGATGAGATATAAGAGTGGTTAATATTGAAAGGATAGATAGACCTATATAAGAGATATAATATATAAGAGATAGAAGAGTGGTTAATATTGAAAGGATAGATAGACCTATATAAGATATAATATATAAGAGATAATATTGAAAGGATAGATAGACCTATAGAGATATAATATATAAGAGATAGAAGAGTGGTTAATATTGAAAGGATAGATAAACCTATATAAGAGATATAATATATAAGAGATAGAAGAGTGGTTAATATTGAAAGGATAGATAGACCTATATAAGAGATATAATATATAAGAGATAGAAGAGTGGTTAATATTGAAAGGATAGATAGACCTATATAAGAGATATAATATATAAGAGATAGAAGAGTGGTTAATATTGAAAGGATAGATAGACCTATATAAGAGATATAATATATAAGAGATAGAAGAGTGGTTAATATTGAAAGGATAGATAGACCTATATAATTATGGAACATACCTTATGGTTCTTAGTTTTATAATAACATCATCATCAAATAGTATGGCTCTGACCATCTGAAAATGGAGACCAAGAGTTGAATTGTTATTGCTGAAAACATTTAGAGTAATTAATTAAAAATATATATATATATTAGGCACTGCTAAATTTGCTGTAAAATCTGTATTTTATAAAATAAATTCAACCCCCTGATTGAAAAAAAATTACCAAAAATCAGGGAATTATCCGATTTTAATGAAATTTTCAGTGTTGATTTATCAATAAAGGAATTTTATAATGCATCAGTTATTTTATTTCAAAACTTTCTGATTTAATTAGGTACTTCTGCTATGATAAATGAATGTATAAAATTCATTTACAATATGAATATCATGATGTTAAGTTCAAAATGTCATATTTTTAGATTCTAAAAACATATTTATTTAATAACTACTTTACTTTATTATTGAATTCTAAAGATTTTTTGTCGAAAACTCTGTTGAAAATTTAGCGCCCCCCCCCCTTTTAACAAAACTAAAATCTCCAAAATTTTTCAGGTCACTTAACTTTGCCCTCCACCCCTTATTGTTGGTGCACAAAATATTATTGGGGTTATATAAATTCGAAACTAATTACAGTATAAATTAAAAGAGAAAAGACCAAAGGTGAGAATAGAAGAAAAAATAATTTTTTTAAGGGTGCTAACCTGGTATAAAATAAGTACCGATAATCAGAAAATAAAATGAAAATAAAAACTAAAAAAATAATTTTGGAGATTTTTTTTACTCTTTTCAATAATTATTTAATTGGCTATTTTATAAAAGAAAAAATTATACATTGATATTAGTTTTGTTTAAAGGGGGGGGGGCACTGAATTTTCAACAGAGTTTTCAACAAAAAATTTTTAGAATTCAATAATAAAGTAAAGTAGTTATTAAATAAATATGTTTTTAGAATCTAAAAATATGACATTTTAAACTTAACATCATGCTATTCATATTCTAAATGAATTTTATATATTAATTTATCATAGCAGAAGTACCTAATTAAATCAGAAAGTTTTGAAATAAAATAACTGATGCATTATAAAATTCATTCATTGATAAATCAATACTAAAAATTTCATTAAAATCGGCTAATTCACTGAATTTTTGTACATTTTTTTCAATTGGTTAAATTTATTTTGTAAAACATGGCTTTTTGAGCAAAAATTGACCCAAAAAATAATTTTAAATATATAAAAAATAAATTACATGTGTAATAGTATTTTGCTTTTTTTAAAATATTTCCTATGAGTCTAACATAAACAAAGGGGAACCATTCTTGACTGATAAATTATTTATTTATTTATTGATCTACTAGGAAAAAAGAAGACAGGATTAGGGTTAAGGTTTAAGGTTAGGGTTTAGGGTTAATTTAATGGGAAAATAAATAAATAATTTATCAGTCAAGAGTGGTTCCCGTTTGTTTTTGTTAGACTTATAGGAAATAACCCCTTAAATAATCGATTTAATAAATTTTAATTTGTTTTTAAAATAAAAAGCAGACGGAAAATTGGGTATGCCTAATATATCCATAGTGAAATTATCTGTGGCTCTGATTATAGTTGAAAATCAAAGAGAAGGGAGATAACTCTTAGTTCTTAAACTAATTTTTTCAGGGTCAAATGTACTGTTATTTGTCTTATACATAGATATTTTTTTTTAAAGAATATCTATCCAAGAAACTCATAGGAATGAACATCTTCAAACTTTAAAAGAAAGTGATATTCCTTCTGGTTTTATTTGAGTTGTAGTAAATAAATAAATGAGTTAAAAACTTTAAAATTTACAATGATGTAATTTTGATCGTGATATAAAACAAACAAACAAAAAAAAATTGATTACAAAAAAGTTGAATTTTTAAAAACAAAAATAAAAACTTCAAATAAATCTTAAAAGCGTCAAAAGTACGACCAGAAAACAAAACAATCTTAAAAGAGAAGAAGATGAGATTGTTCTAAGAATTGGGTACAAATACACACTAACACACGAGATAATATCATTAGAATTGCATTTTACATATAAATAGCATTAGATGTAGACTAACCCTAAACCTAGCATCTCAAAGGTTTCGGGTATTTCCGTGAAATGTAATGAAATATAATGCTCTTTATATGTAATCTAATGATATTGTCTCTTGCGCGCTATTGTGCATTAGTACCATTAGAATATAATGATTTTTACATGTAATCTAATGATATTGTCTCTCGCGTGGTATTGTGCATTAGGAAAAAAATAATAAAGTAACTTATAAATAAAATGATGGGATTCTGGGTCTGGTGTATGAAATTTTATTTTTTTATATTCCTGTTGTGGTGTAATGGTTAGCAAGCTAGTCTCGCAAATCTGTTACTACTGAAAAGCGAGTTCAATTCTCACTGGATACCGCATACTTGTAACCTTGTGTCAAATCCTATCTGGATACAAATAATTTTTTTTTCATTTAGCCTCACAGACCATTACCACTGTAGTAAATTGAATTCACTGAATTTGATTCTCATTTGATTTCATCACATCGAATCTCCATTGTAATTAGATTATTGGGTGCCGTTATGTGGCCTACCTTTTTGATTCTGTTATAGTATATTGCCTACCTTTTTGATTCTGTTATAGTATGTGGCCTACCTTTTTGATTCTGTTATAGTATGTGGCCTACCTTTTTGATTCTGTCATGGTGTGTGGCCTACCCAGTTTGAATGTGTCCTACCTCAGTAAGAGTATATTTATAGATATGAGTAGTAGGCAATTTATTGAAATTAATTATTTTTCATATATACCTAGGCGACACCGGGTAGCCGCTACTAGTTTAGAATAAAATGAATGACATTGTTTTGTTGTCCGCATGTTTTTACCATTGAGAATTCCATCTAAATCCAGACTAGACTTAATTGGAACATAAACAATGCGTATTTTACGAGATTAATAACAATAGCACCAATAATAAAACTGAGAGGTGCCATTATAGTATGTGGCCTACCTTTTTGATTCTGTTATAGTATGTAGCCTACCTTTTTGATTCTGTTATAGTATGTGGCCTATCTTTTTGATTCTGTTATAGTATGTAGCCTACCTTTTTTGATTCTGTTATAGTATGTAGCCTCCCTTTTTTGATTCTGTTATAATATGTGGCCTACCTTTTTTATTGTTATAGTATGTGGCCTAACCGGTTTGAATGTGGCCTATCTCAGTAAGAGTATATTTATAGATATAAGTAGTAGGCAATTTATTGAAATTAATTATTTTTCACATATATTCAATTTCAAGAAATGCAATTCAGTCATAAGCTGTATATATTAATTAAGAATAATTAAAAAAGAATTTATTCATAATTTACATGAATCAGAGATCTATTTAATTTTGAAATATTCTAAAATTCTGAAATAGGGTTAGGGTTAGGGCTAGCAGTTATTATTATAACCTTATAATATGCTTTTTATGGTAGGCCACATACTATAAGAGAGACATTATTTTGTAGGCCACATACTATAAAAGAGATTATTTTGTAGGCCACATACTATAAGAGAGACATTATTTTGTAGGCCACATACTATAATGGTACCATTATTGTCCAATCTAATTTTAGATTAACTTGTGCATAGAATATTTGATTAAAAACTATATTGATACTAAACTCCAAATACTAATCTAAACTTGAAATAAATTTGTTGTATTCTTTATTTCATAAAATAATAATTATTATTCTTTTTCTTGTAATCTGTCCAATACAGGAAAATATATAATTAAAAAATAAGAGAATATTTGAATTCAAAAACACTCTAAAAATTCATACTGTTATTTTATTGAAAATGTTTTAAAAAGTGTAAAGAGAAAATGGTGCTCTTCCATTATGTTATCTACCAAAGTGTTGTGATCTACTAGGAAAAAAGAAGTTAGGGTTAGGGTTTAGGGTTAGGTTAATGGGTAGTTAATGGATAAATCACATATTGGAATGTAAACAACTTGGTAGATCACATATTGGATTAGAAACCATTTGGTAGATCACATATCGAAAGAGCACCAAGAAAATATTACATATTGTTTTAAAAAATTGATGCTAAATGATATTTTTTAAAAATATTTTTTATATTTGTATTATTTTTTGTATTTTTGATGCTAAATAATTTTTTTCTAAATTTCTGAATTATTTTTGTATTTTTGATGCTAAATGATATTTTTTAATATCTATTTTAATTCTTGTATTTTAAAAAATATCTTTGATGCTAAATAATAATTGTTTATATTTTTTTCATTTTAGTTTTATTTTTCATATTTTTGCTGCTAAATAATATTTTTATATTTTTTTCATTCTTTTATTATTTTTGATGCTAAATAATATTTTTTTTATATTTGTATTATTGTTTTTATATTTTTGATGCTAAATAATATTTTTACATATTTTTTTTTTTGCATTTTTAAAAATATTTTTGATGTTAAATAATATTTTTTTAATTTTATTTTTGTATTATTGTTTTTATATTTCTGATGCTAAATAATATTTATACATTTTTTTAATTTTTTAAATATTTTTGATGTTAAATAATTTTTATTTTAATATTTGTATTATTGTTTTTATATTTTTGATGGTAAATAATATTTTTACATATTTTTTAATTGTTGCATTATTTTTTTATATTTTTGATGCTAAATAATATTTTTTATATTTTTTTTATTTTTGCATTATTTTTAAAATATTTTTGATGCTAAATAATATTTTATATTTATTTTATTTTTGTATTATTTTTGTATTTTTTCTATTTGTATTATTTTTTCTGTATTTTTGATGCTAAATAATACTTTTTTTTATTTTAGTTTTGTATCATTCTAAATGCTAAATATTTTTTATATTCTCAAATCAAAAAATAATGATAATAAAAATGTTCAAATTTAAACAATTAACTTAAACTTGGAAACTTAATAAATCTTTTTTGTGAATTTACTGAATTAATACTATACGTGAATTTTATTGTTTTATTTATTTATTATTTACTTTTTTTATTTTAGAAATAATATTTCTTAAAATCCGTAAAACTTTATTTCAAAATATTTTTTCCGACACTAAACTTGAATTTTACCGTAAAATTATTATCAACACTGTAATTATTGTCGAACATAATTTTTTCCTTAAAAATAAATAAATGAAATCTTGAAAAAAAAAGTTATATAACAATAACAACGCGTATTTTTCGCTAATGTGAAACAATGTCAAAGATAAAAACAAAAAAACACTAAAACGGTTCACCTGTGGGTAAAGCTGTGGAGTATCGATTGATATTAAGTAAAAATAAATTAATATGTCCCCTTACCCCCAAATATGCCACAGACACCCCCAAGAAATTGTTTAAAAAAAGGAAAGAAACTTACTCTCTGTCGCGATTGAAGTTTATCTTTATAGTCCGTGATTTATAGATAAAAGGGGAGGTAACTCTAAATTCTACCAAAGTTGTTTCTCTTGGTGCTAATTATAACCAACGAGTATAGCATCAAACCAAATTGGGTGGTAGGTTAGATTTTATGATATGTCAACCCTTGTCGGGTTATTTTATGCCGAAGAAGTTTTGTTTTATTAATTCTTGATGGGTATTTAATTTTTAAAAACTATTTCTCTGAATTTTTGAGATGAGGCTTGATAATTAGTATTATTTAGATTATTTGGACTATTGTCCAATTGCACACATAGCCTAGTGGATAAAGGAGTTAGGTTAAGACAGTTTTAAGTGACAGTTATCTCTAGACTGCATGTTCAATCCTGGTCAGGGGCAGCGGCAACATAGAATAATAATTAACACAGCTTAAAACCTGTACCCCAGTTAATGAGAACAAGATACCCCAGTGGACTGAATAAAGGGTTAAATTCAAAGTTCTGTGATCGCTCCTGATTATGACAAGAAGGTTCCTGATTACGACAAGAAGGTTTCCGGGTTCAAAAAGAAAGTTTCCAAGTCTGAGAAGGTTCCCGAGTTCAACAAGAAATACCTGAAGGAGGCCGGAGGGCACATCGGCTGAAACGTTGTACAGATAACAATGATGATGAAGACAATAGTCCAAATAATACATTTATTTGGATTATTCAGACTATTGTCCTCATCTTTATTGTTATCTACACAATGTATTAATAATTTTATAATAATACAAATTATCAAGCTTCATATAAAAAAGAAATATCATTTTTTTAAACATATTTTTTTAAACTCATGTTTTTTTTCTATTTAACCCATAGATGGGACCCTAACAGGAACTACCACTCTGAGTCAGGGTGGGACTGGGATTAATGGTGATGAAGAGTTACTCCACATTCCCTAGAACACCAGAATTGAAACTTCATGATTGGATATAGTAAGAGGAATTACAGGTTTAAAGGGGGGAGCCTCTTAAATCTCCCATTTGTAGGCAAATTGTTCGGACGAAAGAAGACAAACACACAATGGAAATTTAATACATGTATTGACAAATAATACAAGAATTAGTTGTAAATTTTATTGGTATTTGCTACAAGACTTATCTGTGAGGTTAAATACTGTTCGTTGGAGAAGTGGTGATAATAGGGGTATTCTGGTCGCTGGTTGGAATGTTGTTAAGACGCTTCGTCAGGTCGTTTCTCGTTCTTCAGCCTTCTGTAGTATGCTATTGTGACAGCCTTCTGTAGTATGCTATTGTGACAGCCTTCTGTAGTATGCTGATACAATGCCTTAGAAATTGTGCTGGTGGGAGCGCTTATTTGACGTGAATCCTCAGGTCGACAACCTCCAGACAAGTGCGCCCTGTTTATGGGTACGGTGGTGCGAGCGCTTATTTTCTCGTCTCTCCTGAGTAACTGCTCTGTGATAAGTGAAGTTTGGTTTGATTCTTGCGCCAAACTCCTGTTGGCAATTTGCCCCCTAGCGGCAAGGGAAGATAATTCTCTGTCGAATTTCCGATAATAGTTTAACGTCATACCCAGGACATTAAGACATACAGCCACCACCTTCTTGCACATATATGATAAAAAGGGTTGGAGGTTTGCCATAAGGACAATAGGGTGAGAACAATCAAACTGTGGTGAGCCTGAAGTTAATGCTTTGAAAGCAGAAACAAAATGATGAAAATAAGAAGTCCGCACATAGGATCAGTGCAGGTAGAAAGAAAAAAAATAGAAATATTAAAAACGATAATTTTTAACCAAACAGAAGCATAAAAAAAGAAGTTTTAAAAAAAGACCTATTTCAATCCTAGGGAGTCCTATAAAAAAGCGAAGGTTTTCGAAGAAGAGTTCAGAAGATCAATGGATAGTTCATGTCGCTTGACTCTGAAATATTTGCCTACCGCTGAAGGCATTACAAGCTATATCTTTCTCTCTCTCTTCAAATTACTTCACTGCTGAAATAAGAAACACTATCCTTTCTTTCTCTATTGGAGTTAACTCAACATTTCCTTTTTCTAGTTACATGAACTTTTGAAAAAAGCATATTCTGCAGGACTTAGATCAGTATTCTTGACTACTGTAATCTATTTATTTTAATACAAATATTACTTGTTGAATTTATGAGATTTGTTTTTTCTGTCTTAATATATGTGACCTTATGGTGTGTTTGCAATAATTCCCATAATATATTGTAGAATAATACTAAGTCCAATTACCATCGAATTGGCAAGACAAGACAGCAAACAATCGTAACTGAAATACGATTCTGGTTTGCTGCAAAGACTACTGCAGAATGGCAGGATTTATGGAGCCTCAGAGGATCCTACAAACTAAGCAGCCAATCAGGACTCAGGGAATGGAATCATCCAAATGCATGAGTGGACTGTTCTGAATTCCCATAAGTACCAGTTGTCTTGACACTGGTTCAGTTGTTCAAACCAATAGTAGACTGACTGACTTCAATATATATATATATATATATATATATATACCCACTCATTACAATCCACAATAAAACCAAATTAGTGGGAGGAATATTGTGTTGTGCCGTAAAGAGGTTATTGTCAAAAAGTAGGCTTCTATTCTGAGGTTGGTTGGTTGGATTTTATAGCATGTCAACCCTTTGGGTAGTTTATGTCAAAGATATTCTTGTTTTATTCATTCTTTGTTGGTGTTATATCCCGAGATGTTGGATATACAGAATTGATAATAAAAACAGGGAATATGTTAACAATAACAATACTTGTTTAATTTATTCTCACTGACAGGGAATACAGTTAGATGGTTTTGGATTCAGTTCGGCTTGATGTAGGATACGCGTATGTCACGTACCGGGCTCGGTTCTTGTCTGTCTGTCAGCATTTTGTCCTCCTCCTTTTTGGAGAGTATCTGGTTCTAATCGTTAGGGGGAGATAACTCTCCCTAACAGTTGGGTATTCAAAAAAAAAAATTTTTAAACTCATTTTTTAAAAAAACTCACTTTTGTTTAAACTCATTTTTTTAATCATATCCATTTAACCCATAACATTAACCCTAACAGGTACTACCATTCAGGGTCTAAGGACTTGTTTTTATAGAAAAATAAATATTTTTAGCACCCAAATGGTATCTAATATATATATATTTCCAACCCCTCCGCACAAGCAGGATGTGATACAAGGTCAATTTCTTAAGCAGAGTTTAACATGTTTGAATTCAGAGTTTTTCTTCTCCTAGACTGGTTACCTAGCCAAGGCTAAAGAACCCAGTCTACCCTACTATTTACCCATAGCTGGAGGGAGAGCAACTGAATGCATACCTTTCCAAAGGGTATTGGCGCTATGTCAAATGCAACCAGTCTCCTCCAGGATTTGAACTTGTGTAGCATGGTCCATTTTTAAGGTGGAACCCATGTGTAATGGTTATCATCAAATGAAAATGGACATGGTACACAAGTTCAAATCCTGGAGTGACTGGTTGCATTTGACATACGCGCCAATACCCTTTGGAAAGGTATGCTTCAGTGCTCTCGCTCCAGCTATGGGTTTAATAGCTAGGGGTAGACTGGGTTCTTTAGCCTTGGTAGGTAACCAGTTAGGAGAAAAACTCTGAATTCAAACTGTTAAACTTGCTTGAAATGACCTTGTATCACCTCCTGCTTGTGCGAGGGTGGAAATATTATTATATTTAGAACCATTTGGGTGCTAAAAAATATTTTATTTTTCTATATAAAACAAGTCTTAGACCCTGAATGGTAGTACCGATGTTAGGGTTAATGTTATGGGTTTAAAGTGATACTGAATTAAAAAATGAGTTAAAACAAAAGTGAGTTTTTTTAGAAAAATGAGTTTAAAAATTTTTTTTTTTGAATAACCAACTGTTTAGGGAGAGTTATCTCCCCCTAACGATTAGAAACCAGATACTCTCCAAAAAGGAGGAGGACAAAATGCTGACAGACAGACAAGAAACCGACCCGGTACGTACATACGCGTTATCCTACATCAAGCCGAACTGATCCAAAACCATCTATGTATTCCTGTCAGTGAGAATAATTAAACAGTATGTGTTATTGTTACATATTCCCTGTTTTTATATCAATTCTGTATATCCAACATCTCGGATATAACACCAACAAAGAATGAATAAAAGATATCTTGACAATAAACTACCCAAAAGGGTTGACATGCTATAAAATCCAACCAACCCAACGCTCGAATAGAAGCCTATTTTTTGACAATAACCTCTTTAACGGCACAACACAATATTACCTCCCACTAATTTGTTTTATTTTGTGATTGTAATGAGTGGGTATATATATATATATATATATATATTTTTGAAGTCAGTCAGTCTACTATTGGTTTGAACAACTGAACCAGTGTCAAGACACCTGGTACTTATGGGAATTCAGAACAGTCCACTCATGCATTTGGATGATTCATTTCCTGAGTCCTGAAATTGGCTGCTTAGTTTTTTGTAGGATCTCTAGGCTCCATAATCCTGCAATTCTGTAAAAAAGTAGTCTTTGAGCAACCAGATCGTATTTCAGTTACGATTGTTTGCTGTCTTGTCTTGCCAATTCGATGGGTAATTGGACTTAGTATTATTCTACATATATATGGGAATTATTGGCAAACCACCATAAAGTCTACATATATTAAGAACAGAAAAAACAAATCTCATAAATTCAACAAAAGTAATCATTTGTATTAAAAATAATAGTTAGCAGTAGGTCAAGAATACTGGATCTAAGTCCTGGGCACGAATATGCTTTTTTCCAAAGTTCATGTACCTAGAAAAAGGAAATGTTGAGTTAACTCAATAGAGAAAGAAGGATAGTGGTTTCTTATTTCAGCAGTGAAGAATTTGGCAGAGAGAGAGCAAGATTAGCTTTGGTAATGCTTCAGCGGTAGCAATATTTCAGGTCAGCGACATGAACTATCCATTGGGATCTTCTGAACTCTTTCGAAACACCTTCGCTTTTATAGCCTCCCTAGGATTGAAATAGGTCTTTTTTAAAACTTCTTTTTTTATGCTTCTGTTTGGTTAAAAATTATCGTTTTTAATATTTCTATTTTTTTTCATTTCTAACGCACTGGATCCTATGTGGCGGCTTCTTATTTTCATCAATTTTGTTTCCTGCTTTCAAAGCATTAACTTCAGGACATCACCAAGTTTGATTGTTCTCACCCTATGTCCCCTTATGGCAAACTCCAAACCCTTTTTATCATTATGTGCAAGAAGGTGGTGGCTGATGTCTTAATGTCCTGGGTAATCGACGTTAAACTATTATCGGAAAATTCGACAGAGAATTAATCTTCCTTGCCGCTAGGGGGCAAATTGCCAACAGGAGTTGGCGCAGAATCAAACAAAAACTTTCACTTATCAGAGCAGTTTACTCGAGAGACGAGAAAATAAGCGGCTCGCACCACCGTACCATTTAAACAGGGCGGCCTTGTCTGGAGGTTGTCGACCTGAGGATTCACGTCAAATAAGCGCTCCCACCATCGCCCCGCAACAATTTGCTAGGCATTGTATCCAGCCATATAACAGAAGGCTGTCACAATAGCATAACTAACCAGGGCTGTCAGCAATAGCTACTAAGAAGGCTGAAGAACGAGAAACGACCTGACGAAGCCGTCTTAACAACATTCCAACCAGCGCACCAGAATACCCTATTATCAACCCACTTCTCCAACGTAACAGTAATTTAACCTAAGATACAGTCTTGTAGCAAATACCATCAAATTTAGCAACCTAATTCTTGTATTATTTGTCAATACATGTATTAAAATTTCCATGGTGTGTTTGTCTTCTTTCGTCCGCAACAATTTGCTCAAATGGGAGATTTTAAGAAGGCTCCCCCCTTTAAACCTGTTATTCCTCTACTATATCCAATCGTTTTTTTTGAGTTTCAATTCTGGTGTTCTAGGAATGTGGAGTAACTGCTTCATCACGCATTAATCAGTCCCACCCTGACTCAGAGATGGTAGTTCCTGTAGGGTCGCCATCTATGGGTTAAGATGAAAAAAAACATGAGTTTAAAAAATTGTTTTAAAAAATGATATTTTTTTTTATATGAAGCTTGATAATTTGTATTATTATAACATTATTGATACTTGTGTAGATAACATAAAGATGAGGACAATAGTCTGAATAATCCAAATAAATGTATTATTTGGACTATTGTCTTCATCATCATTGTTATTCTGTACAACGTTTCAGCGATGTGCCCTCCGGCTCTTCAGGTAATTTCTTGTTGAACTCGCGAACCTTCTCAGACTTGGAAACTTTCTTTTGAACCCGGAAACCTTCTTGTCGTAATCAGGAACCTTCTTGTCAATAATAGGAGCGATCAACAGAACTTTTGCCATTTAACCCTTTATTCAGTCCACTGGGGTATCTTGTTCTCCATTAACTGGGGTACAGGTTTAAGCTTGTGGTTAATTATTATTCTAATGTTGCCGCTGCCCCTGACCAGGATTGAACTGGCAGTCTAGAATACTGTCACTTAAAACTGTCCTTAACCTAACTCCTTATCCACTAGGCTATGTGTGAATTGACAATAGTCCAAATAATCTAAATAATACTAATATCAAGCCTCATCCAAAAATTCAGAGAAATAGTTTTTTAAAATTAAATACCCATCAAGGAATTAATACAAACAAAACTTTCTTCGCATAAATAACCGACAAGGGTGACATATCAAAAATCTAACCTACCACCCAATTTGGTTTGGCATGCTATACTCGTTGGTATAATTAGCACCAAGAGAAACACTTTGGTAGAATTTAGAGTTACTCCCTTTTATTATAATCACGGCTATAAAAGATAAACTTAATCGCGACAGAGAGTAAGTTTTTCCTTTTTTTAAACAATTTCTTGGGGTGTCTGGGGCATATTTGGGTAAGGGGACATATTAAATCTTATTTTTACTTAATATCAATCGATACTCCACAGCTTTACCCACAGGTGAACCGTTTTACGTGTTTTTTTTTGTTTTTATCTTGACCATTGTTTCACTTAGTGCGTAAAAATACGCTTGTTATTGTTATATAACTTTTTTTGCAAAGATTTCATTTATTTATTTTTTAAGGAAAAAATTATGTTCGACCAATAATTTTACAGTGTTGATAATAGATTTTAAAACGGTAAAAATTCAAGTTATTAGTTGTCGGAAAAATATTTTGAAATAAAGTTTTACGGGATTTTAAGAAAATATTATTTCTAAAATAAAAAAGTAATAATAATAAATAACATAAAAT
>CM042166.1:29176502-29216839 GCA_023376005.1 Doryteuthis pealeii | reverse complement strand
TATGTGGCCTACCTTTTTGAATTCTG
The DNA here is from genome assembly GCA_023376005.1 of Doryteuthis pealeii. Classification (NCBI taxonomy): domain Eukaryota; kingdom Metazoa; phylum Mollusca; class Cephalopoda; order Myopsida; family Loliginidae; genus Doryteuthis; species Doryteuthis pealeii. The sequence continues at coordinate 29,216,813 of CM042166.1, read as the reverse complement.
TTAATAGTATGTGGCCTACCTTTTTGATTCTGTTATAGTATTGGTTATTAGTATGTGGCCTACTTTTTGATTCTGTTATAGTATGTGGCCTACCTTTTTGATTCTGTTATAGTATGTATGTGGCCTATCTTTTTGATTCTGTTATAGTATGTGGCCTACCTTTTTGATTCTGTTATAGTACGTGTCCTACCTTTTTGATTCTGTTATAGTATGTGGCCTACCTTTTTGATTCTGTTATAGTATGTGGCCTACCTTTTTGATTCTGTTATAGTATGTAGCCTACCCGGTTTGAATGTGTCCTACCTCAGTAAGAGTATATTTATAGATATAAGTAGTAGGCAATTTATTGAAATTAATTATTTTTCATATATACCTAGGCGACGCCGGGTAGCTGCTGCTAGTTTAGAATAAATGAATGACATTGTTTTGTAGTCTGCATGTTTTTACCATTGAGAATTCCATCTAAATCCAGACTAGACTTAATTGGAACATAAAAAATGTGTATTTTACAAGATTAATAACAATAGCACCAATAATAAGATTGATAGGTGCCATTATAGTATGTTGCCTACCTTTTTGATTCTGTTATAGTATGTGGCCTACCTTTTTGATTCTGTTATAGTATGTAGCCTATCTTTTTGATTCTGTTATAGTATGTGGCCTACCTGGTTTGAATGTGTCCTACCTCAGTAAGAGTATATTTATAGATATAAGTAGTAGGCAATTTATTGAAATTAATTATTTTTCATATATATTCAATTTCAAGAAATGCAATTCAGTCATAAGCTGTATATAGTAATTAAGAATAATTAAAAAAAATTTATTCATAATTTACATGAATCAGAGATCTATTTAATTCGAAAATATTCTAAAATTCTGAAATAGGGTTTGGGTTAGGGTTAGCAGTTATTATTATAACCTTATAATATGTTTTTTTATGGTAGGCCACATACTATAATGGTACCATTATTGTCCAATCTAATATTTCTTATTTTTCATATTTTTGCTGCTAAATAATATTTTTATATTTTTTTCATTCTTTTATTATTTTTTGGACCATATGACCTTTAGACACCCCTTTTGCGATCTTGATTCATAATGACTTTTTTTTTTATTTACACCATCAAAATCCGGTTGTTTGTTAGGGATTAGGGTTAGGGGTTAGTTTTATAATTAAAAAAAAACAACTAAAAATCGTCTGTTAACAAACAACCGGATTTTGACGGTGTAAATGGTAAAAAATTGTCCTTATGAATCGAGATCGCAAAAGGGGTGCCTAAAGGTCATATGGTCCTAGTTTTTTTAAATATTTTTGATGCCAGTTTAGCTCAACAGTAGAGCACTTGACTAAGAATCACAAGGTTCCTGGTTCAATACCGGCCCTCGCCAACTCAGCATATGATTAGCACAGGGATCTGTGCGGTAAAGTGAGGAGCTAATTATTTTTTTTATATTTTTGATGCTAAATAATATTTTTTTTATATTTGTATTATTGTTTTTATATTTTTGATGGTAAATAATATTTTTACATTTATTTTATTTTTGCATTATTTTTTTATATTTTTGATGCTAAATGATATTTTTTATATTTGTATTATTGTTTTTATATTTTTGATGCTAGATAATATTTTTACATTTTTTTTATTTTTGCATTATTTTTAAATATTTTTGATGCTAAATAATATTTTTTATATTTGTATTATTGTTTTTATATTTTTGATGGTAAATAATATTTTTACATTTTTTTATTTTTGCTTATTTTTTAATATTTTTTGATGCTAAATAATATTTTTTATATTTGTATTATTGTTTTTATATTTTTGATGGTAAATAATATTTTACATTTTTTTTATTTTTGCATTATTTTTAAATATTTTTGATGCTAAATAATATTTTTTATATTTGTATTATTGTTTTTATATTTTTGATGGTAAATAATATTTTTTACATTTATTATTTTTGCATTATTTTTTATATTTTTGATGCTAAATGATATTTTATATTTGTATTATTGTTTTATATTTTTGATGCTAGATAATATTTTTACATTTTTTTTATTTTTGCATTATTTTTTAAATATTTTTGATGCTAATATTTATATTTGTATTGTTTTTTATATTTTTGATAGTAAATATATTTTTTACATTTTTTTTATTTTTGCATTATTTTTTTAATATTTTTGATGTTAAATAATATTTTTTATATTTTTTTTATTTTTAGATTATTTTTTTAATATTTTTGATGTTAAATAATATTTTTATATTTTTTATTTTTGCATTATTTTTTATATTTTTGATGCTAAATAATATTTTTTATTTTTTATTTTTGTATTATTTTTTATATTTTTGATGCTAAATAATATTTTTTATTTTTATTTTTGCATTATTTTTTATATTTTTGATGCTAATAATATTTTTTATTTTTTATTTTTGCATTATTTTTTATATTTTTGATGCTAAATAATATTTTTATTTTTTATTTTTGTATTTTTTTTATATTTTTGATGCTAAATAATATTTATATTTCTTTTATTTTTGTATTATTTTTTTATATTTTTGATGCTAAATAATATTTTATATTTCTTTTATTTTGTATTTTTTTTTATACTTTTGATGCTAAATAATATTTTTATATTTTTTTATATTTGTATTATTTTTTCTGTATTTTTGATGCTAAATAATACTTTTTTTTTTTAGTTTTGTATCATTCTAAATGCTAAATATTTTTATATTCTCAAAAAAAAAAAAATAATGATAATAAAAATGTTCAAATTTAAACAATTAACTTAAACTTGGAAACTTAATAAATCTTTTTTGTGAATTTACTGAATTAATACTATACGTGAATTTTATTGTTTTATTTATTTATTATTTACTTTTTTTTATTTTAGAAATAATATTTCTTAAAATCCGTAAAACTTTATTTCAAAATATTTTTTCCGACACTAAACTTGAATTTTACCGTAAAATTATTATCAACACTGTAATTATTGTCGAACATAATTTTTTCCTTAAAAATAAATAAATGAAATCTTGAAAAAAAAAGTTATATAACAATAACAACGCGTATTTTTCGCTAATGTGAAACAATGTCAAAGATGAAACAAAAACAAAAAAACACTAAAACGGTTCACCTGTGCGTAAAGCAGCGGAGTATCGATTGATATTAAGTAAAAAATAAATTAATATGTCCCCTTACCCGCAAATATGCCACAGACACCCCCAAGAAATTGTTTAAAAAACGGAAAGAAACTTACTCTCTGTCGCGATTGAAGTTTATCTTTATAGTCCGTGATTTATAGATAAAAGGGGAGGTAACTCTAAATTCTACCAAAGTTGTTTCTCTTGGTGCTAATTATAACCAACGAGTATAGCATCAAACCAAATTGGGTGGTAGGTTAGATTTTATGATATGTCAACCCTTGTCGGGTTATTTTATGCCGAAGAAGTTTTGTTCTATTAATTCTTGGTGGGTATTGAATTTTTAAAAACTATTTCTCTGAATTTTTGAGATGAGGCTTGATAATTAGTATTATTTAGATTATTTGGACTATTGTCCAATGGCACACATAGCCTAGTGGATAAAGGAGTTAGGTTAAGACAGGTTTAAATGACAGTTATCTCTAGACTGCAGGTTCAATCCTGGTCAGGGACAGCAGTAACATAGAATAATAATTAACACAGCTTAAAACCTGTACTCCAGCTAATGAGAACAAGATACCCCAGTGGACTGAATAAAGGGTTAAATTCAAAGTTCCGTTATCACTTCTGATTATGACAAGAAGGTTTCCGGGTTCAAAAAGAAGGTTTCCAAGTCTGAGAAGGTTCCCGAGTCCAACAAGAAATACCTGAAGGAGGCCGGAGAGCACATCGGCTGAAATGTTGTACAGATAACAATGAGGATGAGGACAATAGTCCAAATAATTTTTTTTTTTGATTATTTGGATTATTCAGACTATTGTCCTCATCTTTATTGTTATCTACACAATGTAATAATAATTTTATAATAATACAAATTATCAAGCTTCATATAAAAAACTCAGAGAAATAGTATCATTTTTTAAACATATTTTTTTAAATTCATGTTTTTTTTTCTATTTAAACCATAGATGGGACCCTAACAGGAACTACCACTCCGAGTCAGGGTGGGCCTGGGATTAATGGTGATGAAGGGTTACTCCACATTCCCTAGAACACCAGAATTGAAACTTTATGATTGGATATAGTAAGAGGAATTACAGGTTTAAAGGGGGGAGCCTCTTAAATCTCCCATTTGTAGGCAAATTGTTCGGACGAAAGAAGACAAACACACAATGGAAATTTAATACATGTATTGACAAATAATACAATAATTTGTTGCAAATTTTATTGGCATTTGCTACAAGACTTATCTGTGAGGTTAAATACTGTTTGTTGGAGAAGTGGTGATAACAGGGGTATTCTGGTCGCTGGTTGGAATGTTGTTAAGACGCTTCGTCAGGTTGTTTCTCGTTCTTCAGCCTTCTGTAGTATGCTATTGTGACAGCCTTCTGTAGTATGCTGATACAATGCCTTAGAAATTATGCTGGTGGGAGCGCTTATTTGACGTGAATCCTCAGGTTGACAATCTCCAGACAAGTGAGCCCTGTTTATGGGCACGGTGGTGCGAGCGCTTATTTTCGCGTCTCTCCTGGGTAACTGCTCTGTGATAAGTGAAGTTTGGTTTGATTCTCGCGCCAACCTCCTGAAGGTGATTTGCCCCCTAGCGGCAAGAAAAGATAATTCTCTGTCGAATTTCTGATAATAGTTTAACATCATACCCAGGACATTAAGACTCTCAGCCACCACCTTCTTGCACATATATGATAAAAAGGGTTAGGGGCTTGCCATAAAGGCAATAGGGTGAGAACAATCAAACTGTGGTGAGCCGGAAGTTAACGCTTTGAAAGCAGAAATAAAATTATGAAAATAAGAAGTCTGCACATAGGATCAGTGCAGGTAGAAAGAAAAAAATAGAAATATTAAAAACGATAATTTTTAACCAATCAGAAGCATGAAAAAAGAAGTTAAAAAAAAAGACCCATTTCAATCCTAGGGAGTCCTATAAAAAAGCGAAGGTTTTCGAAGAAGAGTTCAGAAGATCAATGGATAGTTCATGTCGCTTGACTCTGAAATATTTGCCTACCGCTGAAGGCATTACAAGCTATATCTTTCTCTCTCTCTTCAAATTACTTCACTGCTGAAATAAGAAACACTATCCTTTCTTTCTCTATTGGAGTTAACTCAACACTTCCTTTTTCTAGTTACATGAACTTTTGAAAAAAGCATATTCTGCAGGACTTGGATCAGTATTCTTGACTACTGTAATCTATTTATTTTAATACAAATATTACTTGTTGAATTTATGAGTTATTTGTTTTTCTGTCTTAATATATGTGACCTTATGGTGTGTTTGCAATAATTCCCAAAATATATTGTAGAATAATACTAAGTCCAATTACCATCGAATTGGCAAGACAAGACAGCAAACAATCGTAACTGAAATACGATTCTGGTTTGCTGCATAGACTACTGCAGAATGGCAGGATTTATGGAGCCTCAGAGGATCCTACAAACTAAGCAGCCAATCAGGACTCAGGGAATGGAATCCTCCAAATGCATGAGTGGACTGTTCTGAATTCCCATAAGTACCAGTTGTCTTGACACTGGTTCAGTTGTTCAAACCAATAGTAGACTGACTGACTTCAATATATATATATATATATATATATATATATATATACCCACTCATTACAATCCACAATAAAACCAAATTAGTGGGAGGAATATTGTGTTGTGCCGTAAAGAGGTTATTGTCAAAAAGTAGGCTTCTATTCTGAGGTTGGTTGGTTGGTTGGTTGGATTTTATAGCATGTCAACCCTTTGGGTAGTTTAAGATATTCTTGTTTTATTCATTCTTTGTTGGTGTTATATCCCGAGATGTTGGATATACAGAATTGATAATAAAAACAGGGAATATGTTAACAATAACAATACTTGTTTAATTTATTCTCACTAACAGGGAATACAGTTAGATGGTTTTGGATTCAGTTCGGCTTGATGTAGGATACGCGTGTGTCCTGTACCAGGCTCGGTTCTTGTCTGTCTGTCAGTATTTTGTCCTCCTCCTTTTTGGAGAGTATCCGGTTCTAAACGTTAGGGGGAGATAACTCTCCCTAACAGTTGGGTATCAAAAAAAAATTGTTTAGCTCATTTTTTTAAAAACTCACTTTTGTTTTAAACTCATTTTTTCAATCATATCCATTTAAACCATAACATTAACCCTAACAGGTACTACCATTCAGGATCTAAGGACTTGTTTTTATAGAAAAATAAATATTTTTAGCGTCCAAATGGTATCTTATATATATATTTCCAACCCCTCCGCACAAGCAGGATATAACACAAGGTCAATTTCTTAAGCGGAGTTTAACAGGTTTGAATTCAGAGTTTTTCTTCTCCTAGACTGGTTACCTAGCTATGGTTAAAGAAACCAGTCTACCCTACTATTTACCCATAGCTGGAGGGAGAGCAACTGAATGCATACCTTTTCAAAGGGTATTGGCGCTATGTCAAATGCAACCAGTCTCGTCCAGGATTTGAACTTATGTAGCTATGTCCATTTTCTACGATGATAACCATGGGTTTCACCTAAAAAATGTTTTGTATTAAAATGAATTAAAATGTCTCTGACCCTACCAGGGAACAGTAAAGCTACATGGCTCTCTTATCCACACTTGTTGTTGTTGTTGTTTATTGATTTTAACGGCATATCAACCTGTCTGGGGTTATGTCATGCCTAATGGTTAGGAAGTTATACATATTGTGTATTTATATTTATACTTTTTAGTAATTGGTTTTAATAATGTGTTAAAATTATTGGGGATCATGGTGTATAGTGTTGATTTAAGTTCATGTCTATATTCTATGGTATAATTTTATTTCCCTCAAAAAAGACAAATATCCTCCATGTTTACATTTTCAAACAGACCTTTCATATTGTTTGCATTAAAATAACGGTTACTGATGTGATTGTCTTAAAAAATGGCTATTTAGATGAGAGACGCAATCATACGTCTGACTGGTCCAGTTACCCAGCCAAATCTGATTTCTCTAAACTAACTTCTCACATTTGTTCTGTCAAATCAGAGAAGAGGTCAAACACAGGGTTAAATCTTGTCGATCAAATTCCCTGTATTTTTCCATAAAACTGTTTTGTCTGATTTAACTACACTACCATACACTGTTACATAATTCATAGCAGCCTATGATTTATGTACGTACCTGTAGTTAGAATAATTACTGATTGGAATGAAAACTCTACACTCCATGAGGAAATATTTGACTGTGTAGGATGTTTGGCATGTCCCGTGGTTGATCCTCCTGCTTGGGTAGAAAAGAACTAAAACTCTGATAAAACTCTGATAAAACTGAGTTCATATCTTTTAAAAGCAAAAGACCCTGAATTAAAATTTTCCAAGCACATAGGAATACAAATGAATAAAGCAAATAAGATATTAGGATTAATACGGAGGTCATATGAGTACATGGATGAAGAAATACTGAAAAATTTGTACACTGCATTGGTAAGACCTCATTTGGAGTTTGCTAATGTGGTTTGGAGCCCAAGACTCATCAAGGACACAAAACTCATTGAGGGAGTTCAGAGGAGAGCTACTAAATTAGTGAATAATTTAAAATCCCTTTCGCATGAAGAAAGACTTAGGAACATTGACTTACCAAGTCTGGTTTTCCGACGTATAAGAGGAGGATATGATTGAAGCCTACAAATACACGCATGGTTTTATTCAATGAACTCTGACCCACTAAACATTGCTCAAAATACCTATACAAGGGGACAAAAACTAAAACTCCTTTAAAAATCTTGTAAAGTAAACGCAAGACAAAATTATTTTAGCTACAGAGTGGTGAATACATGGAATAAACTCCCTTCATCAGTAGTGAATGCCCCATCTCTAAACTCCTTCAAGGCAAAGTTGGATAATCTATGGAATGATTATAAATATTCTGTGGATTTAAAATGAATATTTATAAGGAACAGTTGACAGGTCTCAGACCTAATATACTAGCTGAAAAGATATTATTATTATAAAAGAGACATCTCAACTCTTGAAGGTGAACAACTAAACTTGGTAGAACAATTTACGCACCTAGGCAGTAATATCTCATCCACAGAAAGCAATGTTAATGCACGCATAGGAAAGGCATCGACTGCTATAAATAAATTATGGAAATCCAAACTCACAGACAAGTGAATGAGACAATTCTTCCAAGCCATTTTCATCTCAGTACTGCTGTACGGCTCCACAACTTGGACCCTAACGAGGCGCCTAGAGAATAAACTAAATGGGAACTGCACAAGAATGCTGCATGCAGTCTTAAACAAATTGTGAAAAAACGCCCCACGAGAAAGCAGCTGTATGGCCACCTGCCCCATATCACCCAAACCATCCGAGTAAGACGGACAAGACATTCAGGACATCGCTGGAGAAGCGAGGATGAACTCATAAGCGACATCCTCCTGTGGAAGCCAGCACATGGGCATGCCAGTGTGGGCTGACCAGCAAAGACGTACATTGACCAGCTCTGTACGGATACTGGATGCTGCGTAGAGGACCTCCAAGAACAATGAGTGATAGGGACGGCTGGAGAGAGATTGTCATGGATATCTGTGCATGATGATGATGATGATGATGATGTTTACTGTTAATGGTGAGTATACCCGTGGTTGTATCCTCATCTTCTATTGTCTCTGAGTCGCTGATATCTGTTGATTCTCTGTCATCTTCTGTTTTGGATTTTAGCTGGTTCTAAGCTGGTTTCTTCTGGATCTGGGATTCTTCCTGGTAAAATACTGGGACATATGTGGCCTATGTGAAGGCAGATCAGCACAACCTGTTTTCTTCTATTTTTGTTGTATTTTAAGTTCCATTCTCTAATTTTAGGTTTAATGTTTTGAAGTTTGGGACCATATGACCTTTAGGCACCTCTTTTGCTTTGCTGATTCATAAGTACATTTTTTTTTCATTTACACTGTCAACATACGGTTGATATAAAACAAAACAACCAAACCTATGACAATACCCATTGCACCAATTGCCTCTATGCAACAAATAATAGAATAATTCAGGATTTGAACTCAGGTCACTGCTAGTGGTATAAGACTACTCAGTCAGCATAATACTGTAGCTGTCGCCTTTGAGTGCGCCTAATAGTTAGATATATTTATTTTCTACCCCAAAAATATACCCTTAAATTTGGACAGTGTAAGGGAAACAACTCTGTTAGGGTCTCATAATCGAGGGACCAACCGAGCCTGAATTGCATTGTGGGAATATCAACAGGTTTCCTTAGTGCAAAATAGGGACTTCCGCCTGGCTGATGCAGCAAAATGGTTGTGTGGAAAATATCGTCCTAAAATTAGAACTTTAGTCTTTTAGTTAGTTCTCGGTACTGGTACGGCGCACAGGTATGTTTCTTTCCAATTTTCCCGTGAAGTTACTGGCATTTGTTAAAGACCCTTTTGTAAGTTATTAATTGTTTTATACCCCATTTTATTTCAGTATTTCACGGTGTTTGGAAGTAAATAAAATATTCTACGTTCAACATCAGTCGTCTTCGTGTCATCAATACATCACCAGAAAAATATTACCAGGGAACTGCTACAAATACTCTTGTATTTATGAGGATTGAGACATATCCATTAATTTCTCTGAATTTTTGAGATGATAATCAGTCCGAATAATCTAAATAATACTCATCATCATCATGTCGTGCAGTTAGCGCAGATATCCATGACAATCTCTCGCCAATGTTCACTATCATTCATTGTCCCAGGGAGGTCCTCTGTGCAGCATCCAGTATCTTCACAGAGTTGGTCAATGTAGGTCCTTGCTGGGCGGCCCACATTAGCATGTCCATGTGTTGGCTTCCACAGGAGAACATCGCTTATGAGTTTGTACTTGCTCCTCCAGTAGTGTCCAGCATGACTTGTCTGTCTCACTCAGATGGTTTGTGAGATAGGGGTGGCCATACAGCTGCTTCCTTGTGGGGTGCTGTTTCCACAACTTGTTCAAGACCGCATGCAGCATTCTTGTACAGCTCCCATCTAGCTTATTCTCAAGGCGCCTCATTAGGGTCCAAGTGGTACTATCCATTAATGTTCATAGGTAGGGTATATAACACTAACCAAGGTTAAAGAGCCCAGTCAGCCCAACTATTTACCCATAGCTGGAAGCAGGGTAGTTGGAGTTTGCATCACCGGTCTGGAACCCCTATCTTGCTCAGAATATTAACCTCCTAGAAACAGAGACGTGCAACCAGGCGGATACCCTCCATCAGGCATCTACCATACTCTGAACGTCTCGCAGCCCTGGGAATGGATTCGCTGAAACTTCGGCGTCTGGCGACTGACCTGGTAAACACTCATAAGGTCATTAATCATTTTAACAACAGCAATCTTGAGCACCTTTTTGATCTCCATCTTTCCAACACACGTGGGCATGCCTACAAAGTCAGAAAACAGCACTGCTCATGTGACTTTCGGAAACATTTTTTTGATGCTCAGAATTGCGGAGACATGGAATAAACTGCCTGCGTCTGTTGTAGGCTGCCGAAGCACTGAGTCTTTCAAAGCCTCCATGCTTCCTGTGGTCCACCGACACTATACCTGATGCCGCTCTCCACATACATATACACACACGCGCACACATACATGCATATTACTACTGTAAACTGCTCATGTTCCTGACACTAATACATTATTCTGTGTACTTGACATGAGACTTTGATGAGTTGTGGTGCACCTGAGCACTGTACACAATAAATTTCATTATTATTATATCTTTCCCAAGGGTATTAGCGCTATGTGAAATACAAACAGCCTTGTCCGGGATTTGAACTCAGCCTGCTGAGTCCATTTCCTGTGACGTTAGCCATTACACCAATCACCTCCATGCAACAAATAATAGCCTAATCCAGGATTTGAACTCGGTTCCCTGTGTTTATTTTCCTGTGACAATAACCATTACGCAATGTAGCATAATTCTATAGTAATAGGTCATTTAGTGCAAACTGAATTCACTACCCCCGGCAAATAGTCAATGAAATGAGCTAGCTAGACATGGTAGACACTTATTATATTTACTAATAGTACAATCCAAGGCTACAAGTGGTCAATTACTAAATTTGGCCTTGTTTGGCACAAGGCCAGAAAGTATGAGTATTCAACTCAATGACAAAAGTCTGCTAACTTAGCTTAGTAACTATTTCACCAAGGCACCACCCAAGGTTACAAGTGTGGGGGTGGGAATTAGTCAGATAAAAATCCTTGAGACAAGTTTATATTGAATACTGCTTCATAAGCTGCCCCACCCTCATATATTTTATATATTGTTTTTTTTATGTGGAGAAAGGTAGACAAACACGGGGTGTTGTACAAGATGGATGTTTATTGTAGGTAGTAACGTCATTTTTTTAAAAATATTTTTTATATCTTATTATAATGGAGATTGTGGGCTTGTCTCTATGTAACCGAAACTATATTACTATACAAGTCACAATGCAAGTGTAAAGAAAAATTAGATAACTATGATGTTGTTTGTTTACCTTTGATTTATTCTTAATATTTCGGGGTAAAGATCTCTTCGTCAGAAGATTTCTGAAAGCTATAAAACTCTTTTATATATATATATATATATATATATATATATATATATATGGGAGTAAATAGGGAAATAAATCTGACAGTATGTAGAAAATAGAAAAACATGAAGTATTTATCTCAAGTCCTGATGAAGGTTTGCTAAAACTGAAACATTATAATGTCGACTTCACCATCAAGAATAAATTAATCTTTTTGGATTACTTTGTGTTTTTCTATTTACTGCATATATATATATATATATATATATATATATATATATATAGGTAGAAATAAGAGGAAATTAATCTGACAACATGTGGAGAAAGGTAGACAAACACAGGGTGTTGTACAAGATGGATGTTTATTGTAGGTAGTGATGTCATTTTTTAAATATATTTTTTATATCTTATTATAATGGAGATTGTGGGCTTGTCTCTATGTAACCGAAACTATATTACTATACAAGTCACAATTTCCTTTGTTATTTACCCCACATTCTCCATGATTTTATTTTTTTATTTAAACCTCAATTATTAGTAAAATTGTTTTACTTCATTAAGACTGTTAACCATATCTACATACTAATAACATGCAATTGTATTTATATACACAACAAAATAGTGGTTCACAGTGTGAATAGGAAGGCTAATTTGCATATTGATCTTAAAAATTTGATTTTAATAAATATATGTTTAGTATTATTGATTTCTAATGGTTTGGTTTTATCTTATTGAATATGAGCAAAAATCTCGGGGATAAATCTTAAAAGAAATCCATTAACAAGTAGAAATAACTGTAATTTTATTCTTTACTTCCTATTTTAACTAAATAGTTAAATTAGGAAAATTTACCACTGAAAGACGGGAGTAATGGAAAATGATGGGAGAGTTAGTTTCAAAGTTGTTCTATTTTCCGATTATACCCCCTCTGTTCCAAATATTTTTATCTGAATTCTTATTCAGTTTCATTAGCCTTTCTAATTTAACATGATATTTATTATATTAAAACTTAAATACTTGCACCCGGAGGGTGCATATATTTGCTAGTGTTTTTAATATATCTTTAAGAAATGAATATTAATAAATTGATGATTTTAATAACAATTAATATGACAATTAATTTTGTACTATTTACAGAGTTCTGTCCCGGCCTCCTGCGTTAAAAAACGCTAAGCGGTGATAGGTCAAAAAACAAACCCACCTATGAATGAAGTCCCTAGCTGAAGTGGTACCTGCTCTATATGAAAAAATAATTTGTCAATTGAAGGTGTATTTATCAACAAATTATTATTTTTTTAGTGGTTTGAAGGCCGTTAAAAGTAAGCCATATTTTTTTAAAGATTAAAAAAAAAAGAAAACAGCGCTTAAGGCATTTTTCCCAAAAAGTTAATGCAATATTTTATCACATCCAGTCTTTTTTCGACAAGTAAATGTAAATATTGTAAACTTTTAAAAATATGGCATTTTTAGTATATTTTTCATATAGTTTGGTTTGGTTTGTTTTGTTTTACGGCATATCAACCTCAGTGGGTCATTTAATGCCGATAAAGTTTTAAAATAAATCAATTCTTAATGGATAATACAATTTTTTTATAAATACATTTTTTTATTTAACCCATAGATGGGACCCTAACAGGTATCAATTTTTCATATAGTATTTGCCTCTCATCCCACTTATGAGGACATGACACAAGGTCATTTTTATGTGGGCCCACCCACAAGCCGAAGCTTGTGGGTGGTAGGCACAAAAAATGTGTTGATCCCATCAGCATTCCCCCCCAAACCTCTGGCACTGGGCAATAAACAGCCCTGCTCCTTTAAATCAAGGGGGCAGGTATTACCTGGGGGGATATCCCCTGGGATCAATGCTGTCAATTTTACTTAGCTGCTCCAGAGGCTGAAGCACTCTGGAGCAGGCTCTGTATTCACTCCTCCGCTTTATATGAACACAAAAATGTGTTGATCCCATTGGCATTTCCCCTCAGGCACTGGGCAATAAACCCAGCCCTGTCCCTTTAAATCAAGAGGGCAGGTATGGCCTGGGGTATAGCCCTTGGGGTCAACGCTGTCCAGAGGCTGAAGCACTCTGAAGCAGGCTAAGCATATATTATATAAGTGTGGGGGTTGATAAATGTCCTTGAGACAATTTTATATTGAATACAGCTTGGTGACAAGCTGTCCCTTCTTCATATTTGTATGATTTTTTTTCTCTTTATAGTGTCCATTGATAGAAGGGGAGTATTTATTTGTCTATCTACAATGGCAAAATGTGATCCAAGGCCAGAAATATTTACAGAGCTGCGTTTACTTTAAGTTGTCTACAATACGTAAAGCATGGGAGAATAAAGCATTAAATGGCTACGAATTCACTGAATCAACAGACGACAATCTTCAAGTTTAGATCGCCACCATTTATTTGCAGGGGGTCCTTTGCAAATAGAAAAAAATCAGTTCTTCCATTTTCTCTTTTAATTTGAACTTGTTTTGAAAATAATGGCCGTTTTGCATCTAAATCTTCTTCTATTTAGATAATGGCTGCGGCATATTAAGTTGTTTCTTAAATAATGGCCATTTTGCATCGAAATCTTCTACTAATATCGGCCATTATTAAAAAAAAAACTGCGACATACTGTTGTTTCTGAAATAATGACCATTTTGCATCGAAATCTTCTACTAATATCGGCCATTATTTAAAAAAAACCTGCGACATACTGTTGTTTCTGAAATAATGGCCGTTTTGCATCTAAATTTTCTACTAATATCGGCCATTATTTTCTAAACAGCCTGAGACATATTATTTCTTAAATAATGGCCGTTTTGCATCTAAATCTCCTACTAATATCGACCATTATTTTAAAAAAAGCCTGCGACATTAAGTTGTTTCTTAAATAATGGCCGTTTTGCATCTAAATCTCCTACTAATATCGGCCATTATTTAAAAAAAAAGCCTGCGACATTAAGTTGTTTCTTAAATAATGTCCGTTTTGCATCTAAATTTTCTACTAATATCGGCCATTAAATAAAAAAAAGCCTGCGACATATTGTTTCTTAAATAATGGCCGTTTTGCATCTAAATCTTTTACTAATATCGGCCATTATTTTCTAAACAGCCTGAGACATATTAAGTTGTTTTTTAAATAATGGCCGTTTTGCATCTAAATCTTCTACTTTGGAAAAGAGTAAGAGTGAGAGGGGAGAATATTAGATGAGTTTGGAACTATACGTTGACAGAGTGAGACGTAGCTTTCATTCAGCAGTTGTGACTTTTGTCGGGAAAATAAAAATCTCATGAGAAAAAGAAGTGGTTATTACTAAAAACTACAAACGGCACAAGGCAATATTTCCCCCAGCACCCACCCAAGTTGGTTTCCAGACTCCAAACATCAAGGAATTGTCAGTCAACTCAGCATCCGCCCAGCAACCGGATTCGAACCTCTCCACGTAGCACAGAAAAGTAGATAAGTATACGACGATTATTTTGATTATCAACACGTCATCATTCCATTCCGACATGAGAGCCTGTCAGAAATTCCATGTGAATTATCTTCCCCTGCCACTAGGATATGGGATATTGGCGCGAGAATCAAAACCCCAACACTAGTCTGTGGGTCCTCGTCCGGGACGGACGGACGTACTTATCAAGGATCTGTTACTGGAGAGAGACGTCAAAAGACACGCTCTCTCACTTAGCCCAGAATCAGGGCCTACTTATCAGGGAACCGTTACTGGAGAGAGACGTCAAAAGACACGCTCTCATCACTTACCCCAAAAACAGGGCTACTTATCGAAGAACCGTTACTGGAGGAGAGACGTAAAACTAACGTTCTCTCACAGACCAAGCTCTCATTACCAAGCCCCAAAACAGGGTCCATTTATCACAAGAACCTTACAACCAGATTCCGTCTAAGGCACCGCACCAGCATACTACAGAAAGCTGGTACGAACGCACACTGACCAAAGGAAAACAACTACCGAGACGAAGCGGCTTAACTACATTTCCCACCGGACGAGAAGAAAACTGTGTTATCTCCATACTACAAAAATCCCTCCACAGATGAGTCTTGTAGCAAATATCATTAAATTTGCAACAATTTTATGTAATTTTATGTCAATACAGTGTATGCATTCACTTTTGTGTTGTTTCTTCTTTGTCCGACGGAGAAATAAGGGCTCCTTCGAATCCGAAAATACTCTTAAGCCATAACGTTACACCCATGCACTGACAACTGGGGCTATAGAATTCGCTGACAGCACATCTGTAGAGGGGTAAGACCCACCCAAGGAAGGTTTAAATAAGGAAGGATTTAAATAAGAAAGATTAAAGGAAGTATTTCTCTGAATTTTTGAGATGAGGCTTGATAATTAGTATTATTTGAATTATTCGGACTATTGTTCTCATCTTCATTGTTATCTGTACAACATTTCGGCCGATGTGCCCTTCGGCCTTTTTCAGGTATTTCTTGTCGGACTCGGGAACCTTCTCGGACTCGGGAATCTTCTTGTCGTAATCGAGAGTGATCATGGAATTTTAACCTAACCCTTTATTGTCCACCGGGGTATCCTATTCTCATTCCGCTAACCATTGCTGGGGTACAGTTGTTAAGCTTGTGTTAATTATTATTCCGACATGAGAGCCATAACGTTACACCCATGCACTGACAACTGGGGCTATAGAATTCGCTGACAACACATCTGTAGAGGGGTAAGACCCACCCAAGGAAGGTTTAAATAAGGATTAAATAAAAAAAGGATTAAACTAAGAAAGATTAAACAAGGAAGTATTTCTCTGAATTTTTGAGATGAGGCTTGATAATTAGTATTATTTGTATTATTCGGACTATTGTCCTCATCTTTATTGTCATCTGTCAAACGTTTCGGCCCATGTGCCCTCCAGCCTTCTTCAGGTATTTCTTGTCGGACTCGGGGACCTTCTCGGACTCAGGAACCTTCTTGTCGTAATCGGGAACCATCACGGAACTTTGAATAAAAGGTTAGATTCAAAGTTCCGTGATGGCTCCCGATTACAACAAGAAGATTCCCGAGTTCGAGATGGTTTCCGAGTTCGAAAAGAAGGTCCCCGAGTCCGACAAGAAATATCTGAAGAAGGCCGGAGGGCACATCGGTTGAAACGTTTGACAGATAACAATGAAGATGAGGATAATAGTCTGAATAATACAAATAATATTAAACAAAGAATGTTTAGACAAGGAAGAATTAAACAGGTGTAGCAGTTCCCATGTAATATTTTCTGGTGATGTATTGATGACACGAAGACGACTGATGTTGAATGTAGAAAATTTTATTTACTTCCAAACACCGTAAAATACTGAAATAAAATGGGGTATAAAACAATTACTAATTTACAAAAGGGGTCTTTAACAAATGCCAGCAACTTCACGGGAAAATTGGAAAGAAACATACCTGTGCGCCGTACCAGTACCAAGAACTAACTAAAGACTAAAATTCTAATTTTAGGACAGTATTTACCACACAACCTTTTTGCTGCATCAGCCAGGCGGAAGTCCCTATTTTGCCCCAAGGATATCTGTCGATCTTCCCATAATGCCATTCAGGCCCTGTGGGTCACTTGATTATCAGACCCTAACAGAGTTGTTTCCCTTACACTGTCCAAATTTAAGGGTATATTTTTAGGGTAGAAAATAAATATATCTAACTATTAGGCGCACTCAAAGGCGACAGCTACAACAGGGAATGATTAAACAGGGAAATATTAAAAAATAAAGGATTAAAAAAGGAAAGATAAACAAGGAAGGTTTAAACAAGGAAGAACTAGATAGGGAATGATTAAACAGGGAAGGATTTAAAAATGAAGGATTAAAAAAGGAAGGTTTAAACATGGAAGGTTTAAACAAGGAAAGACTAAACAGTGAATGATTAAACAGGGAAGGATTAAAAAATGAAGAATTAAAAAATGAAGAATTAAAAAAAGGAAGGATAAACAAGGAAGGATAAAACAAGGAGGGACTAAACAGGGAATGATTAAACAGGGAAGGATTAAAAAATGAAGGATTAAAAAAGGAATGATTAAACAAGAAATGATTTAACAAGGAAGGACTAAACATGGAAGGTTTTGACAATGAAGGTTGGTGACCCATGATGCTTAAGGACGGAATGCTGGTGGCTGAGAATTCCATGACACGCAGCTATCCACTTTGGCCCTTACTTGGGCTAGAACGTTGATCTGATCAATCGAGTAGTCACGTCAAATATCTATATAATTGTTTCAAGCATATTGCTCTTATAGCAAACCCAACCCTTTTGATAAATTGAATAGTCATATCAAGCCCTAGCACATATGATTATCCCATTGTGGGTGGCGACCCGTGATGCTTAGGGACGGAATCCTAGTGGATGAGCAGTCCATGATATGCAACACTACACTTTGGCCCTGACTTAGTCTAGATGGGTAGTCGGAGAGGCCCCCTCCGATCAATCGGCTGGTCACGTCAAGCCCTAGCACATATGATTGTCCCAACCATATCGCCTTTATGGCAAGCCCCAGCCTTTTTTATTATATATGCGCTAGAGGGCGGTGGCTGAAGATCTTAGAGTCCTAGGTATGACGTTAAACTGCATCTGATGGTGAAGTTCCAATTTTGGATCTCTGGGGAGTGTGTACTCCTTCATCAACATTATTCCCAATTACTCCCAGGTCCACTCTCACCCGGAGTAGTAATACCTGTTAGTCCCATCTAGAGAGACTCGACAATTAATTTGCAATAAGAGGGGAAATGAAATTTGAAGACTATATCAAAATTCTAGATGAAAATCTACAACTATCAGCGCAAAATCTTGATCTAGACCGGTGATTTACTTTCCAGCAAGACAGTCATCCCAAACATCTCTATTGATAATGGAGATTCGCTTCCGGTTTTTTGTCTGTAATAAAAACTACGTCACTGTTTACGTCACATTACCCACAATCGTCATAACACCTGACCTATGATAATCCCTTCATTCGTGTATTTCTATTCGATTCATATAACAAAATCATTAAAATCATTCTCAGTAAGTAAAGTCGTCGGGGTGGCCTAAACTCGGTATAAGCCAGATTATTTGAAGTGAGCACATACGTGCACTCACTCCAAACAAATTTTTTATTCATTCAGAAATGAGGTACAGCGTATGTGCACACAACTCGGCATGTAGCCGGAAGTTTGGTTTTAGGGGAGAGGTGATAAAACTGGTCATATCACTACACAGATCTATCTAGCTAGGCTCACTCACCGACCGATTCATTCAAAAATAAAAATAAAATTCTTGCATTCTCTCCTTGCGCAGCTCCCTTCCACCAAAATACCTCATTTGCTCTATGCATGTATCCTACTTAAAAAATTCCCAATATTGATGATTGGCGATGGAGCGGGTGGGAAAAAATTGAAAATAAAAACCCCAAGAAACTGAAAAACACATGTAAACAAAACAAAAATTGTGGGTCATTTTGGTTCCCCCCTTTCCCTCAGCTATTGTGTAGGCCCACCGACTGTCTTCTGCACTTTGTTGTTTGAAAGCAAGCCGGTCAGTGCCTCTAATATGGGAGTGGGTGTCCTTATAAGCCAGACAGCGAGGGAGTTTATCCCCCTTTTCACTAGCATTAGACCAAGGAGATTATGTTACGTCTGAGGTGGAGCGCCACACCTACCGTCATCTCATCACTTTGCCGCACAGACTCCTGTGTTACTCATACACTGAATTGACGAGGTTTGGCATCGAACACGGAAAACTATGGTTGCTAGTCGGACGCTCTACCAACTGAGCCAAACCAGCCCTTAGTAAGTATGTCCAACAATTTAGGTGTTTTTTTTTGTTTTGTTTTTTGTAACTACCCACAAATCAAAATTTAAACCCTTACTCATAGAATGTGAGATTTTTTGCTCACAACACAAACCATCTATTAATAATGGAGATTCGCTTCCGGTTTTTGTCTGTAACAAAAATTACGTCACTGCTTACGTCACATTACCCAAAATCGTCATAACATAGAATAAATACACTCAAAATTTGAACATGCAACATTAGACAGTCCTCATTGTTTTTTTTAAAACAAGTTTTAATAAATACATGACTGGTATTATATATCTATATATAGTTTGTTTTATTTTAATACATATTTAAAGTTTACATTTCAAATTGTTTTATTTTTTAATCCTTTAATGAATTTGATGATTTTACTTACTTAGGGTACAAACTCGCTGACATTGAATTTTTTACTCCCACCCATCAGGCAATATGTTTCAAAAATCTATTTTTACATTGCCCGGCGGGTGTTTTTTATTTTGTACTAGTACATCTAAATCAGAGATAGCGTGGCTTCAGAAAATGAAGTTTATAGTTCTGCCATGGCATTCGATGAGTCCTGACTTGAATCTTATTGAAAATATATGCATCACGGGTTACCAATCCTTCCTTGTCAAATTCTTCCTTGTCAAATCCTTCCTTGTCAAATCCTTCCTAGTTTAACTGACTTTATCCCTTGTAAACTTTATTAGATGTACTACAAAGAATATGCACCCCCCGGGAATAAGTATTTACGTTTTAATGTAATTAAATGTATTATTATATCTTGGTTTGGTTTGGTTTAGTTTGGTTTTGTTTTGTTTTACGGCATATCAACCTCAGTGGGTCATTTAATGCCGATAAAGTTTTGAAATAACTCAATTCTTAATAGATAATACAACTTTTTTTTTATAAATACATTTTTCTATTTAACCCATAGATGGGACCCTAACAGGTACTACCACTCCGGGTCAGAGTGAACCAGGGAGCAATGGTGATGAAGGGGTGCTCCACATTCTCCAAACCTCCAGAACTGGAACCTCACCATCAGATAGAATTTAACGTCTTTCCCAGGACACGTAGACCCTCAGTCACAGCCTTCTAGCACCCATATGATAAGAAGGGCTGGGGCTTGCCATAAGGGCAATAGGGTTGGGAAAATCATATAGGTGCTAAGGCTTGACATGACCAGCCGATTGATCGGAGGAGGCCTCTCTGACCGCCCGTCTAGCCCAAGAAAGGGCCAAAGTGGAGTATTGCAAGTCATGGACTGCTCAACCACCTGGGTTCTATCCAAAAGCATCACGGGTCGCCACACACGGCCAACAGGTGGCCCCATTGGGGGAGTCTTACCCCTCTGCAGAGGTGCAATCGGTGCATTCTAACGCCCCACTGACAGGGCGGTATTATATCTTATCATGTAATGAAAGACTAACGAAAATAAATAACGAAGACTTAAATAAGTGTCATCTTTTTATATGCGTTCTTATTTAAATAAGAACGCATATAAAAAAGATTACACTTATTCTAATTATATCTTAGTTGGTTATGCAATTCCTGAGGGTATTGTGACATAAGCAGTGACGTAGTTTCGGGAACAGACAGACACCGAATCTCCATTATCATAAGATTTAAACGCACTAACGAAGACTTAAATAAGTATCATCTTTTTATATGCGTTCTTATTTAAATAAGTGAACAAATACCTTCTACAGTCCTCCGCTCTACCAACTGAGCTATCGCGAGAGGCGTCAGTCGGTAGAGCGTTCGGCTAGAAACCAAAAGGTTCCTAGTTCGATACCGGCCCTCACCAACTCAGCGTATGAGTAGCACAGGGATCTGTGCGGTAAAGTAAGGAGCTGATGGTAGGTGTGGCGCTCCACCTCAGATGCTAAAACAATCTCCTTGGTCTAGCGCTATTGAAAAGGGGATAGACTTTAGGCCGCCCCGTCGACTTTACTTTACTTTACTTTATTTAAATAAGAACGCATATAAAAAAGATTACCCTTACTTTAATTATATCTTGATTGGTTATGCAATTCCTGAGGATATTGTGACATAAGCAGTGACGTAATTTCGGGAACAGACAGACACCGAATCTCCATTATCATAAGATTTAAACGCACTAATAACATAGGCTGTTTTGAGGCAAATCTAGCTCCGAATTTCATAAAGACATCGTTAATAAATAAGATATATTCTATGTATTAATGATTTTGAATGTAAGATAAATACCCATTCATAAACTTACGCAATTGCTGAGGGTATTGTGACGTAAGTAGTGACGTAGTTTCAATTATAGATATAAAATAGACAGTGAATCTCCATTATAATAAGATTTAAAGGCACTAATAACATAGACTGTTTTGATGCAAATCTAACTCAGATTTTCACTGAGACGTCGTTAATAAATAATACCCATTCTATGTACTAAATATTTTGATTATAAATTAAATATTGAAAAACTTACGCAATTGCTGAGGGTATTGTGACGTAAGTATTGACGTAGTTTCAATTATAGATAGATAGATAGATAGACAAACAGACACCGAATCTCCATTACAATAAGATCTCTGTTTATTTGATTTTGTAGAGAAGTGGTTAAACGTCTCTTAGTATTATACTCATTAGAGTTGGTATCAATGCAATTGAGACATACACCTGGCAATTAGTTGTTATTCTGTAAGGGTGAATTTTCAATACAGGTTCCGTGCCACGTCACCCGGTGATGATTGGAGAATTGTCGGTCTTAAACATTGTGACACAAAAGATGAAAATGCACAGTAGAAAATAAAGGAAATGTCTTTTCAATGTTTTTCCTTTTTTGTCTCGGCGAAAAGACTAATGAGAGTTGATGAGTTAATCAGACCAATCAATCATCGGGGTGGATTAGGGGTGAGGTGAGGTGGGGGGGGGTGAGAGTCAACAGTTAAGAGGGTGGGGTGGCGGGTGAGGGTGGTGGTTAATATCACTTCTGGTAGATAATTACTGGACATTTTCTCTAATGTCTTTAACTTGCTTTGCCTTAGATTAGATTTTCACTGCTGTCTTAAGATAGAGTGGACAGTTATGGACTCCATAATGAGACTACTGTATTTATTATTATTATTATTATTATTACTAGCAAATATATGCACCCTCCGGGTGCAAGTATTTTAGTTAAATTTTATAATAGAATATGATATTAATTAGAAAGGCTAATGAAACTGAATGAGAATGTAGATAAAAGATTTTGAAACAGAGGGGTATGATTGAAAAATAGAACAACTTTGAAACTAACTCTTCCATCATTTTCCGTTACTCCCGACTTTCATTGGTAAATTTTTCCTAATTAAACTGTTTAGTTAAAATAGGAAGTAAAGAATAATATTACAGTTATTTCTTCTTGTTAAGGGATTTCTTTAAGATTTATTGAAGAGATTTTTGCTCATATTCATTAAAGATAAAACCAAACAATTAGAAATCAATAATACAAAGCATATATTTATCAAAATCAATTTTTTAAGATCAATATGCAAATTAGCCTTCCATTCATACTGTAAACCTCTAAGAAATTTAAAACAGTGTAGCAGTTCCCATGTTAATATATTTCTGGTGATGTATTGATGACACGAAGACGACTGATGTTGAATGTAGAAAATTTTATTTACTTCCAAAAAACCGTAAATACTGAAATAAAATGGGTATAAAACAATTACTATTTACAAAAGGGTCTTAACAAAATGCCAGCAACTTCACGGGAAAATTGGAAAGAACATACCTGTGCGCCGTAACCAGTACAAGAATAACTAAAGACTAAAATTCTAATTTTAGGACAGTATTACCACACAACCTTTTTGCTGCATCAGCCAGCGGAAGTCCCTATTTTGCCCCAAGGATATCTGTCGATCTTCCCATAATGCCATTCAGCCCTGTGGGTCACTTGATTATCAGACCTAACAGAGTTGTTTCCCTTACACTGTCAATTTAAGGGTATTATTTTTAGGGTAGAAAATAAATATATCTAACTATTAGGCGCACTCAAAGGCGACAGCTCAACAGGGAATGATTAAACAGGAAATATTAAAAATAAAGGATTAAAAAAGGAAAGATAAACAAGGAAGGTTTAAACAAGGAAGAACTAGATAGGGAATGATTAAACAGGAAGATTTAAAATGAAGGATTAAAAAGGAAGGTTTAAACATGGAAGGTTTAAACAAGGAAAGACTAAACAGTGAATGATTAAACAGGGAAGGATTAAAAAATGAGAATTAAAAAATGAAAAATTAAAAAAGAGAAGGATAACAAGGAAGGATAAAACAAGGAGGGACTAAACAGGGAATGATTAAACAGGAAGGATTTAAAAAATGAAGGATTAAAAAAGAATGATTAAACAAGAAAATGATTTAACAAGGAAGGACTAAACATGGAGGTTTTGACAATGAAGGTGGTGACCCATGATGCTTAAGGACGGAATGCTGGTGCTGAGAATTCCATGACACGCAGCTATCCACTTTGGCCCTTACTTGGGCTAGAACGTGATCTGATCAATCGAGTAGGCACGTCAAATATCTATATAATTGTTTCAAGCATATTGCTCTTATAGCAAACCCAACCCTTTTGATAAATTGAATAGTCATATCAAGCCCTAGCACATATGATATCCCATTGTGGGTGGCGACCCGTGATGCTTAGGGACGGAATCCTAGTGGATGAGCAGTCCATGATATGCAACACTACACTTTGGCCTGACTTAGTCTAGATGGGTAGTCGAGAGGCCCCTCCGATCAATCGGCTGGTCACGTCAAGCCTAGCACATATGATTGTCCCAACCATATCGCCTTTATTGCACAAGCCCAGCCCTTTTTATTATATATGCGCTAGAGGGCGGTGGCTGAAGATCTTAGAGTCCTAGGTATGACGTTAAACTGCATCTGATGGTGAAGTTCCAATTTTGGATCTCTGGGAGTGTGTTACTCCTTCATCAACATTATTCCCAATTACTCCAGGTCCACTCTCACCCGGAGTAATACCTGTTAGTCCATTAGAGAGACTGACAATTAATTTGCAATAAGAGGGAAATGAAATTATGAAGACTATATCAAAATTCTAGATGAAATCTACAACTATCAGCGCAAAATCTTGATCTAGACCGGTGATTTACTTTCCAGCAAGACAGTCATCCCAAACATCTCTATTGATAATGGAGATTCGCTTCCGGTTTTTTGTCTGTAATAAAAACTACGTCACTGTTACGTCACTATTACCCACAATCGTCATAACACCTGACCTATGATAATCCTTCATTCTGTGTATTCTATTCGATCATATAACAAAATCATTAAAATCATTCTCAGTAAGTAAAGTCGTCGGGTGGCCTAAACTCGGTATAAGCCAGATTATTTGAAGTGAGCACATACGTGCACTCACTCCAAACAAATTTTTTATTCATTCAGAAATGAGGTACAGCGTATGTGCACACAATCGGCATGTAGCCGGAAGTTTGGTTTAGGGAGAGGTGAAAAACTGTGTCATATCACTACACAGATCTATCTAGCTAGGCTCACTCACCGACCGATTCATTCAAAAATAAAAATAAAATTCTTGCATTCTCTCCTTGGCAGCTCCCTTCCACCAAAATACCTCATTTGCTCTATGCATGTATCCTTTAATTAAAAATTCCAATATTGATGATTGCGCATGGAGCGGGTGGGAAAAAATTGAAAATAAAAACCCAAGAAACTGAAAAACACATGTAAACAAAAAAAAATTGTGGGTCATTTTGGTTCCCCCCTTTCCCTCAGCTATTGTGTAGCCCACCGACTGTCTTCTGCACTTTTGTTGTTTGAAAGCAAGCCGGTCAGTGCCTCTAATATGGAGTGGGTGTCCTTATTAAGCCAGACAGCGAGGGAGTTTATCCCCCTTTTTCACTAGCATTAGACAAGGAGATTATTTACGTCTGAGTGAGCGCCACACCTACCGTCATCTCATCACTTTCCGCACAGACTCCTGTGTTACTCATACACTGAATTGACGAGGTTTGGCATCGAACACGGAAAACTATGGTTGCTAGATCGGACGCTCTACCAACTGAGCCAAACACAGCCCTTAGTAAGTATGTCCAACAATTTAGGTGTTTTTTTTTTTTTGTTTTGTTTTTTGTAACTACCCACAAATCAAAATTTAAACCCTTACTCATAGAATGTGAGATTTTTTGCTCACACACAAACCATCTATTAATAATGGAGATTCGCTTCCGGTTTTTGTCTGTACACAAAAATTACGTCACTGCTTACGTCACATTACCCAAAATCGTCATAACATAGAATAAATACACTCAAAATTGAACATGCAACATTAGACAGTCCTCATTGTTTTTTTTTAAAACAAGTTTTAATAAATACATGACTGGTATTATATATCTATATATAGTTTGTTTTATTTTAATACATATTTAAAGTTACATTTCAAATTGTTTTATTTTTTAATCCTTTAATGAATTTGATGATTTTACTTACTTAGGGTACAAACTCGCTGACATTGAATTTTACTCCACCCATCAGGCAATATGTTTCAAAAATCTATTTTTAATTGCCCGGCGGTGTGTTTTTATTTTGTACTAGTACATTCTAATCAGAGATAGCGTGGCTTCAGAAAATGAAGTTTATAGTTCTGCCATGGCATTCGATGAGTCCTGACTTGAATCTTTATTGAAAAATATGCATCACGGTTACCAATCCTCCTTGTTCAAATTCTTCCTTGTCAAATCCTTCCTTGTCAAATCTTCCTAGTTTAACTGACTTTATCCCTTGTAAACTTATTAGATGTACTACAAAGAATATGCACCCCCCGGGAATAAGTATTTACGTTTTAATGAATTAAATGTATTATTATATCTGGTTGGTTTGGTTAGTTGTTTTGTTTTGTTTACGGCATATCAACCTCAGTGGGTCATTTAATGCCGATAAAGTTTTGAAATAACTCAATTCTTAATAGATATACAACTTTTTTTTTATAAATACATTTTTCTATTAACCCATAGATGGGACCCTAACAGTACTACCACTCCGGGTCAGAGTGAACCAGGGAGCATGGTGATGAAGGGGTGCTCCACATTCTCCAAACCTCCAGAACTGGAACCATCACCATCAAAGAATAATGCATTCACTTTTGTGTTGTTCCTTCTTTGTCCGACGGAGAAATAAGGGCTCCTTCGAATCCGAAAATACTCTTAAGCCATAACGTTACACCCATGCACTGACAACTGGGGCTATAGAATTCGCTGACAGCACATCTGTAGAGGGGTAAGACCCACCCAAGGAAGGTTTAAATAAGGAAGGATTTAAATAAGGAAAGATTAAACAAGGAAGTATTTCTCTAAATTTTTTAGATGAGGCTTGATAATTAGTATTATTTGAATTATTCGGACTATTGTCCTCATCTTCATTGTTATCTGTACAACATTTCGGCCGATGTGCCCTTCGGCCTTTTTCAGGTATTTCTTGTCGGACTCGGGAACCTTCTCGGACTCGGGAATCTTCTTGTCGTAATCGAGAGTGATCATGGAATTTGAACCTAACCCTTTATTGAGTCCACCAGGGTATCCTATTCTCATTCCGCTAACCATTGCTGGGGTACAGTTGTTAAGCTTGTGTTAATTATTATTCCGACATGAGAGCCATAACGTTACACCCATGCACTGTCAACTGGGGCTATAGAATTCGCTGACAGCACATCTGTAGAGGGGTAAGACCCACCCAAGGAAGGTTTAGATAAGGAAGGATTAAACAAAATAGGATTAAACTAAGAAAGATTAAACAAGGAAGTATTTCTCTGAATTTTTGAGATGAGGCTTGATAATTAGTATTATTTGTATTATTCGGACTATTGTCCTCATCTTCATTGTCATCTGTCAAACGTTTCGGCCGATGTGCCCTCCAGCCTTCTTCGGGTATTTCTTGTCGGACTCGGGGACCTTCTCGGACTCGGGAACCTTCTTGTCGTAATCGGGAGCCATCACGGAACTTTGAATAAAAGGTTAGATTCAAAGTTCCGTGATGGCTCCCGATTACGACAAGAATATTCCCGAGTTCGAGATGGTTTCCGAGTCCGAGAAGGTCCCCGAGTCCGACAATTAATACCTGAAGAAGGCCGGAGGGCACATCGGTTGAAACGTTTGACAGATAACAATGAAGATGAGGACAATAGTCTGAATAATACAAATAATACTAAACAAGGAAGGTTTAGACAAGCAAGGATTAGACAAGGAAGGTTTAAACAAGGAAGGACTAAACAGGGAATGATTAAACAGGGAAGGATTAAAAAATGAAGGATTAAAAAAGGAAGGATAAACAAGGAAGGATAAAACAAGGAAGGACTAAACAAGGAATGATTAAACGGGGAAGGATTAAAAATGAAGGATAAAACAGGGAAGGACTAAACAGGGAATGATTAACAGGAAGGATTAAAAAATGAAGGATTAAAAAAGGAATGATTAAACAAGAAATGATTTAACAAGGAAGGACTAAACGGGAATCATTAAACAGGGAAGGATTAAAAAATGAAGGATTAAAAAAGGAAGGATAAACAAGGAAGGATAAAACAAGGAAGGACTAAACAGGGAATGATTAAACAGGGAAGGATTAAAAAATGAAGGATTAAAAAAAGAATGATTTAAACAAGAAATGATTAACAAGGGACTAAACAGGGAATGATTAACAGGGAAGGATTAAAAAATGAAGAATTAAAATATGAAGGATTAAAAAAAGGATAAACAAGAAGGATAAACAAGGAAGGACTAAACATGGAATGATTAAACAGGGAAGGATTAAAAAATGAAGAATAAAAAAAGGAAGGATAAACAAGGAAGGATAAAACAAGGAAGGGCTAAACATGGAATGATTAAACAGGGAAGGATAAAAAATGAAGGATTAAAAAAAGGAATGATTAGACAAGAAATGATTTAACAAGGAAGGACTAAGCAGGGAATGATTAAACAGGGAAGGATTAAAAATGAAGGATTAAAAAAGGAAGGATAAACAAGGAAGGATAAAACAAGGAAGAACTAAACATGGAATGATTAAACAGGGAAGGATTAAAAAATGAAGGATTAAAAAAGGGATGATTAAACAAGAAAGATTAACAAGGAAGGACTAAACAGGGAATGATTAAACAGGGAAGGATTAAAAATGAAGGATTAAAAAAGGAATGATTAAACAAGAAATGATTTAACAAGGAAGGACTAACAGGGAATGATTAAACAGGGAAGGATTAAAAAAGGAAGGATTAAAAAAGGAAGGATAAACAAGGAAGGATAAAACAAGGAAGGACTAAACAGGGAATGATTAAACAGGGAAGGATTAAAAAATGAAGGATTAAAAAAGGAATGATTAAACAAGAAATGATTTAACAAGGAAGGACTAAACAGGGAATGATTAAACAGGGAAGGGTTAAAAAATGAAGAATTAAAATATGAAGGATTAAAAAAGGAAGGATAAACAAGGAAGGATAAAACAAGGAAGGACTAAACATGGAATGATTAAACAGGGAAGGATTAAAAATGAAGAATTAAAAAAGGAAGGATAAACAAGGAAGGATAAAACAAGGAAGGGCTAAACATGGAATGATTAAACAGGGAAGGATTAAAAAATGAAGGATTAAAAAAGGAATGATTAGACAAGAAATGATTTAACAAGGAAGGACTAAGCAGGAATGATTAAACAGGAAGGATTAAAAAATGAAGGAAAAAAGAAGGATAAACAAGGAAGGATAAAACAAGGAAGAACTAAACAGGGAAGGATTAAACAGGGAAGGATTAAAAATGAAGGATTAAAAAGGGATGATTAAACAAGAAATGATTTAACAAGGAAGGACTAAACAGGGAATGATTAAACAGGGAAGGATTAAAAAATGAAGGATTAAAAAAGGAATGATTAAACAAGAAATGATTTAACAAGGAAGGACTAAGCAGGGAATGATTAAACAGGGAAGGATTAAAAAATGAAGGATTAAAAAAGGAAGGGATAAACAAGGAAGGATAAAACAAGGAAGAACTAAACAGGGAAGATTAAACAGGAAGGATTAAAAAATGAAGGATTAAAAAAGGGATGATTAAACAAGAAATGATTTAACAAGGAAGGACTAAACAGGGAATGATTAAACAGGGAAGGATTAAAAAATGAAGGATTAAAAAAGGAATGATTAAACAAGAAATGATTTAACAAGGAAGGACTAAACAGGGAATGATTAAACAGGGAAGGATTAAAAAATGAAGTATTAAAAAGGAATGATTAAACAAGAAATGATTTAACAAGGAAGGACTAAACAGGGAATGATTAAACAGGGAAGGATTAAAAAATGAAGGATTAAAAAAAAGGAAGGATAAACAAGGAAGGATAAACAAGGAAGGACTAAACAGGAATGATTAAACAGGGAAGGATTAAAAAATGAAGGATTAAAAAAGGAATGATTAAACAAGAAATGATTTAACAAGGAAGGACTAAACAGGGAATGATTAAACAGGGAAGGGTTAAAAAATGAAGAATTAAAATATGAAGGATTAAAAAAGGAAGGATAAACAAGGAAGGATAAAACAAGGAAGGACTAAACATGGAATGATTAAACAGGGAAGGATTAAAAAATGAAGAATTAAAAAAGGAAGGATAAACAAGGAAGGATAAAACAAGGAAGGGCTAAACATGGAATGATTAAACAGGGAAGGATTAAAAAATGAAGGATTAAAAAAGGAATGATTAGACAAGAAATGATTTAACAAGGAAGGACTAAGCAGGGAATGATTAAACAGGGAAGGATTAAAAAATGAAGGATTAAAAAAGGAATGATTAAACAAGAAATGATTTAACAAGGAAGGACTAAACAGGGAATGATTAAACAGGGAAGGGTTAAAAAATGAAGAATTAAAATATGAAGGATTAAAAAAGGAAGGATAAACAAGGAAGGATAAAACAAGGAAGGACTAAACATGGAATGATTAAACAGGGAAGGATTAAAAAATGAAGAATTAAAAAAAGAAGGATAAACAAGGAAGGATAAAACAAGGAAGGGCTAAACATGGAATGATTAAACAGGGAAGGATTAAAAAATGAAGGATTAAAAAAGGAAGGATAAACAAGGAAGGATAAAACAAGGATGAACTAAACAGGGAAGGATTAAACAGGGAAGGATTAAAAAAGGGATGATTAAACAAGAAATGATTTAACAAGGAAGGACTAAACATGGAAGGTTTTGACAAGGAAGGTTGGTGACCCATGATGCTTAAGGACGGAATGCTGGTGGCTGAGAATTCCATGACATCCAGCTATCCACTTTGGCCCTTACTTGGGCTAGAACGTCGATCAGAGAGCCCCCTCTGATCAATCGAGTGGTCACGTCAAATATCTATATAATAGTTTCAAGCATATTGCTCTTATAGCAAACCCCAACCCTTTTGATAAATTGACTGGTCATATCAAGCCCTAGCACATATGATTATCCCATTGTGGGTGGCAACCCGTGATGCTTAGGGATGGAATCCTGGTGGATGAGCAGTCCATGATATGCAACACTACACTTTGGCCCTGACTTAGTCTAGACGGGTAGTCGGAGAGGCCCCCTCCGATCAATCGGCTGGTCACGTCAAGCCCTAGCACATATGATTGTCCCAACCATATCACCTTTATGACAAGCCCCAGCCTTTTTATTATATATGCGCTAGAGGGCGGTGGCTGAAGATCTTAGAGTCCTAGGTATGACGTTAAACTGCATCTGAAAGGTGAAGTTCAATTTTGGAGCTCTGGGGAGTGTGCCCCTTCATCAACAATACTCCCAATTACTCCCAGGTCCACTCTCACCCGGAGTAGTAATACCTGTTAGTCCCATCTAGAGAGACTCGACAATTAATTTGCAATAAGAGGGGAAATGAAATTTGAAGACTATATCAAAATTCTAGATGAAAATCTACAACTATCAGCGCAAAATCTTGATCTAGACCGGGGATTTACTTTCCAGCAAGATAGTCATCCCAAACATCTCTATTAATAATGGAGATTCGCTTCCGGTTTTTTGTCTGTAATAAAAATGACGTCACTGTTTACGTCACATTACCCCAAATCGTCATAACACCTGACCTATGATAATCCCTTCATTCGTGGATTTCTATTCGATTCATATAACAAAATCATTAAAATCATTCTCAGTAAGTAAAGTCGTCGGGGTGGCCTAAACTGGGTATAAGCCAGACAGCGAGGGAGTTTATCCCCTTTTCACTAGCATTAGACCAAGGAGATTATGTTACGTCTGAGGTGGAGCGCCACACCTACCGTCATCTCATCACTTTACCGCACAGACTCCTGTGTTACTCATACACTGAATTGACGAGGTTTGGCACCGGACACGGAAAACTATGGTCGCTAGTCGGACGCTCTACCAACTGAGCCAAACCAACCCTTAGTAAGTATGTCCAACAATTTAGGTGTTTTTTTTTTAATTTTTTATTTTTTGTTTTGTTTTGTTTTTGTAACCACCCACAAATCAAAATTTAAACCCTTACTCATAGAATGTGAGATTTTTTGCTCACAGCACAAACCATCTATTAATAATGGAGATTCGCTTCCGGTTTTTGTCTGTAACAAAAATTACGTCACTGCTTACGTCACATTACCCAAAATCGTCATAACATAGAATAAATACACTCAAAATTTGAACATGCAACATTAGACAGTCCTCATTGTTTTTTTTAAAACAAGTTTTAATAAATACATGACTGGTATTATATATCTATATATAGTTTGTTTTATTTTAATACATATTTAAAGTTTACATTTCAAATGGTTTTATTTTTTAATCCTTTAATGAATTTGATGATTTTACTTACTTAGGGTACAAACTCGCTGACATTGAATTTTTTACTCCCACCCCTCAGGCAATATGTTTCAAAAATATATTTATAAATCGCTCGGAGGGTGCTTTTTATTTTGTACTAGTACATCTAAATCAGAGATAGCGTGGCTTCAGAAAATGAAGTTTATAGTTCTGCCATGGCATTCGATGAGTCCTGACTTGAATCCTATTGAAAATATATGCATCACGGGTTACCAATCCTTCCTTGTCAAATCCTTCCTTGTCAAATCCTTCCTTGTTTAATCCTTCCTAGTTTAATTGACTTTATCCCTTTATAAGGATGGGTGTCAAGTTATTGGATACTTTGCATACAAATAACTCCGACGAAGGTTAACGGACAAAACATTTAATATACACAGCACATGGATGACAGTAGATACAACGTACATAGTAAAAGAGTACATATAAAAAGGGGTACACAAATACAGATAAAGACACATTCATGAATGGTACATTATAACATAAAAGAGTACAGACATGAGACTAGCGATAGTCCATGCTGTAAAGACTTACAGTAATGTAAGGGGGCCGGAGCCCCAACGAGAGGGGTTAGCTAAAATCTACCCCATGTGGCTCGTAGTTGGTGAAACAGGAAAAGAGGCCGAAAGGTTTTGAACCCGGCGCTTAAATACTATGGTGCCCTAGCGGGCACCAACGAACTAAAAGGGGCAGACAACTCCACCAGGCGAATACAAACTAACGCTACACCTTGTAAACTTTATTAGATGTACTACAAAGAATATGCATCCCCCCGGGAATAAGTATTTACGTTTTAATGTAATTAAATGTATTATTATATCTTGGTTTTGTTTTGTTTTGTTTTGTTTTGTTTTACAGCATATCAACCTCAGTGGGTCATTTAATGCCGATAAAGTTTTGAAATAAATCAATTCTTAATAGATAATACAATTTTTTTTATAAATACATTTTTCTATTTAACCTATAGATGGGACCCTAACAGGTACTACCACTCCGGGTCAGAGTGGACCAGGGAGCAATGATGATGAAGGGGTGCTCCACATTCTCCAAACCTCCAAAACTGGAACCTCACCATCAGATAGAGTTTAACGTCTTTCCCAGGACATGTAGACCCTCAGTCACCGCCTTCTAGCACCCATATGATAAGAAGGGCTGGGGCTTGCCATAAGGGCAATAGGGTTGGGAAAATCATATAGATGCTAGGGCTTGACATGACCAGCCGATTAATCGGAGGAGGCCTCTCTGACCGCCCGTCTAGCCCAAGAAAGGGCCAAAGTGGAATATTGCAAGTCATGGACTGCTCAACCACCTGGGTTCTATCCAAAAGCATCACGGGTCGCCACACACGGCCAACAGGTGGCCCCATTGGGGGAGTCTTACCCCTCTGCAGAGGTGCAGTCGGTACATTCTAACGCCCCAGCTGACCGGGCGGTATTATATCTTATCATGTAATGAAAGACTAACGAAAATAAATAACGAAGACTTAAATAAGTTTCATCTTTTTATATGCGTTTTTATTTAAATAAGAACGCATATAAAAAAAAGATTACACTTATTTTATTTATATCTTAATTGGTTACGCAATTCCTGAGGGTATTGTGACATAAGCAGTGACGTAGTTTCGGGAACAGACAGACACCGAATCTCCATTATCATAAGATTTAAACGCACTAACGAAGACTTAAATAAGTGTCATCTTTTTATACGCGTTCTTATTTAAATCATAACGCATATAAAAATATAGACATCGTTAATAAATAATACTCATTCTATGTACTAAATATTTTGATTATAAATTAAATACTCATTGAAAAACTTACGCAATTGCTGAGGGTATTGTGACGTAAGCAGTGACGTAGATTCGGTTACAGACAGACAGACAAACAGACACCGAATCTCCATTACAATAAGATCTCTGTTTATTTGATTTTGTAGAGAAGTGGTTAAACGTCTCTTAGTATTATACTCATTAGAGTTGGTATCAATGCAATTGAGACATACACCTGGCAATTAGTTGTTATTCTGTAAGGGTGAATTTTCAATACAGGTTCCGTGCCACGTCACCCGGTGATGATTGGAGAATTGTCGGTCTTAAACATTGTGACACAAAAGATGAAAATGCACAGTAGAAAATAAAGGAAATGTCTTTTCAATGTTTTTCCTTTTTTGTCTCGGCGAAAAGACTAATGAGAGTTGATGAGTTAATCAGACCAATCAATCATCGGGTGGATTAGGGGTGAGGTGGGGGGGGGGTGAGAGTCAACAGTTAAGAGGGTGGGGTCGGGTGAGGGTGGTGGTTAATATCACTTCTGGTAGATAATTACTGGACATTTTCTCTAATGTCTTTAACTTGCTTTGCCTTAGATTAGATTTTCACTGCTGTCTTAAGATAGAGTGGACAGTTATGGACTCCATGATGAGACTACTGTATTTATTATT
This sequence comes from Doryteuthis pealeii, assembly GCA_023376005.1. NCBI lineage: Eukaryota > Metazoa > Mollusca > Cephalopoda > Myopsida > Loliginidae > Doryteuthis > Doryteuthis pealeii. Next base: position 29,182,041 of record CM042166.1, on the reverse strand, counting down.
ATTATTATTATTATTATTATTATTATTATTATTATTATTATTATTTTCACTCCTTTTGAGTTTTTCACATCAGCGTTAGCTGATGGTGTTTCATTGGAGTGAGTGACAACAAGTCTCTTCAGGTTTCCAGGTTCATTGGAACAGGACTCTTCTGAGTATTCTAGCCGATTGCATCAATACAGTAGTCTGGATAGTCTCAATTCTTCCTCTGGTTTACAGATCCTCCAGTCTTTTTTCCAAGTGCACCAACTACATTATTATTATTATTATTATTATTATTATTATTATTATTATTATTATTATTTACTCCTTTTGAGTTTTCATATCAGTGTTAGCTGATGGTCTTTCACTGGAGTCTGGGTGACATTAAGTCTTCTCAGGTCGCCAGGACTCTTATGAGTATTCTGGCAGATTGCAGCAGTGTAGTGTTCTAAATGGTATCAACCCTTCCTCTGATTTCTAGATTTTCCAAACCCTTTTCCAATCCTTTTGGGACCGTTCCAAGTGCACCAACTACAATTGGTATCACTTTGACTTTTATATTCCATAACTTTTTCAGTTCTCTGGCAAGGTCCACATATTTGTCCATTTTTAAAATTTTCCCTTAGCCTTTTTGTTTATCAACACTGGGTCTGGTCTTCTTCACTCCTTTTGAGTTTTTCGCATCAGAGTTAGCTAATGGTATTTCATTGGAGTGAGTGACAACAAGTCTCCTCAGGTTTCCAGGTTCATGGGAACAGGACTCTTCTGAGTATTCTAGCCGATTGCATCAATACAGTAGTCTGGATGGTCTCAATTCTTCCTCTGATTTACAGATCCTCCAGTCTTTTTTCCAAGTGCACCAACTACATTATTATTATTATTATTATTATTATTATTATTATTATTATTATTATTTTCACTCCTTTTGAGTTTTCCACGTCAGCGGTAGCTGATGGTATTTCTACTGGAGTCTGAGTGACAACAAGTCTCCTCAGAAATCATCAATAACTTAAAATTTGTTGATTTTAAGACGTTGGGCAAAAATGCTTTTATAGACGAGTTTTTAGGAATAGGGAAGCTCTTGAACTCATTTTACAGACAAAAATAGATTACAAAAAGTCGCCATTTTTCGCCAACCCCACCAAACTTGGAAAGCTAAAAGTCGACATAACTCCACCAATATTTGGAATTGGAAGCTCAAATTTTGGGGATCGTCTAATGTTAACATAGTCCACATCTGGAAACATTTTCAGAAAAATTGAAGTGGGTGGGTGATAATTCTACTTTTTTCTGGATGATTTGACATGGAATTACCCTGGTAGTAGTAACTGTCACAAACGGGCAAGTAAACATATATTCCTTTTTAGTATGGACTACTTTTCTAATTTATAAAAATTTTTTTTTAGATTTATTTGTTTAATCTACAATAGATGATGATGATGATGATGATGATTGTCACATCTTGACAGATGGCAGTTGGTTTCATCACCAACATTACAACTCAAACATCCTGTTTAACAATTAATTCAACATGTGAAAAATATACAAGATGCGTAAGATGATAACGTAGTAAGACATCCTGTTCGTCGTTACGCTTATACCACACTTTCTGCCACTCTCTGGGTGTACATTGCTATATTTCAGTGACAAGCAGAGTGTAAGTGCAGTCTCCATTGTCTGAGGGTTTTGGTAAATCTCCTGTGTCTGGAGACCCTTTTTGGTCACGTGACACAGGAACCCAAGGAGGGAACCCTCTTCCTCTGATGCCACTGAACAAGCCTGGACGTGCTTGTCACCTCTCTCCAGCAGACACCTATGGTGCATGCCAGACGCCACTGCTCACAGGAAGTGGTTTCCACCTATTTTGTCTATGAATACTACTGTGTATGTTTGGACACTTGTGACATTCTATAGTCTGGGGAACTGCGTTCCCCTATACATGTTGTAATAAAATCTTATAAACGTAACTACGTGTTTGTCGCTTTCCTAACCGAAGTGTTCCGCATTGAGTACTTATCCTTTAAGTAACCCAATGTTTTATAAGAACCAGAGTTAATACTGTGAATCTTATAAGAGCAAGATAACTGATGACTTTGCATGGATCTGTGTGGTAAAGTGGGGAGCTAATAGTAGGTGTGGCGCTCCACCTCACACTCCAAAATAATCTTCCTGGTCTATCATTAGCAGAAAGGGGAGAAACTCCCCCCTTGCTGTCCGGCTGATACCGATAATAGACCAATCTGATAACTGATGACTTTGCAAACTGAAGGTTTGATTTCAAGAGTACCTTTTCGTAGGCTTTTTCTTGGCAAAGGGTAAATACAAGTCAGCAGAGGTTTGGTGTTGGAGTTTCCGAATTAGCGCTATGGGAAATTCAAACAGCTTCGTCCAGGATTGGAACTCGGGTCGACGAGTCCATTTGATAAGACTCATTAGACCACACGCCTCCAACTGTCACATCTTGACATATGACAGCCGTCTTTACCACCAACATTACAACTTAAATATCCCGATTAATAATTAATTCAACATGTGAAAAATATACAAGATGCGTAAGATGATAACGTAGTAAGACATCCTGTACGTCGTTACGCTTATACCACACTTCTGCCATTCCTTGGATCTGCATAGCTACTACTCAAGGACAAGCATAGCAAGATAACTTGTGACTACACTAAGGAAGAAAAATATACAGGGTGTTCGGGAGATATTTGAGAGTTTCATAAGGAAAAAGAAAAAATGCTTGGTAACTACACAATTTAACAGGCACGGAAATTACACTACTGTCAACACGTTTCACTCAAAGTAAAGTAAATAAAGTCGTCGGGGCGGCCTAAAGTCGGTATCAGCCAATCAGCGAGGGAGTCTATCCCATTTCACTTGCGCTAGACTAAGGAGATTATTTTAGCGTCTGATGTGGAGCGCCACACCTACCATCAGCTCCTTACTTTACCGCACAGATCCCTGTGCTACTTATACGCTGAGTTGGCGAGGACCGGTATCGAACTAGGAACCTTGTGGTTTCTAGCCGAACGCTCTACCGACTGAACTCGTCGATCACAGCCTCAATCCTGCTCTGCAGCCTGGAGCAAGCTGATGTTAGTTTCCCTGGGTAGGGTCCCAAAAACTACCTTAATTCTGTCGATTAACTGGGCTTTTATAGTACTGCCAAGGCGATTGGTGTCTTTCTCAACAGCGTCACATATATAATAATCCATAGGGTTAAGATCTGGGGAATTTGGAGGCCAAACATTGGGAATGGTGTAGTCGTAAAAATTCGCCGACAACCATTTTTTACTTTTCCCAGGGGTGTGGCAGGGGGCCGAATCCTTCTGCCATACAGATGGCCTACCATTGGCTACCCTTGTTATCCGGGGCTTGACTACAGTATTCAGCAACTCCGCGTAGGCATCTGAGGGTCCTCCAACACTTTTTTCTGCAGATTTTCGAGGGATTCTGCTGTACGAACGCAATCAGATCGTCTGTTATGTTGCTTTCTTCTAGCCACAGCCTCGTAGTCTCCATTACAATTCTCCAGTTCATGCCTGATTGTTTTTACAGTGTTCAAGGAGCATTGGGCAGCAACCATAATCTCCTTATTTCCTTCATCATGATACAAGTTATTCTCTTCCATAATTCAGGTGGGTTCCAGTCATCAATTCTATCTGTCATCACGTATATGAATGGAGAAGGGTCCAAGCTTTTCAATGATGCGTAGTGTGCGTCAATACCTCCAATCTACGGAGAAAAATAACCGAATATAAATATATCAAATTTATTCCGAACACACTGTATACTTTGGTTTAGAATAAATGTATTGCTGTTGTTTAGTGAACACATGTTTCGATTAGACATTGTTTACATGTATGGAAATGCCTGATCGAAACACGTGTTAACTAAATAACAGCAATGAATTCAATCTGAGTACTGAGTACGATTATCGGGAAAGTGAGAGAATTAAAAAAAATTGTGGGTTTTATTAGCTACTTTTTTTACTGGGTATTTGTGTGTGTGTGTGTGTGTGTTTGTGCGTGTGCGTGTGTGTGTGTGTGTGTGTGGATTTATTCTTTTCTTTTTGAAAGGTTGATAATTGTATTTGCTCTTCAAATACAATTTCTTTTTCTTCTGCCCCACATCTCAAATCTTGAGTAAGTGAAGCAGTGGAGAATTATCTTCTTCTTCTTCTCAATGGATCACTTATAGTCCAGTAGAAATAAGTTCTGACCAGGAAGAAAAAAAAAGGTCAAGCTAAAATTTACACCAAGTAAAGAACATATAGTCTACAATAACATATCCAAAATCCTCTCAAATCGGACGAGGGGAAAAAAGTTATTGAGATTTCAAAAAGCTCGAAATTGCTCAAATATTTAGCTAAAACGAGGAAAATGCTTCTGCTGAACTTAAGTAACAACAAAAAAAAAAAATTTTTAAAAAAAAGATGAAAAAATCATTAGTTAAGTTATAATTTCTCTTCCTAGTGGTCCTTGTTTGGTTTTGCCGGATTCCAGGTGCTAGTCTGGTGGCGTATTAGTGCTGTTACTAGTGGTAGCACCACTAGGGGAAGGTACACCGTTAGTTTCCTCGTTTAGCCCAGTGCGTAGCCATGACGAGGGAACCTGTTTATCCTGGGCGACATCCAACCAGTATATTGTAGAAGTTATCCCCCAGATATCATAGAAACAATACAATACTCACCGTCGCAGTGGGATTCTAACTACCGTCGAGTTAGCAGACAAGAACAATATGCATCCCAGTGTTTCTTTTTTCCTCTTTTTTCTTCCCTCACCATTTCAAGCTAAAAAAAAACATTTAAAAAAAAAAGATAAAAATAACATTAGTTAAGATATAATTTCTCTTCCTAGTGGTCCTTGTTTGGTTTTGCCTGATTCCAGGTGCTAGTGTGGTGGCGTATCCAGTTTAGTGCTATTACTTGTGGTAGCATCACTAGGGGAAGGTGCACCGTTAGTTTCCTCGTTTAGCCAAGTGCGTAGCCATGACGAGGGTAATTGTGTGTGTGTGTGTGTGTGTGTGTGTGTGATGACTGCCACATCTTGGCAGATGACAGCCGTATTCAACACCTAGATTATAACATCCTGGTTAATAATTAATTCAACAAGATTCGTAAGATGATAAGGTAGTAAGACATCCTGTACGTAGCTGGATTATAGTGACATATGCTTGTACGACACTTATGCCTCCACCCCCGAGTCTTCATGGCTACAGCCCAGTGACAAGCAGAACAAGATAACTGATGACTACGCAAACTATGCAAACCTCTTAGACTTTTCTCGCCAAAGGATGCCAATAAACCTGCAAGGGTTTGGCGCTGGATATTCCTTCTCCAGTTTAGATTTTCAAGGTAACAACGAAATTTCATCTTATTTGGTAATGAATGAAGTATTTCGAAATAACTCTTAAGTAAACATATTAAACGTTGTAATAATTGAATTATCATTCTGTGGTATATCCACAGGTCCTGCTAGTATACATATAATACAATTTGACTTCATATATATATGTCAAATTGTGTCTAGTCTCGCAGATGCATTACTACTGA
>CM042166.1:29156502-29171502 GCA_023376005.1 Doryteuthis pealeii | reverse complement strand
TAAATAACCCTAGGATCGAACTCGCTGTATCAGATCTGCGAGGTTAGCCTGATAACCATTACACCATGGCGTAAATAAAACATTACTACGTCAGATAATCCAACATAAAAAAAAAAAACAACCTTAAATAACCCCTAGGATCGAACTCGCTGTATCAGATCTGCGAGGTTAGCCTGATAACCATTACACCATGGCGTAAATAAAACATTACTACGTCAGATAATCCAACATAAAAAAAAAAAAAACCCTTAAATACCCCCTAGATCGAACTCGCTGTATCAGATCTGCGAGGTTAGCCTGATAACCATTACACCATGGCGTAAATAAAACATTACTACGTCAGATAATCCAACATAAAAAAAAAAAACAACCTTAAATACCCCTAGGATCGAACTCGCTGTATCAGATCTGCGAGGTTAGCCTGATAACCATTACACCATGGCGTAAATAAAACATTACTACGTCAGATAATCCAACATAAAAAAAAAAAACAACCTTAAATAACCCCTAGGATCGAACTCGCTGTATCAGATCTGCGAGGTTAGCCTGATAACCATTACACCATGGCGTAAATAAAACATTACTACGTCAGATAATCCAACATAAAAAAAAAACAACCTTAAATACCCCTAGGATCGAACTCGCTGTATCAGATCTGCGAGGTTAGCCTGATAACCATTACACCATGGCGTAAATAAAACATTACTACGTCAGATAATCCAACATAAAAAAAAAAACAACCTTAAATAACCCCTAGGATCGAACTCGCTGTATCAGATCTGCGAGGTTAGCCTGATAACCATTACACCATGGCGTAAATAAAACATTACTACGTCAGATAATCCAACATAAAAAAAAAAACAACCTTAAATAACCCCTAGGATCGAACTCGCTGTATCAGATCTGCGAGGTTAGCCTGATAACCATTACACCATGGCGTAAATAAAACATTACTACGTCAGATAATCCAACATAAAAAAAAAAAAAACAACCTTAAATAACCCCTAGGATCGAACTCGCTGTATCAGATCTGCGAGGTTAGCCTGATAACCATTACACCATGGCGTAAATAAAACATTACTACGTCAGATAATCCAACATAAAAAAAAAAACCTTAAATAACCCCTAGGATCGAACTCGCTGTATCAGATCTGCGAGGTTAGCCTGATAACCATTACACCATGGCGTAAATAAAACATTACTACGTCAGATAATCCAACATAAAAAAAAAAAACAACCTTAAATAACCCCTAGGATCGAACTCGCTGTATCAGATCTGCGAGGTTAGCCTGATAACCATTACACCATGGCGTAAATAAAACATTACTACGTCAGATAATCCAACATAAAAAAAAAACAACCTTAAATAACCCCTAGGATCGAACTCGCTGTATCAGATCTGCGAGGTTAGCCTGATAACCATTACACCATGGCGTAAATAAAACATTACTACGTCAGATAACCACATTAAAAAAAAACCTTAAATACCCCCTAGGATCGAACTCGCTGTATCAGATCTGCGAGGTTAGCCTGATAACCATTACACCATGGCGTAAATAAAACATTACTACGTCAGATAATCCAACATAAAAAAAACAACCTTAAATACCCCCTAGGATCGAACTCGCTGTGTATCAGACTGCGAGGTTAGCCTGATAACCATTACACCATGGCGTAAATAAAACATTACTACGTCAGATAATCCAACATAAAAAAATACCCTTAAATATCCCCTAGATCGAACTCGCTGTATCAGATCTGCGAGGTTAGCCTGATAACCATTACACCATGGCGTAAATAAAACATTACTACGTCAGATAACCCCACAAAAAAAAAAAAACTTAAATACCCCCTAGGATCGAACTCGCTGTATCAGATTTTGCGAGGTTAGCCTGATAACCATTACACCATAGCGTAAAAAAAAAATTACTACGTCAGATTTTTCTCTCATTCTTGTTAAGAACATGTGGGATTAAAATTAAAATAAATAAAATTAGAATTAAAAAAAAAAACAACAAACTCCCATGGGTCTTCACTGGAAGAACCCTCCGCGCATGTGCAAGAAAAGGGACTGACTTCTGACCCTCAAGAGATTATCTCGGCCATTCGAGTTTAGGCCTTAACTGTGTCTGGTCGCTCCTACTAGCTAGGGAGATTTTCCCTTACCACAGGCGACTATGACCGGGAATAAAGCTTAAGTCATGAAACCACCTTCTGCCTTTGTCTCTTTTTTTTTCGTTCCTTGAATTCCTTCCTTTTCAGCGCGACCACCAAATCAGATGGGGTTAAAAGCAAAAAGCCTAGGAACACACAACAAGAATATCAATCCAACTTTAAACCTTAAAACACCCAAACCTCTTACTACCCCATAAACACACATTTTGGGAATTTTTGTTCTCCTTAGGTGTCGATTTTCCGTGGAAAATTTTTTTTCCTCCTTGCACCGAACCCGGATGTATGAGAAGACAGTTTTGGTCTTACATCCGGGTCATAAATTTTTGCCGACATACTCTCCAATCTGTTTTTTTTTCTTTTACTTTTTTTTTTTTTTTACCTGTGAATGTCTTTTGTGTTTATCTATTCAACTGTGCAAATATCGCTACTTGCTAAAGGAACGTTTGCTTTAAATGGGTTAGATTAGAGTGAAAAGGACAGAACTTTTCTAGCTGGTACATTTTCTAGAAAAAGGTAGGCATGAAAAAACAAAAAACAAAACCCAAAACTTTGAGCACAGGTAGGATTTGACACAAGGTCACAAATATGGGGCATCCAGCTAGGATCGTACTCGCTTTTTAGTAATAGAAAATTATTTACACAACCCGTTCACCAAAAGTAGGATTTGATTTGATTTGTTCTTGTTTTACGGCATATCAACCTCAATGGGTAATTTAATGCCAACTACGTTTTTGAGATGATTTGGTGATAATGTTAATTTTCTAAAGGTTTTTGTTTTTTTAACATATTTTTGTGAATGAAACTTTTAGATGATTTTTTTAACATATATTTTTGTGATTTCATTTTTTTTTTTAGGAAGATTTTTAAATTTTGTTGTAGATGCGTGCTTCTTTTAGTATCCAAGTAGTTTTCTGGGTTTATTTTGGTAGAATATCTGTTTTAGATTTGTTGTTTGTAGTATTTTTTTTCGTATTTGTTTTAGTTGCTACATTCTGTTAAAATGTGTTTGATTGTGTAGGGTTTTTGGCATGGTATGCAATATGGGCTGCTTCTTTTTTGAGAGGTATGAATGGTAATGTATGAGTGTCCTATTCTTAGTCTGGATAATATATTACTTCTTCTTTCTGGATATTTTGGTTGATTTATTTGAAGTTTTCCTATTGTGACATTATTTCATGTAGTTTGTTGTTTTGGAAGTTAATCCAATAATTTGCCATTTTTGTTTTGTGTATATGTTTATGGTTCTTTTTAAGTCTGTAAAAGGTATTTTAAAGTGTGTATCAAAGGTAGGATTTGATACAAGTTGGCAAGTATGAGCCATCTAACGAGGATCGAATTCGCTTTTCATTAGTAAATAGTAGGTACCACCAGTTTTCCGTTGGTTCCGAGGTTTTTAGTAAAAGAACCATGAATACAGAATTCTGCTAAAAAATATCAATAAAGAAACTGACTCTGTTGTAAAGAAAAAATGATTTTTTTTTTACTTAATTTTCAATATAACGGTGATTAATGTTTCCCCCATATTTTACACAATGAAACTTTTCAGCTTACGGAAATAATAAAAAATATGGGGCATCAAGCGAGGATCGAACTCACTTTTCAGTAGTAAAATGAATTGATAAATAAATAAAAACAAAAAAGGAAACAAAATAGTTTTCCCAACACGTTCAGCACATAGAGAATTTGACACAAGGTCACAAATATGGAGCATCAAGCGAGGATCGAACTCGCTTTTGAATAGTAAAAGAAAAATAAATTAAATTACATTTTTTAAAAAATAGAATAAAATAAAATGAAATAATTTACCGAACCCGTTCAGCATGGGTAAGATTTGATACAAGGTCACGAATATGGGACATCCAGCGAGGATCGAACTCGCTTTTCAGTAGTAAAAGAAAAATAAATAAAATAAAATAAAATAATAAAATAAAATAAAATAAAATAAAATAAAATAAAACTATTTACCCAACCCGTTCAGCACAGGTAGAATTTGGCAGTAGGTCACAAATATGGTGCATCAAGCGAGGTTCGAACTCGCTTTTCAGTAGTAAAATAAATAAATAAATAAATAGAATAAAATAAAAATAAAGTCATTTACCCAACCTGTTCAGCTCGGGTAGGATTCGACACAAGGTCACAAGTATGGGTCGTCCAGCAAGGGTCGAATTCTCTTTTCAGTAGTAATAAATCTGCTCGATCAGACGCCTTGGACCCCCCCCCCCCCAAAAAAAAAAATCAAAACAAAAGCAAAAAACAAAACCCAGAGTCTAATGTAATTTATATAAGTCTGACTGTTGCTTGTTAACGAACGAAAAGGGTGACACTTGTATCTTAGCAACAAAGAGGATTTGGTACGATCATTGCATGAATGCTCTAACAAACTATGCGTAACGAGTATGTAAAAAATGTTATTTAATATTATAGCCGAGGAGGCTTTCGAATAACTGTGATAAAAAGGTTAACACTGAAATGAATATATATAAAAGAAAGATTCTGTCTGTCTGTATGTTTGTTTGTACAAAGACCAGGCAGACGTCCTTTTATAAAGAAAAATTGTTGCAGAACAGCAAAGACCAAAGTCTTTGAAAGCTTTGAATGCACTGGTTTCCGCTAGATCACCTAAGTTAAGCAGCGATGAGCCAATTCAATATTTAGATGGGTGACCATTACGTACCCCCAATTTGTCCTGCGAAATTTACTCCCTTATATTTAACACAATGAAACTTGCATAAAGGTTGATATTATCTTGAATTTTTTTTTGTCCATTCAAAAGAAGAAACATTTTTTTTTTAAACTCCGGATGATTTAAAAAAAAAGTTTTTCAGCTTACGGAAATAATGAACATTAGGAACGAAAAACAATGTTTACATTTTCGCACCGTTAAATCCATTGAAATTTAACGTAGCCAAAAACAAGTTACGACTAGAGGCTTTTAAAAAAAGATCTATGGTCCGATTTTCACGAAAATTTCCATAATTACTTACCTTTTGATGAAAATATGTTTGATATAGGTTTTTCCTAAAACATAATAGGGAAAACATTTTTTACAAGGTACCCCCCCTCCCCCACTATTTTATTTCATTAAATATGAAAAAATGAACCGACAAAAAACGATTTTACTTTTTTTCTACAAAGATAAGAGTCTGAATAATTATATCAGAAGATTTTTATAAGTTTCTATATGGGAGTTTTTTTTTTTTAGTAAAAGAACCCATGAATACAGAATTCTGCTAAAAAATATCAATAAAGAAACTGTCCCTGTTGTTAAAAAAAACAAAAAAAACGACTGTTTTACTTAATTTTCGATATAACGGTGAGTAATGTTTCCCCAATCGGATAATTTGATCTTTGAGTTAACTGTTTTGTTTTGTTTTTTTTTCTTGTAATAACTCTTTATGTTCGTTATTTTGTTTTTGCAGGATTTTTTTAAAAAAAGTTTTAAAATATTTACATTTCTTCCTTCAATATTGTCTAAACTGATCACGTGATGTATTTTGGTGGTACCTAGAGACCAGCAAAGACCAAAGTTCAATAAAATCCACATCCTATTTTAATCAAACAGATCGTTGAGAACCATTTTACCCCTCATTTTCATAGGAAAAGTTAAATAAATATATAATAAGGGTATAAATCAATGATATGTTAAAAAAATTGATTTTAAAATTATTACAAAATAAAACAAATGAATAAAACATAAAACGTAATGAAAACAAATAAAAGACAAAAGAAAAAATACAAACAAGAATAATAATAGAAATAAACAACTTAAAAAACTAGAATATATAAAGAATAAAAGATAATAAAACAATTTTATAAGAAAAGATTTTTTATTAATACTATAAAAATAAAAAAAACACTCTTCGGGCGATGTAAAAATGAATTTTGATATTGCCTGAGGGTGTGGGATTTAAAAATTCAATGTTAGAGAGTTTTGTACCCTAAGTAAGTAAAATCATCAAATTCATTAAATGAGTAAAAAAATAAAACCATTTGAAAATGGAAACTTTGTTCTGATAACTTTAATTTATATTAAAATAAAACAAACTATATATAATATATTAATAAACCGGGTATATATTTATTAAAACTGTTTAAAAAAAAACAAAAAACAATGAGGATCGTCTAATTGTTGCATGCTCAAATCTTTGAGTGTATTTTATTCTATGTTATGACGATTTGGATCATGTGACGTAAGCAATGACGTAGTTTTTTGTTACAGACAAATAAAGAGCGAATCTCCATTATTAAATAGATATGATCCACTTTGTTGATCAGTAGCAGTAAAGAATATTTTTTCATCATACAACGTGTAATAAATAAAATATGTAATACCCTGCCCTCGTCAACCTAGTTAGCGGCTGACGAGGGCAGGTTTATCGCACGTTTTGTATTTATTACGCATTGTATAATGAAAAAATTATACTTCACTGACCTTGACCAGCACGGTGGATTCTGGTATTTTTTCAGACCCATTAGATTTTGGCGACAAACCAAAGACAAACTAATCTTTTTTGGTAATTGTGACACACGTGGGTCCCTTTCTATTTTTAGATTTGATGAAACACGTGGGTTAGGGACCGTCTTTTTTTGTTTTTTTTTGTTTTAGTCATAAGAAAATACAGCCAGGATATAGGAATGGAATTTTGGATTGAAAAACGTGCCAGGCTTTTAATGAAAAAGTTGTAAAAAGAAACAGTGGAAGGAATAGAACTATCAAACCAGGAAAACACTTGGAAAAAAAAAGAAAATTATAAGTTACTGAAAATACTGGAAGCGGACACATCAAACAAAGATGAAAGAAAAAGTGAGAAGAACAAGAAAACTTCTCGAAACTAAAATCTACAGCAGAAATATCATCGTAAGAATAAACACCTGGGTTGCCCCACTTTAAGATACTCTGGATCCTTCTTAAACTGGACTATAGATGAAAAAAAAAAGAACTTGTTATTTCGTGGATTTTGCTGGACAACCGAACCACAGAGTGAAAATTATAAGAAAGCGGAAAAAGGTTGTAGAAATTAAGGTTGACGGTGATACCAGTTGAAGTTGACACACTCGGAACAGTCCCAAAGGTTGGAAAGAGAACTGGAGGAGTGGGAAATCGGAAGAGAAATCGAGATCTTACAGACCACACCATTGTTATGACCGGCTAGAATACTTAGAAGAGTCATGCAGACCTGAGGAGAGTTGCTATCACTCAGACACCCAGTGAAAGGAACGTCAGTTAAAGCTGATACGAAAAACGCTCAAGGAGTGAAATAATAATAATAATAATAATATAATAATAATTAATAATAATAATAATAAATAATCACTCCTATAAACAAGTAGTGCTTGATATTTCGTCACCATGGTTGAAATATATTATATATATATAATATATATATATATATAATATATATTATGTGTGTGTTGTGTGTGTGTGTGTGTGTGTGTGTGTGTACACACGAATAAACATTGAAGTATACTCTCAATGATTGTTTTCTCTCTCTCTCTCTCTCTCTCTCTCTCTCTCTATATATATATATATATATATATATATATATATATATATATTATAGACAGGTTAGTTGGGGTGATTTCTTTTGGGATCATCTATATCCTCCGTTTAACCACAATGCATGCCCATGCAAGATGCACCACCTGTAGATTTATACAAGATTATTTCAAATCCCTAAGAGAGCTCAATTATTAAAAGTATATATATATATAATATATATATATATATATATATATATATATTGGAGATAGACTGCATTTCTCTGAAGCCGGAACTACGTCACGGCTTACGTCACAGATTCCACAATAATCTAAAGGATTTATTACTGAGAACCTAAATTTATAATCAATATTGTTTATTTATAAAAATATAAAAGAGAAAATAGTTTATATAGACTATCAGGTTGTCGTTAAAGATCCGCTGGTCTTATATATATAATATATTTATATATAAATATATATATAATATATATATATATATATTATATATAATCCCAAAGAGAGAAAAAGCTTATAAACGAGCCGCTCCTGGTATCGGTGAAAAAATGAATTACCGACCTAGAGAAGTATTCCTAACAACGGTGCTCAAACTACAAAATATAGGACCGAAATACTTTAATTTAAATTAATCTATATAACATATACAAAGGGTACTTGTGTGTATGTATGTCCGAAGTTAAACTACGAAATAAAATAAAAATTTAACGACAATGTAAATATATATACATATTCGCTATTTATAAATACTTAAAAAAAAAGCCAGAAACGAAATGCATTACAATTTACCCATAGCTGGAGGGAGGATAATTGGATTCATACCTTTCCCAAATATATTAGCGCTATGTGTAATGCAAAAAGTCTTGTTCGGGATTTGAACAAGTGCATTCTTTACGAAGATAACCATGACGCCACGAGCGCTTCCAATGAAAATATTGGCCTCTAAAATGAAGTCTCTGGGTGTTAATTGATAAATATTTTTTTTAGGGCCGGCAACGAAATGCCCTACTATTTACCCAACTATTTACCCATAGCTGGAGGGAGGATAGTTGTATTCATACCTTTCTCAAAGGTATCAGTGTCATACTAAATGCAAACAGTCTCGTTCAAGTAGTATTATTTGGATTATTCGGACTATTGTTCTCATCTTCATTATTATCTGTACAATATTTCGGCCGATGTGCCCTCCGGCCTTCTTCAGGTATTTCTTGTCGGATTCTGAAACCTTCTTAACACAGCTTAACACCTGTATCCCAGCTATGGCTAGCGGAATGAGAACAGGATACCCCCGGGGACTAAATAAAAGGCTAGGTTCAAAGTTCCGTGATGGCCCCCAGTTACAACAAGAAGGTTCCCGAGTTTGAAAAGAAGGTTCCCGAGTTCGACAAGAAATACCTGAAGAGGGCCGGAGGGCACATCGACCGAAAGGTTGTACAGATAACAATGAAGATGAGGACAATAGTCCGAATAATCCAAATAGTACCAATTGAACGAGGGTGTTTGCATTTAATATGGCGCTGATACCTTTGAGAAATGTATGAATCCAACTATCCTCCCTCCAGTTATGGGTAAATAGTTGGGTAAATAGTAAATAACAATGATGGGGACAATAGTCCGAATAATCCTATAAGGATGGTTTAAAGTTCAACATACTTTGAATACAAAATAACTCCGACAAAGGTTAATAGACAAACATTTAATAACACAGCACATGGATAACAGTAGAATACAACGTTCATAATAAAGAGTACATATAAAAAGAGGAGACACATTCATGAATGATACAAATATACAATGAAAGGCACAGACATGAGACTAGGAATAGTCCATGCTGTGAGGACTTACAGTAATGTAAGGGGGGCGGAGCCCCACGAGAGGGTTTAGATAGAATCTACCCCATGTGGCTCGTAGTTGCTGAAACTATAAAGAGGGCGAAAGGCTTTGAAACCGGCGCTTAAATACTCGTGCCCTAGCGGGCATCGTCAAACTAAAAGGGGCAGACAACTCCACCCGGCGAATACAAACTAACGCTACAATCCAAATAATATTAATTATCAAGCCTCATCTAAAAAAATCCGAGAAATAGCCTCGTTCAAGATATGAAATCAGGTAGTCGAGTGCATTTTCTACGATAATAACCGATACAGTACTAGCGCATCCCATGAAAATACTGGCCGTTAAAATGAAGTTGCTGGGTGCAAATTGATAAGTAAGAGAAACCAGCAACCGGAAGAAAGGCGAATTGAGAAATCTAAAAGACTGACCGAAAGGCTAAATGTAATACAATTTGAAAGTGTAGAGCAAAAACAGTAATTAACGTTAGGTTGGCGGAAAATTAGCCAAAGCTCTATCAGTCATCTAAGTAGTCGGGAGAGCGGATCATGTGTACCGCCCACACAAACGTTCTGAGAAACGGCCATAAAAGAAATTCGGTTTGTCCGAGCGAAAATTGGAAACGGAGACAGTCGAACGAGAGAAGCCGTCGTGAGGACAAAGACAAAAAGAACGTTGTATATTACTTAAGTTGTGGGGATTAAAAACAAAATGAAAATAAAAATAAAAATAAGATTAAAAAAACTACAGACTCCCATGGGGCCTTGACCGGAAGAACCCCTTTGCGCATGTCTGACAAAAGAGACTGACTCCCTACCCCCAAAATAATACCTCGGCCCTTCGAACTGAGGTCGCAACTGAGTGCAGTTGTTTTCCTAGCCAAGGGGTATGTCCCTTTGGCTACGTTCAATAAAGCCTAAGTTGTAAAACTACCTCTTACCTTTGTCTCTTTTCTCTTTCGTTCCTTTTCGTTCCTTAAATTCCATTTCAGCTGACCAGCCCACAAGAATAAAGAACCAAATTTTATTGGGGACAAGAACCAGTACTAACAACCATAATTTAGCCCCATACAGTCGAACGAAAGAAGCCGTTGCGAGGACAGAGACAAAAAGAATGGTGTATATTAGTTACGTTCTTACTTACATGTAACACTCTTATTTAGGCTTAGACGGGCGGTCGGAGAGGCCCCTCCGATCAACCGGCTTGTCACGTCAAGCCCTAGCAACTATATGATTGTCCGAATTCTATTGTATCCCTGTCCCGTCAAATTCTGTGGACTGTACTTTGATCCACTTCTTCACTACAGATTTCACTTTTCATACTCACCAGATTTAGCGCCTTCAGACTATCATCTATTCGCCCCCCTGAAAGAGGGTTTGAAAGGCAAACATTATTCCAGTGACGAAGATGTAAAATCTTCAATGACCGTTATCATCTTGCAACACTGCGGTTAAAAATGAGACCGTTCAAAACGTCCAAGACGAAATGCAAAAATGTAAATCCTGATCATCTGGTGTTTTTCTGTGTAGCATGTCCTTTTCTTTCTTTATGATAAAAACGGAATGTGTCCATTAGTTAGCTGAAGTGACGACACTCATAAGAAATAAGAATTTTGGGGATAAGCAACACAATTAATTCGGGATATTACATTTAATCTTGAACGATTGGACGGTCTCATTTTTTAAACAGAGGGGGTTGCAAGATGATAAACGGATGGAAGATTAAGGAAAACCAGAATTAATATATAGATGGGTTTTCAAATTTTTTTCAATCTCAATTTTTAAAAGAGTCTTTTTTAAAACTCATTTTTAATCTATTTAACCTATAGATGGGACCCTAACATTCAAAGGAGTGTGTATATTTGAATAAGCTTAAGACAAGTTAAAGCTCAAGTATAAATATTCATGCGAAGATAAGAGGATTGACCTCAATAAACCTTGAGCAAGGTTGCTCGAGTTAAGGTGCAACTTCTTTCCATGAAAATAGAGGCAATCTACAAGATATCATTCTTTCAAATAGGTAAAATTATATTTCATTGAACTATATTTCAAACTAAATGATGAATATTTTAATACGTCAGTCTTGTATGGACCACTTTATATATTATATATATATATATATATATATATATATATATAATATGAATTTTTCATATATTTCATATATATATAATATATATATATATATATATATATATATATGAAATATTATGAAAAATTAAAAAAAACACAAGTTCATAAACGAGTAAGGTTTATTTCGCCTACGCTGCAGTGTTTCGATCTGTGTCAATAGATCTTCATCAGGGCTTTCGTTTTTTTTTTCAATGTTTCATATATTACATACTGTCGTATTGACTTACACTTTTTCTTCTCTCTCTCTTCTTCCACACACCACACACACACACACACACACACACATATATATATATTATATATTTTTTTTTTTCTAAACGGGTCAACTTTGTTGGATCTTACCCGAACAGGTACAGAGTGAACATGTGGGTAATGCTGATAAAAGAGCACTCCACTTTCCACAGAACTCCAGAATTGGAAATTCATTAGATGCTGTTTAACTTCATACCCAGAATACAAAGGACCTCAGTCACAGCTTTCTAGCACATATATGATAAAACATGGAAGCGCGTGGTGTAATGGTTAACGTCATGGGAAATGGACTCGTCGCCCTGAGTTCAAATCCTGGATGTGGTAATTGCATTTCACTTAGCGCTAATACCCTTGGGAGAGGTATGAATCCTACTCTCTCTCTCCAGCTATGGATAAATAGTAGGGCAGACTGGGCTCTTTAACCTTGGTTAGGCAACCGGTCTAGGAGAAGGAAAACTCTGAATTCAAACCTGTTAAACCCCGCTTAAGAAATTGACCTTGTGTCACATCCTACTCGTGCAGAGGGGTTGGTATATATATATATATATATATATATATAATATATATATATATATATATATATGATAAAACATGTAATTTATTACCGCCTTTCTCTACTTGATTTTTTGTTTAACACACACCACACACAAATATATATATATATAATATTATATATATATATTATATATATATAATGTGTGTGAAAATGCAAAAGGAATTGAAATCGGACAATATGAGGAAAAATGAGGTAAAGAAAAGAGGTAGATGGATAAAATGGGAATATTTAATCGATATCACATTAATCGATATCACATTACACAATGTGTTTCGAGTCAAGTTATGTGTGTGAAATATTTCGCACACATTTTTTTTTATAGTATAATAAAAAACTATTTTGTACCAATAAGAACCCCTAAAGAAGAAAAAAAAAATATCCAAATCATAACGAGGTCTCTATTCTCAGCGTTCCAAATTTAAAAAAAATTCGAATTTTCGATATTTATCCAAAAAATCTCTGTTGTTTTTTCCCAACGAATATTTTTCATTCAAAATAATGTTCACCTCTGATGAAGGTCGATTCTTCTAAATGTGAGCGAATAAATTTTAATAACACACACATAAACTGACCGAAACACATGTGTAAGTGATAATCGATTAATGTGAATATTCGTAAATTAAAATTCAATTATAACCATCTACATTTCTTTTCTTTACTCATTTTTCCTCATATTATTAATATATATATATATATATATTATATATATATACTAATAATGAATGAAACCACACTTCACATAAATAATCAAGGGGAAGTTAGGCCTGGTTTGTTTTAGTTGTTTTATTTTACAGCATATCAAACCATTTAGGGCGCCAATTTTAATGGCCGAATTAAGTCATTTTGATAAACAAAGACTCAGGTTGCTACCAGTACCTTGCTGTTGCTTAAAAGAAACAAAGACACAGAGAAATAACAAAGGAAGCGAGGAGAACAAAGAAAGAAAAAAAGAAAATAGTTAGAATGAAAAGTGACGTGACAAAGAAAGATAGAAAAATAAAGAGAAGAAAGAAAGAAAAAAAAGAAGAAAGAAAGAAGAAGAAGGACCAATGTTTGCAAAAAAGGAAAAGAAAGAAAGGAAAGAACAAACAAACAACAAAGTATTGAAGGAAAGAAAGGAAAAAAACAAAGAAAGAAAAAACAAAACAACAAGGTATTTGAAGGAAACAAAACAACAAACAAACAAACAAGTATTGAAGAAAAAGAAAAGAAAGAAAGAAAAGAAAGAAAGAAAGGAAAGAAAAAGAGCCGGAAAGAAATTATGAAGTACAAGAAAAAAGAAAAAAAAAAAGAAAGAAAAGTTAGAGAACGTTTTGAGGTTTGGTTTATTTAATGGCCTATCAACCCTGTGGGTTATTTAATGCCCAAACTATTAGTAGCTGAGATAAAAGTTGGTCTACTCAAATTTCCTTTATGGGTGTATTTGTGGATGCATTTGTGGATGTATTTTTTATCTGATTCATAATTCTTTTTATATATTTTTTATTTCTCTCAAAGGAAAAGATAAAATGTTCATCCATGTTAATATTCTCAAACTGATCCCTCATATTATTGCATTGAAATATTTTTCTTTCTGGTCAGGAGGAAAACTCTACCATTCTATGAGAAAATCTTTGGCGGCTTTTGATGTTACGGGTAAGCTGGTCGCATTATATTTTCTCACCGGCAAGAATGGGTCTTCTGCAGGTGTGGCATGGCTAATAGAGTCCTGTTGCCCAGACGTAGGGTCTTCTAACAGCTACCCTCTCCGATCCAGGTCAGCACTACCTCGTTACATAATTCATGATAGTCAAAATTTGTTTTACATAATCTTATGCGGTTGCATAAATTATTGTCAACCCCCTGTATTTTCTAAAGGGATGGCCCTTTTCATATCACGGGCGGGACTTTCCATGGAATATTACAAGAAAGCCCGCGAAATACGTGAAGTCACGTGGACCTGGCTGGGTCCTCAGTTTCATTTTGGACGTCAGGCAGAGAAGATGTACTGCCTTAAATGGAACTCACCTGCATACGCGTGCTATGTTTATTACATTAAATGCTTTAGTTAAGTAAATAAAAGTTAAGAAAATAACACGGTTTTGTGGTTGGTGAATGTTTGGAACAGACTGATCTAGGAAAAAAATGAGTTAGGGCGACCGACCACCAAGACGAAGTCCAGACGCTAGAAAGAGCGACGTCAGATAGAAAAGATGGACAGCAGAAGAAAGTAAGAAGGGTCTATTTACAACAAATTATTGTACGACTGTAGTAATGAATATTTTTGAATAAGATTCTTAGATTTTAAAATCGGAGGGAATAAGTTGGGGAATTTTTCTCTCTCTCTTCTCTCTCTCTCTCTCTCTCTCTCTCTCTGCTTTTCTTTCATTTTCTCTCTCTCTCTCATCTTTCTTTCTTTCTCTCTCTCTTTCTTTCATTTCCTCTCCTCTCTCTTCTTTCTCTCTCTTCGCGTGCGCTCTGTGTACTCTCTTTTCTCTGTGAGTGTTCTCTCTCTCTTCTCTCTCTCTCTCTCTCTCTCTCTCTCTCTCTCTTCTCTTTCTCTTTCGCATCCTCTCT
>CM042166.1:29133838-29156402 GCA_023376005.1 Doryteuthis pealeii | reverse complement strand
CATGCAGAGATGATCACCAAATATCAAAGTAAAGCAAAAGCTCTATCTATGAGCACATTTAATAAATAAGGTCCTCTAGAACTCTTCGCTAGGATCGGAACTTCTGTATCAGTAGTACAGATTGGAGGGTAATGCGATAACTATTACACCGATGGGCCTTTCAAACCGGAAGATACCTCTCTCACGCATGTTGCGAGTAAAAAGGGACCTGACTTCTGGCCCCCAAGGATTGATTATCTTCTGGACATTGAGTTTAGGCCTAACTGTGTCTGGTCGCTCCCTACTCGCTAGAGAGATATTCCCTTGTCTAAGGCGATTGTCTGTGAAATTACAATATTTGTTTTGTTTTTTTAATAATCTTTGTTTTATTTATTGGGAGGTTCGCGTGGTGTAGCTTGGCTAGAGTCGTCGGAAATGGATCATTAAAAAAAAATGTAAATAAATAAGGTTATAAAACATTACTACGTCAGATAACGCCCACATTAAAAAAACCCTTAAATAAACCCTCCTCTTAGAATCGAACTCGCTGTATCAGAATTTGCGAGGTTATCCTGATAACCATTACACCTATTGGCGGTGTTAAATAACATTACTACGTCAGATAAGTCGTCTAACATAAAAAATACCTTGAAATAGCTCCCTATGGTATCGTAACTCGGCTGTGTCATGATCTGCGAGTTGCTGTATACCTATTATAACCATGCGTAAATAACATTACTACGTCCGATTAATCCATCTATATATAAAAATATCCCTTTAAATATTCCCCCTAGTGTATGATAACTCGCTGTATCAGATCTGGCGAGGTAGCCTGATAACCATTACTATTCCATATGGCGTAAATAAATACATTACTTAGCTGTTCATGATAACCACTATTTAAAAAAAACCCTAAATTACCCCCAGAAATTCGAATACTCGCTTTGTATCAGATTCTGCGTATCCTGATAACCATTACATACCATGGCGTAATATTAATTAACATTACTATACGTGTCAGATTATATCCAATCATAAAAAAGGAACATATCGCTTAAATACCCTCTAGGATTTCGAACTCGCTGTATCAGATGTTGGAAGTTATCCTGATGAAGCCATTACACTCATGGCGTAAATAAAACATTCTCTATATGTCAGATAATCCATTACAAATAAAGATAAAATATAAATATTCCCCTCTAAGATCGACTCGCTGTTCAGATTTACGTTAGGTTAGCTCCTGATAAATCATGTTACATACCACCATGGCGTATAATAAATCATTACTACGTCATGTATTATTTCCCACACGTAAAAAATACCGCTTATTAATATCCCTCTATTATCGAACTCGCGTGTATCAGATTGCAAGGTTAGCCTGATAACCATTAATCCATGGCGTAAATTAATACATTATCTAGTCGTCAGATAATTCCTCACATAAATAATAGTACCTTTATATACCTGCGTCTTAGGACGAAACTTCGCTGTATCAGATTGTGCGAAGGTTAGCCTGATTAACCATATACGTAT
This sequence comes from Doryteuthis pealeii, assembly GCA_023376005.1. Lineage (NCBI taxonomy): Eukaryota > Metazoa > Mollusca > Cephalopoda > Myopsida > Loliginidae > Doryteuthis > Doryteuthis pealeii. The sequence continues at coordinate 29,154,890 of CM042166.1, read as the reverse complement.
TGTGCGTAAATAAAACATTAACTCACGTCAATAATCCACATAAAACAAATACCCTTAATTACCCCTAGGATCGAACTCTGCTGTATTCATGATCGGCTGAGGTTTAGCCTGATAACTATACACTGGCGTAATTATAAATCTATTACTACGTCAGATAATCCAATATATAAAAAATACCTCTTAAATACCCCTAGGATCGAACTTCGCTGTATCAGATCTGCAAGGTTAGCCCTGAATATACTCATTTTACATCCGAATGATTGTGCGTTAATAAGACATTACTACGTCTGATATACCCACATTAAAAATATATCCTTAAATATTCCTCTTAGGATCTGAACTCGCTTGTATGCAGTTTGCGAGGTTGCCTGATAATTCGCATACATTCCATGGCGTATAATAAAGACATTACTACGTCAGATTAATCCAACATATTAAAAATAATTTAAACCCTTAATACCTGCCCTAAGGATCGAACTACGCTGTTCTAGATCTGCGAGGTTAGTCCCGTGATACCCCATTACACATTGCGTAAGATAAAACATACTGGACGTCTAGAGTAATACCAACTTATAAGAAATAAATACTCTCTTAAATTACCGCCTAGATCGAGATCTCGCTGTATCAGATCTGCAAGGTAGCCTGATACCATTACATCATGGCGTAAATATAAACATTACTAGTCAGATAATCCAACATTAAAGAAAAAAATTAATATACTCCCCTATGGATCGACTGCTGGGTTCAAGGATTACGAGGTAGCTCTGATGAACCATTAACCATGCGTAAATTAAAACATTATCCAGCGTCATGATAATTCTCCACATATAATAAATTATTCCTTAAATACCGCCTTAGGATTCGAATTCTGCTGTATCTAGTATTGCGAGGTTTAGCTGCTGATAACTCATTATCAATCCATGGCGTAATATAAATCATTTACTTCTATCGTCAGATAATTGCTCAACATATATTAATAATACCACTAAATACCTCCCTAGGATCGAACTTCGCTGTTTATCTAGATCTGGGCGAGTTAGCCTGATAACATGATACATCATTGCGTAAATAAAAAACCATACACGTTCTGATATATGCGAACATAAATAAAAATACCTTAAAATATCCGTCCTGGATCGAACAGTGCGCTGTATCATATTTTGCATGGTTAGCCTGAATAACCATTAACAGCATGGCGTAAATAAAACATTAACTAGACGTCAGTAATTCCAACATAAAAAAAACAACGCTTAAATACCCCTAGGATCGAAGCTCGCTGTATAGATTTGCGGGTTAGCCGATAACATTTACATATCATTTGGCGTATTAGTTAAATATTCATTACTATCGTTTAGATAATGTCCACATAAAAATAGATACCCTTAAATACCCCTTAGAATCGAACTCGCTGTAGTAGATCTGCGAGTTAGCTCTGATAACTCATTACATCCATTGGCATAAATATATACATGTTACTTACGTCAGATTGAATCCAACTATATATAAAAAATACGGCCTTGAAATACTTCCCCTAGGATCTGGAACTCGCTGTATCAGATCTGCGAGTTAGCTCTGATAACTGCATTTACTTACCGATGGGCTTGTAAATAAATTACATTAATATCTACGTCGATAATCTTCAACATTAGAATAAAAACCCCCGCGCTTAAATAACCCCTAGTATCGATTACTCGCTTGTATCAGTTTATCTGTCGTAGTGTTAGCCTGATACCATTACATTCCTATGGTATAAATTTTGAACATTACTTACGTGCCAGATATATCCAATCATTAAAAAAAAACCTTAAATACACCTAGGATCGAACTCGCTGTATCAGATCTGCGATTGTTAGCCTGAATACCGATTTACAGCGCATGGCGTAAAATAAAAACATTACTACGTTAGATTAATCCTACATAAAAAAAAAAACCGGACGCTTATACCCCCTAGGAATCGAACTCGCTGTATCAAAGATCTGCCGAGTTAGCGCTGATAACATTAACCATGGCGTAAATTAAAAGCATGTACTACGTTCAGATAATCACTAAAAAAAAAACCTTAAATACCCCCCTAGGTATCGGAACTCGCTTGTATAGATCTGCGAGGTTAGCCTGATAACCATTACGCCATGGCGTAAATAAAACATTACTTTACGTGATTAATCCTAACATAAAAAAAAACCTTAATTACCCCCTATTGGATCGAACTCGCTGTATACAGATCTGCGAGGTTAGCCTGATAACGGCATTATCACCATGGCTGTAAGAATAAATTAATAACTACGTTAGATATTTCCTACATAATAAAAAAACTTTAAATACCCCCTATGGATGAATTCTCTGTCTGTATCAGATCTGCGCGGTTAGCTATGATAACCAGTTACATCGCATGGCGTAAAATAAACTATATCTACGTCAGATAATTTCCATACTTAAAAAAAACCCAGATGACCTCCCTAGGATGAACTCGCTGTATTCTAGATTTTGCGAAGGTTAGCCTGGTAATAACGTCTATTCACCTTTATGGGCCCCCTCCGTGGGGTATGAAAATAAACATTATTCTGACGTCTAGATAATCTCACATTGAATAAAAAAAACCTTAAATACCCTCTAGGATCGAACTCGCTGTTCAGATCTGCTGAGTTTAGCCTGATATACCATACATCCATGGCATAATATAACATTACTACGTCATAATAATCTAACATGTAAAAAATAATCAACTTAATACCCTAGGATCGAACTCGCTGTATCAGATCTGCGAGGTTAGCCTGATAGACCATTTACACCATATTTAGCGGTAAATAAATATACTATTCTACATCAGATAATGCCCACATTAATATAAAAAACCTTAAATTACCCCTTATGATCGAATCTCGCTTTGTATCAGATGCTGCTGAGGTTTAGGCCTTGTATACCGGATTTACATCCTCATGGCGTAAATAAACTTACTACGTAGATAATCCTACATAAATAAAAAACTCTTAAATATTCCTACCTAGGATCGAACTTCGCTGTAATCAAGATTTACGAGGTTCAGCTGATAACCATTACATCCATGGGCGGTTAAAAAACTATTACTTATGTGTTTGTTGTTTTTTGTTTACGTCAGATAACTCTCCACATATAAAATATAAACCTTATATATATCCTTCCTAGGATGAACTCGCTGTATCTAGATCTGTCGAAGGTAGTCTCTTGATAAGCTGCTTACTACTACTATGGTCTGTAAATAAAACATTCCTACGTCAGATAACCCCGACAAAAAAAACCTTTAAATATCTCTCCTAGGTATGCGAACTCGCTGTATCAGATTTGCGAGTTAGCCTGATATTACCATTACATTACTCATGGCGTAATTAACATTACTACGTCGATAACTCTCACATAAAAAGAATAAACCTTAAATACCCCCTAGTGAATCGAACTCGCTGTAATCACATGCTGTCGAGGTTTACCTGATAACCATTACACAATAGCTGTAAATAAAACATTCATACGTCATATATACCCGTGTTTTTTCCCTACAAAAAAAATAAAGACTTAATAGCCCTCGTAGGCGAACTCGTCTGTATGCAATTGCGAGGTTCGTCCTGGATAACCAATTACAGTCGATAGCGTATATAAACATTACTAGGTCAGATAATCCAACATAAAAAATACCCTTAAATACCGGCCCTAGGATCGAACTCGCTGTAGTCACATCTGCGAGGTTAGCCTGATAACCATTACACCATGGGCGTAAATAAAACATTCCTACGTCCAGATAAACCCCCAAAAAAACAAACCTTAAATACCCCCTAGGTTATCGAACTCGCTGTATCAGATTTGCGAGGTTAGCCATAACCATTACACCATAGCGTAAATAAAAATTACTACGTCAGATTTTTCTCTCATTCTTGTTAAGAACATGTTGGGATTAAAATTAAAATAAATAAAATTAGAATTAAAAAAAAAAACTCCATGGGTCTTCACCGAAGAACCCTCGCGCATGTGCAAGAAAAGGGACCGACTTCTGACCCCAAGAGATTATCTCGGCCATTCGAGTTTAGGCCTTAACTGTGTCTGGTCGCTCCTATTAGCTAGGGAGATTTTCCCTTACCACAGGCGACTATGACCGGGAATAAAGCTTAAGTCATAAAACCACCTTCTGCCTTTGTCTCTTTCTTTTTCGTTCCTTGAATTCCTTCCTTTTCAGCGCGACCACCAAATGAAATGGGGTTAAAAGCAAAAAGCCTAGGAACACACAACAAGAATATCAATCCAACTTTAAACCTTAAAACACCCAAACCTCTTGCTACCCCCATAAACACACATTTTGGGAATTTTTGTTCTCCTTAGGTGTCGATTTTCCGTGGAAAATTTTTTTTCCTCCTTGCACCGAACCCGGATGTATGAGAAGACAGTTTTGGTCTTACATCCGGGTCATAAATTTTTGCTGACTTACTCTCCAATCTTTTTTTTTTTTTTTTTCTCTTTACTTTTTTTTTTACCTGTGAAAGTCTTTGTGTTTATCTATTCAACTGTGCAAATATCGCTACTTGCTAAAGAACGTATGCTTAAATGGGTTAGATTAGAGTTAAAAGGACAGGATCTTTTTCTCGCTTGTACATTTTCTAGAAAAAGGTAGGCATGAAAAAAAGGTAAGATTTGACACAAGATCACGAATATGGGGCATCCAGCGAGAATCGAACTCGCTTTTCAGAAGTAAAAGAAAAATAAATAAAATAAAATAATAAAACAAAATAAAACAAAATAAAATAGAATAAAATAAAATAAAATAAAATAAAATAAAATAAAACTATTTACCCAACCCGTTCAGCACAGGCAGAATTTGGCATTAGGTCACAAATATGGCGCATCAAGCCAGGAGCGAACTCGCTTTTCAGTAGTAAAATAAATAAATAAATAGAATAAGATAAAATAAAAATAAAGTTATTTACCCAACCTGTTCAGCTCGGGTAGGATTCGACACAAGTCACAAGTATGGGTCGTCCAGCAAGGATCGAATTCTCTTTTCAGTAGTAATAAATCTGCTTGACTAGCTTGCTAACCATTACACCACGATCGGACGCCTTGACCCCCCCCCAAACCCCCCCCCCCAAAAAAAAAAACAAACAAAAAAAAACCCCGGAGTCTAATGTAATTTATATAATGTCTGACTGTTGCTTGTAATGAACGAAAAGGGTGACACTTGTATCTTAGCAACAAAGAGGCGAATGATTTGGTACGATCGTTGCATGAATGCTTTAACAAACTATGCGTAACGAGTATGTAAAAAATGTTGTTTAATATTGTAGCCGAGGAGGCTTTCGAATAACTGTGATAAAAAGGTTAACACTGAAATGATTATATATAAAAGAAAGATTCTGTCTGTCTGTCTATCTACCTGTCTGTATGTTTGTTTGTACAAAGACCAGGCAGACGTCCTTTTATAAAGAAAAATTGTTGCAAAGCTTTGAATGCACTGGTTTCCGCTAGATCACCTAAGTTAAGCAGCGATGAGCCAATTCAATATTTAGATGGGTGACCATTACGTACCCCCAATTTGTCCTGCGAAATTTACTCCCTTATATTTAACACAATGAAACTTGCATAAAGGTTGATATTATCTTGAATTTTTTTTTTGTCCATTCAAAAGAAGAAACATTTTTTTTTTAAACTCCGGATGATTTAAAAAAAAAGTTTTTCAGCTTACGGAAATAATGAAAATTAGGAACGAAAAACAATGTTTACATTTTCGCACCGTTAAATCAATTGAAATTTAACGTAGCCAAAAACAAGTTACGACTAGAGGCTTTTAAAAAAAGATCTATGGTCCGATTTTCACGAAAATTTCCATAATTACTTACCTTTTGATGAAAACATGTTTGGAATAGGTTTTTCCTAAAACATATTAGGGAAAACATTTTTTACAAGGTACCCCCCACACACACACACATACACACTATTTTATTTCATTAAATATGAAAAAATGAACCGACAAAAAACGATTTTTACTTTTTTTCTACAAAGATAAGAGTCTGAATAATTATATCAGAAGATTTTTATAAGTTTCTATATGGGAGTTTTTTTTTTTTTAGTAAAAGAACCATGAATACAGAATTCTGCTAAAAAATATCCATAAAGAAACTGACCCTGTTGTAAAAAAAAACAAAAACGACTGTTTTACTTAATTTTCGATATAACGGTGAGTAATGTTTCCCCAATCGGATAATTTGATCTTTGAGTTAACTGTTTTTTGGGGTTTTTTTTTCTTGTAATAACTCTTTATGTTCGTTATTCTGTTTTTGCAGAATTTTAAAAAAAAAGTTTTTAAATATTTACATTTCTTCCTTCAATATTGTCTAAACTGATCACGTGATGTATTTTGGTGGTACCTAGAGACCAGCAAAGACCAAAGTTCAATAAAATCCACATCCTATTTTAATCAAACAGATCGTTACGGACCATTTTACCCCTCATTTTCATAGGAAAAGTTAAATAAAATATAATAAGGGTATAAATCAATGATATGTTAAAAAAATTGATTTAAAAATTATTACAAAATAAAACAAATGAATAAAACATAAAAGACAAAAAAAAATACAAATAAGAATAATAATAGAAATAAACAACTTAAAAAACTAGAATATATAAAGAATAAAAGATAATAAAACAATTTTATAAGAAAAGATTTTTTATTAATACTAGAAAAATAAAAAAAACACTCTCCGGGCGATGTAAAAATGAATTTTGATATTGCCTGAGGGTGTGGGATTTAAAAATTCAATGTCAGAGAGTTTGTACCCTAAGTAAGTAAAATCATCAAATTCATTAAATAAGTAAAAAATAAAACAATTTGAAATGGAAACTTTGTTCTGATAACTTAAATATATATTAAAATAAAACAAACTATATATATATATAAATACCGGGTATATATTTATTAAAACTTGTTTAAAAAAAACCCAATGAGAATCGTCTAATGTTGCATGCTCAAATATTGTGTGTATTTATTCTATGTTATGACGATTTTGGATCATGTGACGTAAACAATGACGTAGTTTTTGTTACAGACAAATAAAGAGCGAATCTCCATTATTAATAGATATATCCACTTTGTTGATCAGTAGCAGTGAAGAATATTTTTTCATCATACAACGTGTAATAAATAAAATATGCAATACCCTGCCCTCGTCAACCTAGTTAGCGGCTGACGGGGACAGGGCATCGCACGTTGTATTTATTACGCGTTGTATAATGAAAATATATACTTCACTGCTACTGACCAGCACGGTGGATTCTGGTATCTTCAGACCCATTAGATTTTGGCGACAAACCAGGACAAACTATCTTTTTGGTAATTGTGACACACGTGGGTCCCTTTCTATTTTTAGATTTGATGAAACACGTGGGTTAGGGACCGTCTTTTTTTTATTATTTTTTTTTTATTAGTCATAAGAAAATACAGCCAGGATATAGGAATGGAATTTTGGATTGAAAAACGTGCCAGGCTTTTAATGAAAAAGTTGTAAAAAGAAACAATGGAAGGAATAGAACTATCAAATCAGGAAAACACTTGGGAAAAAAAAAGAAAATTATAAGTTACTGAGAATACTGGAAGCGGTCACCATCAAACAAAGATGAAAGAAAAAGTGAGAAAAGAGTATCTCAGAAGAACAAGAAAACTTCTCGAAACTAAAATCTACAGCAGAAATATTATTGTAAGAATAAACACCTGGGTTGTCCCACTTTAAGATACTCTGGATCCTTCTTAAAACTGGACTATAGATGAAAAAAAAAAAAAGAACTTGTTATTTCGTGGATTTTGCTGGACAACCGAACCACAGAATGAAAATTATAAGAAAGCGGAAAAAGGTTGTAGAAATTAAGGGTGACGGTGATACCAATTGAAGTTGACACACTCGGAACAGTCCCCAAAGGTTTGGTAAAGAGACTGGAGGAGTTGGAAATCGGAAGAGAAATCGAGATCTTACAGACCACAGCATTGTTATGACCGGCTAGAATACTTAGAAGAGTCCTGCAGACCTGAGGAGAGTTTCTATCACTCAGACACCATTGAAAGAACGTCAGTTAAAGCTGATATGAAAAACACTCAAGGAGTGAAATAATAATAATAATAATAATAATAATAATAATAATAATAATAATAATAATCCACTCCTATAAACAAGTAGTGCTTGAATATTTGTCACCATGGTTTGAATATATATATATATATATATATATATATATATATATGTGTGTGTGTGTGTGTGTGTGGTGTGAGAGTGTGTGTATACACGAATAAACATTGAAGTATACTCTCAATGTTTTGTTTTCTCTCTCTCTTTCTCTATTTCTCTCTCTCTCTCTCTCTCTCTCTCTCTCTATATATATATATATTATATATATATATTATATATATATAGACAGGTAAGTTGGGGGTGATTCTTTTTGGGATCATCTATATCCTCCGTTTAACCACAATGCATGCCCATGCAAATGCACACCTGTAGATTTATACAAGGATTATTTCAAATCCCTAAGACAGCTCAATTATTAAAAGTATATATATATATATAATGGAGATAGACTGCATTTCTGTCTGAAGCCTGGAACTACGTCACGGCTTACGTCACAGATTCCACAATAATCTAAAGGATTTATTACTGAGAACCTAATTTATAATCAATATTGTTTATTTATAAAATATAAAAGAGAAAATTAGTTTATATAGACTATCAGGTTGTCGTTGTAAGATCCGCTGGTCTTGTAATATATATATATATATATATATATATATATATATATTATATATAATCCCAAAGAGAGAAAAGGTTATAAACGAGCCACTCCTCCTGGTATCGGTGAAAAATGAATACCGACCTACAGAAGTATTTCCTAACAACGGTGCTCAACTACAAAATATAGGACCGAAATACTTTAATTTAAATTAATCTATATATACATATACAAAGGGTACTTGTGTGTATGTATGTCCGAAGTAAACTACGAAAATAAAATAAAAATTAACGACAATGTAAATATATATACATATTCGCTATTTATAAATACTTTAAAAAAAGCCAGAAACGAAATGCATTACAATTTACCCATAGCTGGAGGGAGGATAATTGGATTCATACCTTTCCCAAATATATTAGCGCTATGTGTAATGCAAAAAGTCTTGTTCGGGATTTGAACAGTGCATTTCTTACGAAGATAACCATGACGACACGAGCGCTTCCAATGAAAATATTGGCCTCTAAAATGAAGTCTCTGGGTGTTAATTGATAAACATTTTTTTTTAGGGCCGGTAACGAAATGCCCTACTATTTACCCAACTATTTACCCATAGCTGGAGGGAGGATAGTTGGATTCATACCTTTCTCAAAGGTATCAGTGTCATATTAAATGCAAACAGCCTCGTTCAATTAGTATTATTTGGATTATTCGGACTATTGTCCTCATCTACATTATTATCTGTACAATATTTCGGCCGATGTGCCCTCCGGCCTTCTTCGGGTATTTCTTGTCGGATTCTGAAACCTTCTTAACACAGCTTAACACCTGTATCCCAGCTATGGTTAGCGGAATGAGAACAGGATAAACCCGGGGACTAAATAAAAGGCTAGGTTCAAAGTTCCGTGATGGCCCCCAATTACGACAAGAAGGTTCCCGAGTTTGAAAAGAAGGTTCCCGAGTTCGACAAGAAATACCTGAAGAGGGCCGGAGGGCACATCGACCGAAAGGTTGTACAGATAACAATGAAGATGAGGACAATAGTCCGAATAATCCAAATAGTACCAATTGAACGAGGGTGTTTGCATTTAATATGGCGCTGATACCTTTGAGAAATGTATGAATCCAACTATCCTCCCTCCAGTTATGGGTAAATAGTTGGGTAAATAGTAAATAACAATGATGGGGACAATAGTCCGAATAATCCAAATAATATTAATTATCAAGCCTCATCTAAAAAAATCCGAGAAATAGCCTCGTTCAAGATATGAAATCAGGTAGTCGAGTGCATTTTCTACGATAATAACCGATACAGTACTAGCGCATCCCATGAAAATACTGGCCGTTAAAATGAAGTTGCTGGGTGCAAATTGATAAGTAAGAGAAACCAGCAACCGGAAGAAAGGCGAATTGAGAAATCTAAAAGACTGACCGAAAGGCTAAATGTAATACAATTTGAAAGTGTAGAGCAAAAACAGTAATTAACGTTAGGTTGGCGAAAATTAGCCAAAGCTCTATCAGTCATCTAAGTAGTCGGGAGAGCGGATCATGTGTACCGCCCACACAAACGTTCTGAGAAACGGCCATAAAAGAAATTCGGTTGTCCGAGCCGAAAATTGGAAATCGGAGACAGTCGAACGAGAGAAGCCGTCGTGAGGACAAAGACAAAAAGAACGTTGTATATTACTTAAGTTGTGGAGATTAAAAACAAAATGAAAATAAAAATAAAAATAAGATAAAAAAAAACTGCAGACTCCCATGGGGCCTTAACCGGAAGAACACCTTTGCGCATGTCTGACAAAAGAGACTGACTCCCTACCCCCAAAATAATACCTCGGCCATTCGAACAGAAGGCCGAAACTGTGTGTAGTCGTTTTCCTTGCCAAGGAGCATTACCTCCTGGCTACAGCTGACTATGCCCCGTTCAATAAAGCCTAAGACGTAAAACTACCTCTTACCTTTGTCTCTTTTCTCTTTCGTTCCTTAAATTCCATTTCAGCTGACCAGCCCACAAGAATAAAGAACCAAATTTTATTGGGGACAAGAACCAGTACTAACAACCATAACTTAGCCCCATACAGTCGAACGAGAGAAGCCGTTGCGAGGACAGAGACAAAAAGAATGCTATATATTAGTTACGTTCTTACTTACATGTAACACTCTTACTTAGGCTTAGAGGGGCGGTCGGAGAGGCCCCTCCGATCAACCGGCTGGTCACGTCAAGCCCTAGCAACTATATGATTGTCCCAACCCTATTGTATCCCTGTCCCGTAAAATTCTGTTGACTGTACTTAGATTTCACTTTTCATACTCACCAGATTTAGCGCCTTTAGACTATCATCTATTCGCCCCCCTGAAAGAGGGTTTGAGAGGCAAACATTATTCCAGTGACGAAGATGTAAAATCTTCAATGACCGTTATCATCTTGCAACACTGCGGTTAAAAAATGAGACCGTTCAAAACGTCCAAGACGAAATGAAAAAATGTAAATCCTGATCATCTGGTGTTTTTCTGTGTAGCATGTCCTTTCTTTCTTTATGATAAAAACGGAATGGTCCATTAGTTAGCTGAAGTGACGACACTCATAAGAAATAAGAATTTGGCGGATAAGCAACACCAATTAATCTGGATTTACATTTAATCTTGAACGATTTGGACGGTCTCATTTTTAAACAGAGGGGGTTGCAAGATGATAACGGATGGAAGATTAAGGAAAACCAGAATTAATATATAGATGGGTTTTCAAATTTTTTTCAATCTCAATTTTTAAAAGAGTCTTTTTAAAACTCATTCTTTAATCTATTTAACTTATAGATGGGATCCTAACAGGTACTACCACTCCTTATTCAAACGAGTGTGTGTATTTGAATAAGCTTAAGACAAAGTTAAAGCTCAAGTATAATATTCGTGTGAAGATAAGAGGATTGACCTCATAAACCTTGAGCAAGGTGCTCGAGTTAAGGTGCAACTTTCCTTTCCATGAAAATCGAGACAATCTACAAGATATCATTTTCTCAAATAGGTAAAATTATATTTCATTCAACTATATTTCAAACTAAATGATGAAATATTTTAATACGTCAGTCTTGTATGGACCACTTTATATATATATATATATATATATATATATATATATATATATATATGAAATATTATGAAAAATTTAAAAAAACACAAGTTCATAAACGAGTAAGGTCTATTTCGCCTACGCTGCAGTGTTTCGATCTGTGTCAATAGATCTTCATCAGGGCTTTCGTTTTTTTTTTCAATGTTTCATAATATTACATACTGTCGTATTGACTTACACACTTTTTTCCTCTCTCTCTCTCCACACACACACACACACACACACACACACATATATTATATATATATTTTTTTTTTTTTTTTCTAAACGGTCAACTTTGTTGGATCTTACCCGAACAGGTACAGAGTGAACATGTGGGTAATGCTGATAAAAGAGCACTCCACTTTCCACAGAACTCCAGAATTGGAAATTCATTAGATGCTGTTTAACTTCATACCCAGAACACAAAGGACCTCAGTCACTGCCTTTCTAGCACATATATGATAAAACATGGAAGCGCGTGGTGTAATGGGAAATGGACTCGTCGCCCCGAGTTCAAATCCTGGATGTGGTAATTGCATTTCACTTAGCGCTAATACCCTTGGGAGAGGTATGAATCCTACTCTCTCTCTCTCTCTCTCTCTCTCTCTCTCTCTCTCTCTCTCTCTCCAGCTATGGATAAATAGTAGGACAGACTGGGCTCTTTAACCTTGGTTAGGCAACTGGTCTAGGAGAAGGAAAACTCTGAATTCAAACCTGTTAAACTCCGCTTAAGAAATTGACCTTGTGTCACATCCTACTCGTGCAGAGGGGTTGGTATATATATATATATATATATATATATATATATATATATATATGATAAAACATGTAATTTATTACCCGCCTTCCCTACTTGATTTTTGTTTAACACACACACACACAATATATATATATATATATATATATATATATATATATATATGTGTGTGTGTGTGTGTGTGTGTGTGTGTGTGAAAATGGAAAAGGAATTGAATCGGACAATATGAGTAAAAATGAGTAAATAAAAAGAAAGGTAGATGGATAAAATGAATTTAATCGATATCACATTACTCGATATCACTTACACATGTGTTTCGGTCAGTTTATGGGTGTGAAAATATTTCGCACACATTTTTTTTTTTTGTAATAATAAAAAAACTATTTTGTACCATAACCCCTAGAAGAAAAAAAAACAAATATCCAAATCATAACGGTCTCTATTCTCAGCGTTCCAAATTTTAAAAAAATTCGATTTTCGAATATTTCCAAAAATCTCTGTTGTTTTTTCCCAACGAATTTTTTCATTCAAAATAAATGTTCACTCTGATGAAGGTCGATTCTTTATGTGTGCGAAATATTTTCACACACATAAACTGACCGAAACACATGTGTAAGTGATATCGATTAATGTGATATCGATTAAATTCATTTTAACCATCTATATTTCTTTTCTTTACTCATTTTTCCTCATATATATATATATATATATAATATATATATATATATATATATATAATGAATGAAACCACGCTTCACATAATAATCAAGGGGGAGTTAGGCCTGGTTGTTTTAGTTGTTTTATTTTACAGCATATCAACCATTTAGGGGCCATTTAATGCCGAATTAAGTAATTTTGATAAACAAAGGACTCAGGTTGCTACCAGTACCTGCTGTTGCTTAAAAAGAAAAGAAGACACAGAGAAATAACAAAGGAAGCGAGGAGACAAAGAAAGAAAAAAAGGAAAAAAGAAAGATAGTTAGAATGAAAAGTGAAGTGACAAAGAAAGATAGAAAAATAGAGAAAAAGAAAGAAAGAAAGAAAGAAAGAGAAGGGACTAATGTTGCAAAAAAGGAAAAGAAAGAAAGAAAGAAATGGAAGGGACCAACGCTAAGAAAGAAAGAAACAAAGAAAGAAACAAAGGTATTGAAGGAAAGAAAGAAACAAACAAACAAAGGTATTGAAGGAAAGAAAGAAAGAAAGAAAGAAAGAAAGAAGAAAGAAAGAAAGGAAGAAAAGAGCCGGAAAGAAATATGAAGTACAAAAAAAAAAAAAAAAATGAAAAGTTAGAGAACGTTTGAGGTTTGGTTTATTTAATGGCCTAACAACCCTGTGGGTTATTTAATGTCCAAACTATTAGAGCGTAAGATAAAGGTTGGTACTCAAATTTCCTTTATGGGTGTATTTTGTGGATGCATTTTGTGGATGTATTTTTTATCTGATTCATAATTCTTTTTATATATTTTTATTTCTCTCAAGAAAGATAAAATGTCATCCATGTTAATATTCTCAAACTGATCCCTCATATTATTTGCATTGAAATATTTCTTTCTGGTCAGGAGGAAAACTCTACATTCTATGAGAAAATCTTTGGCGGCTTGATGTTACGGGTAAGCTGGTCGCATATATTTTCTCACGGCCAAGAATGGGTTCTTCTGCAGGTGTGGCATGGAATAGAGTCCTGTTGCCAGACGTAGGGTCTTCTAACAGCTACCCTCTCGATCCAGGTCAGCACTACCTCTGTTACATAATTCATTGATAGTCAATGAATTTGTTACATAATCTATGCGGTTGCATAAGATTATTGTCAACCCCCTGTATTTCTAAAGGGATGGCCCTTTTCATATCACGGGCGGGACTTTCCATGGAATATTACAGAAAGCCCGCGAAATACGTGAAGTCACGTGGGACCTGGCTGGGTCCTCAGTTTCAGTTTGGACGTCAGGCAGAGAAGATGTACTGCCTTAACTGGAACTCACCTGCATACGCGTGCTATGTTTAGTTACATGAAATGTTTAGTTAAGTAAATAAAAGCTTAAGAAAATAACACGGTTTTGTGGTTGGTGAATGTCTTGGTAACAAGACTGATCTAGAAGAAAAAATGAGTTAAGTGCGACCGACCACCAAGACGAAGTCCAGACGCTAGAAGAGACGTCAGATAGAAAAGATGGACAGCAGAAGAAAGTAAAGAAGGGTATACAACAAATTATGTACGTACTGTAGTAAGAATATTTTTGAATAAGAGTTCGTTAGATTTAAAATCGGAGGGAATTAAGTGGGGAATTTCTCTCTCTCTCTCTCTCTCTCTCTCTCTCTCTCTCTCTCTCTCTCTCTCTCTTTCTTTCATTTTCTCTCTCTCTCTTTCTTTCTTTCTCTCTCTCTTTCTTTCATTTTCTCTCTCTCTCTCTCTCTCTTTCTTTCTCTCTCTCTCGCGTGCGCTCTGTGTACCTCTCTTTTCATCTGTGAGTGTATCTCTCTCTCTCTCTCTCTCTCTCTTTCTCTTTCGCTCTGTGTGTTTCTCTTTTCATCCGTGTGTGTATGTCTCTCTCGAGCGCGCTTTCTCTCTCTCTATCTCTCTTTCTCTCTCTCACCTTGTACGTCTCTCTTTTAATCTGTCTATGTCTGTATACCTGTCTATCTCTCGCTTTATACGTCTCTCTTTGTATCGGTGTATACGATAGAGTTATGGTTGATTTATGATGACCCCCTACTTAACCCCTCCGGATGCATGCGATCACAGGCGTGAGATAGTTTTAGTTTAGATGCGACTAGACATTCGAGAAGAGCAGACGTTCTGAGAGTCATTCTCTACTGAACAGTTGAATTATGGGTTGGGTTGTTTTAAATAAAAGACTTAAGAAAAACAACTAAGTCTTGTTGATTCATTTGAACAAGAAATGACCAGCCCAACTAGAAAGAAGAAAAAGCAACCCAAAGAAATCAGCCCGAGTAGTCAGCTCTGAAGAACATGGCGGCCGACGAGTTGGAAGCAGTAGAAGCAGAGAGTAACAAGGGTAATCTTGAACTTTAAGTGACTAAATTCCTACCATAAAATTGTACTTGCGCATTATTTAAAATGAACTTGATTGTTACTAAATAGACATTTTATGATATTTTCCTGTTAAAACATGCAGTCCTAGTGATTTGAACAATTTGACAAAAAACAAAAACAAAACAAAACACACACACACACAAAAAAACACACACACAACCCCCCCCCAACTCCCCCCCCCCCCCAAAAAAAAAAAAACAGGCTATCATTTTGAAAATGGCATGCCATTTACTTCCTGTTTCTTCCCAAACATAACAGCAAGGGATATCGATCTCATTGACTTCTATTTTTTAAAGATTTTTTGGTCGAATTCGATTGTTTAAAAAGTATTCAAAATGAATTACATATGTAATATGCAAAATATATTACATATGTAATTATTTTTAATACATTTTAAACTATTAAATTCGACCAAAAAATCTTTAAAGAAAAAAAAAAAAGTCTTAGAAATCAATAACAAAAAATACACCATGTACAGAAAATATCTAATCAATAAATAAAATTTTAAGTTAAAATTTTATGGTAGGAATTTAGTCACTTAAAGTTCAAGATTACCGCAACAAGTAAGAACCATCATCATCTCATCTATCATCTCTCATACTCTCTCTCTCTCTCTCTCACCCTCTCTCTCTCTCTCTCTCTCTCTTTGCTTTATTTAATATACCCAAAAAGGAAAGAAGCCAATGCAGTTTGGCAACGGCAGGGTCGCAGGAGTAGGTGTGTAGCACTGAAATTCAACGTTACTCCACCTTAGGGACTCCGATTTCGGATTTCTTAGTGAATAAGACATTCACTATTTTTTCATACAAGATGAGAAAGGTCCAATCTTTATCACCGGCCAAGAAGGACACGAGGAAAGACAGCACTGCAAATGTACTACCTGACTGATAAGAAACTCAGACACTCCTCTGCACCTAGCTATGTACCTAATTGACTTTGCAGGAGCGTTGTCAAATTATGACCTGGATGTGGTTAGACGAAATTATATTTTATGTATAAGTATATAGATTAAGTCAGTAAAAACATCCATCTAGGATCCACAAGGTTCTGGGTTCGATACCGGCCCCCACCAACTCAGCGCGCGTATAGCATAGCGTGCATCTGTGCGGTAATGTGGGGAATTGATGGTAGGTGTGGCGCTCCACCTCAGACACAACAACAATCTCCCTGGTCTAGCGCCAGTGAAAAGGGGATAGACTCCCTCACTGTCCGGTTGATACCGACTGTAGGCCACCCCGCTTACTTTACTTCTACTGGATAGATTAATCTATATATCGATACTCGTGTTCCTTAATTGTACAACCGTTATCATCTTCAAAATCCTCTGGTTAAAAATAATACCGTCCAAATCGTCCAAGATGAAATGCAAAAATGTAAATCCTGATTATCTGGTATTGCTTATCTGCCAAATTCTTACTTCTTATGAGTATCGTCATGTCAGCTAAATAATGGACCATTCCGTTTTTGTTATAAAGAATGGAAGGGGAAAAAAAGGACATGCAACACCGGAAAATATAAGAAAGAAAGAAAAAAAGAAAAAAGGTAGGGGAAGATAGATAGAGAGAGAGTGAGCGCGTGGAAGCGATAACGCTAATCTGTTTCAATTGAACATAATTAAAAGAAGGAAAGAGAGAGAGAGAGAGAGAGAGAGAGAGAGAGAGAGAGAGAGAGAGAGAGAGATTATTTTACTTATTGAAGCCCCCCCGGTTTAGCTCAGTTGGCTGAGCGTCCGACTCAACTCAGAGTAGCACAGGATCTGTGCGGTAAAGTGAGAAGTTGATGGTAGATGTGGCACCCCACCCAAGCCGCTAAAAAACAATCTCCTTGGTCTAGCGCTAGTGAAAAGGGAATAGACTCCCTTGCTGTCTGCCTGATACTGACTATAGTCCACCCCGACGACTTTACTTTTTACTTACATATTGAACTATTTAGCAATAGCTTTTAAGTAAACATATCAACCGTTGTAATAATTAAATTATCATACTGTGGTATATCCACAAGTCGTGTTAGTTATTATAAACTAGTAGCGGCTACCCTGCGTCGCCTGGGTAGAGGTGGGGGGAAACCCTGTGTACTGATTTATTTACTTTTGAGATTAACAAAAGCTAGACATTTTTAAGTAGAATTTTAATGCTATTTCTATGTATATTTTAATTTTTAGATATCTTCTGATATAAATCAAATCTTCAAAATTTTTGCTCAAAATGCAAGATCAGGTGATATTTAATGTGTATATATATTTACGTTGTCGTTAATTGTTTTATATTCATAGTTTTATCTGGACATACATACATACACACGAGCTTCCCTTTATATTTGAACTAGAAGCGGCTACCCAGTGACGCTTGGGTAACAGGATAACCCTGCTGTATTGATTTGTTTACTTTTGAGATTTACAAATCCTGGACATTTCTAAGTAGAATTTCAATGCTATTTCTATGTATATTCTAATCTTTAAATATCTTTGAATATAAATCAAATCTTCATAAAAGGAAGAACTGGTGATATCTAATGTCTATATTTGTTTACTTCGGGCACCTCACGTGGTATAATGGTTGGCAAGTTAGATTCGCAGACCATTGTTAGTGAGTTCGATTCTCCCTGGGCGCCCCATATGACTGGCCTTGTGCCACATCTAAGCTAAGCTTAGTAAATAACTATATATGCTTATTTTGTTAATTGTTTTATTTTCATAGTTTCCTCAGGACATAGATGCATGAGGGTGATGGCAGCAAACTCGTGTTCGAGTATTGCCATTGCTTGATAAAAAAATAAATTAAATAAAATAGAATAAAAAAAATGAAATAAAAATAAAATAAAAAAATAAAATAAAGTTCAGAAGTTCAAAGAATACAACAATGAGCTTCAAAAAGTTCAACAAGTTCAACGGTGTGCTGCACGAATGTGGCTTTTTAGTCCAGCTAAAGTCTTGCACATCTTCCCACATTCACAAGTTATTCCAGGAAGCACAGGGTATTTTATTCGTCCATTTCGGCGATGCACAGTTTGGTGACTAATACACGGCCTTCCGCATTGTTCACATACTAGATAGATTTGAAGTCCTTGGTCGTCTGTTTTATTAACATTTCCCTTGCGAACATCTCGCTTTAATCGTTCATGTTGCCTACGGTTGGTCTCAAATTTCTTTGCACCTTCCAGCAAAGTTTTTTCTCCACTGCCCACGGTCCAAACCTTTGCTCTCCCAGGTTTTCTCATCAATGTTACACTTTTTCAAGGTCGTCTTCAGGCAATCCTTATACCTCTTCTTGGGCTTTTGAGCTAAACGCTTTCCGTTCACAAGTTCCCCATAGAACAGTTGTTTATGAAGTCGCCCATCGTCCATCCTTACCAACTCCACCTCAATCTATGCTTGGTTATAATAGATTCTATACTTTGACATTTGGCTTGTTCTAGAACATCAATGTCACTGACGTACATTTACCAACGTACCCCTAATATTTGTCGTAGGCACTGCTGGTGAAAGCGTTCAAGACGTTTCAGATGTTTCCTGTACGTGGTCCAAGTCTCGCAAGCATAGAGGAAAACATATAAAACACATGCATCATAGACCTTGACTTTAGTTGCAATTGAGATTCACGAAAACTCCACAACCTTCTGTCTAATTTTCCAAAGGCATCACTTGCCTTGCTGATCCTATCGGAAATCTGATAGAGAATTATCTTCCCCTGTCGCTAGAGGGCGAATCGCCAAGAGAAGGTTGGCGTCAAATCCAAACCCCATCACTTATCACAGAGCAGTTACCCAGGAAGAGACGCGAAAATAAGTGCTTCCAACCACCTCGCCCATCACAGCAAACTTTCTAATGCATTGTGTCAGCATACTACAGAAGGCTGTCACAATAGCATACTACAGAAGGCTAAGGAACGAGAAATTCTATGAGAGACGTCTAACAGCCAATTTTCAGAAGGCCGTCGAACTGAATAGTCACCTTAAGAAGAACCACCTTTTCTAGCGCACTTCACCAAGAACTTTATTTCTCCTCACAGATAAGTCCCGTAGCAAATGCCATTAAAATTTGCAACAATTCCTGTACTTTTGCTAATATATGTCTGTAATTTATATTTGTGTTTGTTTCCTTCTTTCGTCCGAATAACAACCACTACCGGAGAATAAGGGCTCCAACGAAAACCCGTAAATACTCTTAATCCTTAAGCAGACCTCGTCATCAAGGGTACCAGTCATATTTAGCGTGCTACCCATGTATATAAACTTATATACAACCGCTAACTTCTGCCCATAGACATAGATAGCCGGTTCATAGTATGATTCACCTGGTGCTGGTTGATACATTAGGACAGTCTTTTTTCAAACTAATTGTATGTCCCAATGAACTACAAGCATGAGGCGCTGCATATCAGTCCGTGTATGAGCCACAATATCACAATCATCTGCATAGAGCAAGTCACGAACCGTGTTAGTGAATACCTTGGTGTGTGCACTAATACACATACATAAATACATACATACTAACTGCCCTTTATATATGTACTAGAAGCGGCTACCCGGCATCGCCTGGGCAGAAGGGTGGGCAATAAAGTTAGTCGCGTAGATCCATTATTACTGAATCATGAGTAAGACCCTTGCAGGATTCCCCATTAAAACCCCGATGTAAAAAAGACCTTGTGTTGTTTCGCCCTGGTGGGGCCTCAGAAAAAATAGTGCATCATAAAAACTCTGAAAAGAAAAATCAAATTCAAATATTAAATCCCCCCCCGCAAAAAAAAAATCCATGCTGTTACTATTTATATATATTTTTTAATTACCTTCATGAATAATTCATTGAATATAAATCAAATCTTCATTATTTTTGCTGAAAAGGCAAGATCTGGAGATATTTAATGTGTGTATATACTTACTTTGCCGTTAATTGTTTTAATTTCGTAGTTTCAACCGGACATACATACATACACACAACTGCCCTTATAGACAGATAGATAGATACATAGATATGAACAGCCCAAGATAGATAGATAGATAAATAGATAGATAGATAACATTTCAGAGAGAGAGAGAGAGAGAGAGAGAGAGAGAGAGAGAGAGAGAGAGAGAGAGAGAGTTGGTGGAATATCATGTAAAAAAAAATAAAAAAATACGGATATATTTTTTAAGTCGTTGCCCACCCCCCAGCCAAAATTTTACTTTTTTTTCTTATCTAACATGTCACACGTCACCAGAAAAAAAAAAGAAAAAAAAGGCAGATTTATATTTTTTTATATTTTTAAATCCGTTCCCCTTCACCCTCCTTCCAAAATTTCACCTCTTTTTCTTATCTTACCTGTCGTACGTCACTCAAACAACAAAACAAAACTAAACTAAAACCAAACAAAAAAAAATGATAAACAAACAGAAACAAAGAACACACACGTACACACACACACACACA
>CM042166.1:29096338-29128838 GCA_023376005.1 Doryteuthis pealeii | reverse complement strand
TAGAAACTTTTATCAAAATGACTTTCGGTATTAAATGACCCGAAAAGGATTGAAGTGCCATAAAACAAAACAAACCAAATCAAATGAAGTTAATGAAAATTATTTATTCCAATTTGAAGATATTAAGAAATTGAAACAGAAATTTTTATCAAAATAACTTTTTCGGCATTAAATGACCCGAAAAGGGTTGATATGCCGTAAAACAAACCAAACACAGGCAAATTAAATTAATGAAAATTATTTAAACCAATTTGAAGATATTAAGAACTTGAAACATAGAAACTTTTATCAAAAAGACTTGTATCGGCATTAAATGACCCGAAAAGGGTTGATATGCCGTAAAACAAACGAAACCAAATGAAGTTAATGAAAATTATTTATACCAATTTGAAGATATTAAGAACTTGAAACAAACTTTATCAAAATAACTTTTTTTCGACATTAAATGACCCGAAAAGGGTTGATATGCCGTAAAACAAAACAAACCAAATGAAGTTAATGAAAATTATTTAAACCAATTTGAAGATATTAAGAACTTGAAACAGAAACTGTTATCAAAAAGACTTGTATCGACATTCAATCACCTGAAAAGGGTTGATATACCATTAAACAAACATCCAAACCTAGATAACCCGTCAAGTGACTGGGATTTTCTTTGTGATGTAAAAGAGTTGTTATAATCGTGTCAATTCATGTAACAAAATACACCCAGTGAATCATGTAATACAATTAAACAACCTTTCAAATTTCGAAAGTCGTGACTATTCAATCCGGTACATATATTCACGTACCAGAAAAATATTCGAATATATATAGGAGAGGATAGGTTATATATTCAAATAAATAACAATTTTATAAACAACTGAGGGGAATACCAATCATCACCTGAGTAGAGGGGCGACAACTCCCCCACCCACCCCAAAAAAGAAAAAAAACCCAAAAAACAACGTAGTGTAATGGTTTGCAAATAAGTCTCGCAGATCCATTATTATTATGTATAGAAGCACCGCCCTCCCCGGCGGTGTAAAAATAATTTTTTGAAAGATATTGCCTGAAGGTTGGGAAAAATTAAATGAATAAAATAAAAAGTTTTAGATTTAAAATTAATTACTTACTTAAAAAAAAATCATATTCGCTCCTCTGCACTGAGATATTTGTTTTGTTTTACGACAATAAGGACCTTCAAAATGTTTCTCAAAATTTGTGGCTTAATTACTCAGATTCTTATCTTTATAGAAAAATTTAAAATTGTACTAGTAAAATATATTTCGTCCAGATTTCACAAAATGAAATAAGGTGTGGGGTTCGACCTAGTAAAAAAAAAATCCCCTAATATTTTTTAGGAAAAAAACTATTTTAAACATAAATTTATGTAAAGGTGAATAAGTATCAAAATTTCGTGAAAAGTTGATTCTTAATTGATTTTCATGGAATTTAAAAAAAAAAATACTGTGACGTAAGCAGTGGCGCATTTTTGGTTACAGACAAATAGAGACCGAATCTCCATTTTTAATAGATTTTAACTTTTAGGTATCTTTGTTAATATAAATCAAATCTTCGTAATTTTTGCACAAAAAGCAAGAACCGGTGATATTTAATGTGTATATTTATTTACTTTGTTGCTAATTGTTTTATTTTCGTAGTTTCATCCGGGCATACATATATACATATACACCAAATACCTTTTATGTATGTATAGATAGATAACATAGTTTTTTCAGTCGGTATTGTTTGATGAAGAAAAGGAGGAAAAGGTGAAGCTTGTTTCGGTAAATTATTTTGTACTTAAAAACCTTTTGAAAAAGCATTTTATTGCCTCTTATAAACAACAGATTTGCATTTAGATTCTCCACGGCTAATTTGTCTCATGATATATATCTATTTGTTTGTGTTATCTGGTGTGTCTTGTATCGTTTCCTGTGAGCGTCCAAGGGTGGTCATGTCCATGGGCTTAGCTTCACGCTATTATGCATGGCCTCCTTCAATAGTAGTTTAACAAAAATAAAGTTTTTCTTTTACTTATTCTTTATACCTGTACCTACTATTGATAAATAAATTTCTTATTTCTTAAAAAAATAATTTCTTATTTATTTCTTATTTCTTATTTGTGTAAGATTCAAAGTTAATTATGAACATACAATTCCGACACGTTGTGAGATAAAACATTTAATATATATAACAGCACATGGAAACGATAAGATACATAATTTACAGGAAAATAGAACATGTAAACACATATACAATATTTCGGTATAAACAAGATACCCAAATGTACCTAACATATAAATGTTACAGACATGGAACTAAAGGATAGTCCATGCTGTATAAAGGACTTACAGTAATGTAAGGGGGGGGGGGCAAAGGCCCCACCGAGAAGGGGGTAGATAGACTCTATCCCATAGCAGTTCGTTGGAAGATCTAGCTAAAAAGAGGAAGACAAGTTCAAATCAGGCGCTTAAATACCAGAGGTCCCCTAGTGGGAACAAACGGCAACGCAGCGAGGAGATAACTCCTCCAAGCAAAGGGAAGATAATCCCCTACATTTGCTTATTTTTTGGTTTTCCTCAGTCTGTAGAGTATCCGCCAAGGTTGGTTGGCTGGTTGGTTGGATTTTACGGTATGCCAACCCTTGTTGGGTTATTTTATGTCGAAGATATTTTGTTTTATTCATTCTTGATGGGCATTCAACATTTTTTTCAAACTCAATTTTTTAAACTCATTATTTAAACACATTTTTTTAAAACTCATCTTTTTCTATTTAACCCAAAGATGGGACCCTAATAGGAATTATCACTCCAGGTCTGACTGGGCCTGGGGGTAATGATGATGAAGGGGTACTCCACTTTCCCTAGAGCTCCATAATTGGAACGTCACCATCAGATAGTGTTTAACGTCATACCAAAGACATTAAGACCCTCAGTCACCGCTTTCTAACACATATATGATAAAAAGGGTTGGGGGTTACCATAAGAGCAACAGGATTGGGACAATCATATAGGTACTAGGGCTTAACATGACCAGGTTATGTGTTGTAGTTTTCTTGCCACAAGAATTCACAATGATATTAATCCAACATGTCAGCTTGTCTTGTTCCAGGGCATATCCCTTGGAAAACCCACTGGTGTTTGGTCAATCTACCCCTATTATACTTTCGCCATACAAAAAGGCTTTCACCAATCTCTATAGTCACACCAGGTGTACTTATTACAGTGATTTTCTTTTTAAAATGTTTCAGCACAAACTTCCCTTAATTTCAGGGAATTCTGATTACAGCCATCACGTCTACATGATGATTCTTTAGTACTCTTGACCTTTGTCGACCGTTTCAATTTCGTCTTTGGTACAGCCGTTAGGGAAATTTGGTGGGCAAAGAGTTGATAGGTTTCTCCAGTGTACAATGGAGTGTTCTGAAATTTCCAACTCACTTTGGCAAAATAGACCGATAGTCAGTTAATACGACCAGGCGTAAATAAATAATATGACCTGCTGTTAAATCGGGTGATATCCTGCCAACCATGTTCCTAATTTCAGAGAGTTTATGGGGTAAGGTTTGATTCGTCCGTACTTGTATCCTATCCCCAGTAAAGCTGGTCATTCCTTCTTCTGGGCTGGTAAGCTGAAATCGAATTTAAGGAACGAAAAAGGAACGAAAAGGAAAGAGACGAAGGCAGAAGGTGGCTTTATAACTTAGGCTTTATTAGGTCGGGGGACTGTCCTTTTTGTCGGACATGCGCGGAGGGTTCTTGCCCCATGGGATTTTTAAAAAAATTCTAATTTTATTTTAGTTTTATTTTAATCCCCACAAAAGTAACACTTTCAATCAAATTTTTAGTGATATAGTTGACTCTTTTTCAAACTCATCTATCGCTTAAAGGCCTTATGTTTTAAGGTATAACAATTTATTGAACACCGTGTTGGGTCAGTAAAATGGTGATTCCTGTATATAGAGTAAGTAAGGGAGAGGCTCTCCGTGATTGGATATACCAATCACGTGATGAGCCCAGAAGTTTAGGCGCAAAATCCCAAATCCAGACACACAGATTCCAGCAGCGGTTCCACGAGGCAGCGATATTAAGGGCTCCAAGAAATCACCCTAAGGTACCAGATATCTTCTCCAACGTGCCGGTAGGTCCCTTCAACTCAACTTTATATACAAGATGGACTTTATATTGTTATTCATTGTTTCATTGTGCTGGTCAATGAAGAATAATTAAAGTTCCAATTACCGTCAAACTGGGAAGACAAGGCAACAAACGGTTGTAACTTAAATACAAACCCGAATGTCACAAAGTCTACTGCAGAATGACAGGATATATATAAGACTCCACAATGTCATTCAAATCAAGCAGTCAAGCAGCCAATCAGAACTCAAGGAATGGAATGACCAAATCACCCAAATTCATGAATGGATCATTCTTGATTTCTATATATACCAACTGTCTTGGACACTGCTTAAGTTGTACTTAGCTGCTGTTGTCAAACCAACAGTGGACTTACTGACTTCAATAAATTGTTAGAATTAAACGAAGTATTAATCCCTTTCTTGTTGTTGTTAGCCTTAGAATTAAATGCTATACTAACACATTAACCACATCATAAAAACAAAACGAAAGTGAAACGGTCGAGAATGTTCAAGAGCGCCGATTAATCACCCCATGGTGCCCCTTTTTAGTTACGGTGAGTTTCTTCCTTTCTTTTAATTCTGTTGTTTAGTTCTTTCTTTTGCTTCTTTCTTTCGTTATTTCTTCCCTTTGGCTCTCTTTTAAGTTTTTAAGGGCCATAATTGGCCAGTTGATTCTAGGTAGAGAGTCCTCCAATTTGGTTCCTTTGGTAATCCTCTCAGGTAAAGAATCCTAGGTTCCCTCGTTGAAGGTTGCCAGTAGACTGAGAAAGAATCAGCGCTTAAGTAATGTATCAGCCACGCAGTATGGCCAGCGATTGGCTAAGGAATAGACCACATGATCTCGCCTAGTCTATATGTACAGGCGGGGAACTGGCACACATCTATGAAAAAAAATGCAACGGGCACTTTTTTCTTTCTTTCCTTTGATTATGTCGTTTATTCTTTCTTTTGCTTCTTTCTTTTTCTTTTTTCTTTCTTTCTTTCTTTCTTTCTTTTTTCTTTCTTTCCTTCTTCCTTTCTTTCTTTTTTTCTTTCTTTCTTTCTTTCTTTCTTTCCTTCTTTCTTCTTTCTTCTTTCTTTCTTTCTTTCTTCTTTCTTTTTTCTTTCTTTCTTTCTTTCTTTCTTTCTTTTCTTTCTTTCCTTCTTTTTTCTTTTTCTTTCTTTCTTTCTTTTTCTTTTTTCTTTTTTTCTTTCTTTTCTTTTTTTTTTCTTTCTTCTTTCCTTCTTTCTTTTTTTTCCTTTCTTCCTTCTTTGTTTGTTTGTTCTTTTTTTCTTCTTTCTTCCTTCTTTCCTTCTTTCTTTCTTCTTTTATCAGCTCTTGTTATTTCATTCCTTTGCTTCTTTCGTTTAGTTCTTTCTTTCGTTATTCCTTCGCTTTGGATATTGTTTCTTTCTTTTACTTCTTTTCCTCGTTTTTTTCTCTCTCTCTTTTGGTTGGGTTGTTTCCTTCAGTTCTTCCTTTCGTTTAGTTCTTTTTTTTTGCTTCTTTCTTTCTTTCTTTCTTTCTTTCTTTCTTTCTTTCCTTCCTTCCTTCCTTGCTTCTTTCTTTCTTCTTTTATCAGGCTCTTGTTTATTTCATTCCTTTGCTTCTTTCTTTCTTTCTTTCTTTCTTTCTTCTTTCGTTCTTATTAACTATTAGTATTCATCATACCTGTATTCACCAGACTTTACTCTAATAATATTGCACATTCACCTGTGTATTTCTCAAATTGCAAGCGAAGCGAAGCAACGCACGACGCGTCAGCGCACCAAATAGCACGATACTACCAACACAAGCGGGTACCATTCGGCGGCTTCGACTGATTCGGACACGTGATATAACACGCCGGAAACTCGCACGTGCTCATTCGAGTATCTACTTTAAAAAAAAACAACAAAAAAACGTTTTTAAAAAACGTGAGGTATATTTTGAAGATGCAAAAAGGGGTTATCTTGATGGTACTTGAAACTAGTAGGGTGCGTTTCGACTACTTGATACTAATCTTGACGTCTCGTTCACGTCAAGATGAATATCTAACTTTCATTAATAAATCATGATTATTATTTACTATCAATCACATGTGACTACCAATTGAAAGCTCAGCATGTATATATATATATATATATATATATATATATATATATATATATATATATATGAAAGTACGCAAACAGTTTGTTTGATATGGTTATGCCGACAATTTTTGGGAGAATATGGGTTAATTGAAGTCATACCTAATTTGAAAATTAATTAGTTGATAATTAATAAATTAGGCGAATTTGTACATTCGAACAGATATATTCGCCTAATTCATTAATTATCAACTAATTAATTTTCAAATTAGGTATGACTACAATTGAGCACATATTCTTCCATATATATATATATATATATATATATAAAGTAATTGGTAATTTGCTTGAAGCATTGTTAAGTATGTTATAATGTATTAATTTGAAAGCAATTACAATGCAAGTAAAAAATAAAAACAAAAAGATGCTATTTTTTGTCTTATCGATTTCAAAGTAGAACTTTATCTTCAGAGACGATTTTCGGAAATCGATTTTCGAAAATCGTCTCTGAAGATAAAGTTCTACTTTGAAATCGATAAGACAAAAAATAACATCTTTTTGTTTTTATTTTTTACTTGAATTGTAATTGCTTTCAAATTAATACATTATAATATATATATATATATATATATATATATATATATATATATATATATATATTGATTCGATGAAAACGGAAGTCGCATGAATAACTGCCGAGGTAAACCGAAGACAGCCGAACTTTGAGAATGGTGTTCAAGTCTCTGATCTTGCAACCCAATAAGGCATGGCAAAATTGATGATTCCGACTTTTATGAAGAATCAAGAAGCGATAAAGGAGTGACAATTGTTGTAAGCAAAGAAAGGCCACAGATAATGGACAAAGTTGAGAATTTACTCTAAAAATTTATTACAGAAAAAGAAATATCTGATGATAGTATTAGCGAATGTATAATTTGTTAGAAACGCTGGAAATTTACAATGATCTCTTAAAGGAAAGTCCTGTTACGAGTGCCGAAGGTGAAAGTTCGTTCAGTTTCAAAGCCAGTAGAGGTTGGTTCGAAAAATTTAAAAACCGAACTGCTATATATAGCGTTACCAGGCATGGGAGGCTTCCAGTTCGAACAACGAGGCGACTAAAAAATATGTTGCTTGGTTTAACATTCATCTGATGGTCAAGAACGCATAAATCCACTTTAAACTATTTCTTATGGGAAATATTGTTTCAGTTTTCGAACAAATCTGTTCTCGAACATAATTTTGGAACTAATTAAGTTCGAGAACGAGGTTCCACTATTAAGTGTTTTCCACTATATAAGTGTTTTCCACTATATAAGTTTTTTTCCACCATATAAGTGTTTTCCACTATATAAGTTTTTTCCACTATATAAGTGTTCCACTATATAGTGTTTTTTCACTATATAAGTTTTTTCCACTATATAACACTATATAAGTTTTTTCCACTATATAAGTTTTTCCACTATATAAGTGTTTTCCACTATATAAGTTTTTTCCCACTATATAAGTTTTTCCACTATATAATGTTTTCCACTATATAAGTTTTTCCACTATATAAGTGTTTTCCACTATATAAGTTTTTCCACTATATAAGTTTTTTCCACTATATAAGTTTTTAAAGCATTACACATTTTCTGTGTGTGACATTGAATTCAAACACAATTCTTTGTTTTATTATTTTATTTGTACCTAGCAAACAAACAAAAAACAAAACAAAAAACACTCCAGGCGATATAAAAATAAATTTATGAAAGATATTGCCTGAGGGGTTCGGAGTTAAAAATTCAATTCAGACAGAGTGTTTGTACCATGAGTAAGTAAAATCATCAAATTTATTAAAAGAGTAAAAAAATAAAACAATTTGAAATGGAAACTTAGTTCTGATAGTTTTAAATGTATATTAAAATAAAACAAACTATATATAAAGATATAATACCAGTCATGTATTTATTCAAACTTGTTTTTAAAAAACAATGAGGACCGTCTAAGGTTGCATGCTCAAATTTTGTGTGTATCTTATTATATTGTATTGTATTGAGTATATTGTAGTTATGACCATTTTGGGTAATGTGACGTAAGCAACGAAGTAGTTTTTGTTACAGACAAATAGAGAGCGAATATACATTATTAATAGATAATGATTTTTTTAATTATTATCATTATCATCATATATAAGGTTTTATGTGGGTGTGTATGAAGAAATGGGAATCTATTGGTTTTGTAGCCCTGTCAGCTGGGGCTTTAGAATACACCAACTGCACCTCTGCAGAAGGGTAATACCCCCCCAATGAGGCCACCTGTTGGCCGTGGATGGTGACCCGTGATGCTTTAGGAAGGAATCCTGATGGTTGAGCAGTCTATGACATGCAACACTCCACTTAGACCCTTACTTAGGCTAGACGGATGGTCGGAGAGGCCCACTCCGATCAATCGGCTGGTTATGTCAAGCCCTAGCACCTATATGATTGTCCCAACCCTATTGCTCATTTGACAAGCCCCAACCAATTTTATCATATATGTACGAGAAGGCGGTGGCTGAGGGTCTACATGTCCTGGGAATGACATTAAACTCTATCTGATAGTGAGGTTCTAGTTCTGGAAGTCTGGGAAATGTGGAACACCCCTTCATCACCATTGCTCCCTGGTCCACCCTGACCCGAAGTGGTAGTACCTGTTAGGGTCTCATCTTTGGGTTAAATAGAAAAATGTGTTTATGAAAAAAAATTGAGTATTCATTAAGAATAGATTTATTTCAAAACTTTATCGGCATTAAATGACCCAGCGCGTTTGATATGCCGTAAAAACAAAACAAAACAAACAATACTGGTTTTGTAAAAAGAGAAAGAAAAGAACAAAAAGTTTTCTCTATTTTTTTTTATTTTCTTGGTTATTATGTAATTTGGTCATCTGAAGAGGCGAGTCTGGTTCAACAGATACAGCGCGGATATCCATGACAATCTCTCCCCATCCGTCCCTATCGCTCATCATTCTCGGAGGTCCTCTGTGCAGCATCCTGTATCCATACAGAGCTGATCAATATACGTCTTTGCTGGTCGGCCCACACTGGCGTGCCCATGTGCTGGCTTCCACAGGAGTTCCAAACATTTAATATAGTTTCATAATAATACCAACATATGGGAGGTCGGTGTAAAAACCGGGTTGCCTGGCGCCTTAATATCAAACAAGACACGAAAAGGAGTGAAACAGAAAGAAAATTAACATTTTTTGACACTTCGAATCTGCTTCAACAGAGACATCTTGAAAACAAAATGTGCAGTGTACCGTACCATAGTTCTCTCAACCCTCCTGTACGGTGCGGAAACCTGGACGATATAAAAAGCGAATACCCATAGACTACATGTCTACTATATGCGTGACTTGCGCAGTATATTAAATGTCAAGTGGTGGCAACATGTTTCAAACAGGACCATCCTGAAAAGAATTGGACTCTCTGGTATGTACGAAATACTTGTCCAACGCAACCTGGCCACTTAAACAGACTTGGGGATGACAGACTACCAAAGCAGATTCAACTGAGAGAGGGATCACGTGGAATCGGTAGACCAAAGCTCGGATTCAAAGACAACATCAAGAGAAACCTGAAGGACTTTAATATCTCCATAGGCAGTTGGCAAGACGTGACCAGAGACCGAATAAATTGGAGGAAATCTATTCGCATGGTGTCATCATCGGATATGATGGACAGCAAGTAATATCATGTAATGGCTGTCTGATGAAGCTGGGCTCATTTATCAAGTTGCCGGTCGAAATAAATTTATAATAGCCAAATGACGGTTTTAACATAAAGGTGGGATGTGTGAGCCAAAAATTTATTCCCAGATACTATCGGCATTACCAAGTGCCATCTTCAGTGGTGGATGTGTTTGAGTGTTTGTTCCAAGTTCAATTTAAGCACAAAAATATGGTTGAACGAACAAGTAGTAGTGGGAGTAAATGGGGGAGGGGGGCTCACAGAAATTATATAAAAGAGATGAGAGAATTGGGAGGGGGAGAATTGGCGGGAAATGAGTTACAAACATTTGAGAAAATTGCTGCTATATTCGAAATTAATGTGACACAAGGTTAATTTTTAAGCCGAGTAAAGGTGGTTTGAATCCTTCTCCTTGATGAGTTCCCTACCTAGGCTAAAGAACCCAGTACTCATAACTAAAAGGGAAAGTATCAAAGAAGTATAATCGAAAAAGTTCGGTGAACCAAGTGGTATCGGAAAAATCATAGTTAAATTATCTGCCCCTGGCACCAGAGGGCGAATCGCCAATATACGATATTGGCGCCGAAATTAAATTCCTTGACGAAAGTAACATTAAGTTGGACAGTCAGTCAGCGAGACGTGTATTCAAGCGCTCCCTTTACCTTTACTTTCTTCACCCTCAGCAAGATAAGTCTGGCCGCAAACGTCACAGGTTTTGCAATCTTTTTGTATGTTTTGAATATATGTTTCTTTATCTTCAATTGTTGTTCTCGTCTTCTTTCATCCGAATTTACTGGCTTACTGGGAATTAAAAGAGTCCCGTAAATAACTCTTATTTTGCAAAACGTGTGGTGTTTGCGGACAGACTTATCTTGCTGAGGGTGAAGGTATAGGGAGCGCTTGAAAATACGTCTCGCTGGTTGACTGTCCAACCCAATAAGCGACTTTTGTCAAAGAGTTTAATTTAAGCGACAGTATCGTATATTGGCGATTCGTTCTCTGGTGCCAGGAGGTGATAATTTAACAATAATTTTTCCGATGGTGGCTGCAATCTACAAACATTCAGCTAGAAAGAAAATTCATACAATACTTGAGTAACCTAGCCCAAGGTCAAGCGTGACGCAGGTTTTGTTTTTTTTAAAGATCGAATTAACTAGATTAGCAATTGTCAATAAAGTTTATTGACCAGTGAAATATTAGTAGGAAAGGTGATCTACTTGTCAACAATTACGTGTTGACTCTCAAAATGTATACAATAGCGAACGAAGTTACCTTTAAGCGTCCTTATGGCAAGCCCCAACCCCTTTTTATCATATGGGTGCTAGAAGGCGGTGGCTGCGGGTCTACATGTCCTGGGAATGACGTTAAACTCTATCTGATGGTGAGGTTCCAGTTTTGGACGTTTGGGGAATGTGGAGCACCCCTTCATCACCATTGCTCCCTGGTCCACTCTGACCCGGTGCGGTAGTACCTGTTAGGGTCCCATCTATGGGTTAAATAGAAAAATGTATTTATAAAAAAATTGTATTATCCATTAAGAATTGATTTATTTCAAAACTTTATCGGCATTAAATGACCCACTGAGGTTGATATGGTGTAAAACAAAACAAAACAAAACAAATACCTTTAAGCACCCCAGGGGCGACTTGGATTCAGAAGGACATGTTTTGTTTGCACCGTCAACATCCGGTTGTTTGTTAGGGTTAGGGGTTAGGGTTAGGGTTAGGTTAGCAGTTAGTTTTATAATTTAAAAAAAAATGCGTCTAAAATCGCCTGGTAACAAACAACCGGATGTTGACTGTGCAAAGCGAAACATGTCCCTCTGAATCCAAGTCGCCCCTGGGGTGCTTAAAGATAACTTGGTCCACAATAGCTAGTAAAGTTAGCGGAGTGGCCTGTTGTCATTAACATCCTGACAACGAGGGAGTCTATCCCCTTGTCACTAGCGCTAGACCAAGGAAGTGTATTGTTACTGTGGTGGAGCACAACACCTACCGTCAGCTCCCCACTTTACCACAGTGATCAGATTACCCAATTTGTGTTACTCATTCGCTGGGCTGGCGGGGACCGGTATTGAACTAGTAACCTTGCGATTCCTTAGCAGGTGCACTATAGACTGAGCTAAGCCGGACCCTGTTGATGGGGTTTTTAGTTACGCTGACTGTAACCCACCCCTCCTGGCAGATGGATAATATCCCTCGCCCACCAACTACTAGTCTGCATCTGAGTATGACGTATCTGAGTAAACTGTATCTAATGGTGAAGTTCCAATTTGAAGCTTTGGGGAATGTGGAGTACCCCTTCATCGCAGAAGGAGGGTACTCCACAGAGTATTGTTATGCAGAAGGAGGAATTTTCGATTGGCAAGTTGGGTCTTACTCGTCGGATTCTTGCTCTGAGCTTCGTTAGGGTCTCAATGTAGGTCTTAGTTTTATTTATTTTTTAATTCACATGATATAAAGAAAATAGCATTACTTTTTGATTCACCCTAGTAAATTGAAGGTGAGGAGAACAGTCCGAAAAATCTAAATAATTCAAAGTCCATTACATATCTGCTTTCGACATAACTGTCGCCTTTATGAGCTCATAAAAATGAAATGTAAAATTTAATTTAAATGCAATAAAACAAATCATTTTTGGAAGTAGGGCAAAGAGACGCCACCTATGATTGTAGATTCATCTTATTCTTTCAACATTATAAACGAATGCATGGAATGCTTGGTAGGTGATAATCGTTAATTGGAAAATTATTACACTTAGCTGAAAACACGCCCTATGTACAAGATTTTAAATTATGTAAACCATTACTACGTTTTTTTAATGGAGGAATTAATTCAGGTATAAAATATCTTGACGCCATGGATTAACTTCCTTTTTTATTAACTCACACACACACACACACACACACACACACACACACACACACATATATATATATATATATATATATATATATATATATATATATTAACCGAAAATATTAAAATTATCTACAAAAATAATAAGAAGAAACGCCTACAGATTCTAGAAGCCATATGTATAAAAAATTTAAAAAACCTAACATCAATAAAATAGCATTTAAAGTCGGATACAACATATTAAATATCTTTAATAACTAACACACTTAACTTACACCCCCTTCTTAAAAAAATAATAGACTCTCCAAATTTAATAAAAACATAGATAAAAGAACTAAAAAAAATGAATTAAAAAACAAATTATATACCCTATGAATACGACTGGCGAAACAGTCGAAATCGAAATATTATATACCAATTGGACCCAGACCCAAAAAAGATCGCCAGACGACTGGAAAAAAATCCAAATCCAAAAAATGAAGAAAGAGTACTCCGTGTTGTTCAATAGCACATGCCTAATATATATATATATATTCTTCAGACGTGTCGATTCAAGCTCGCCTGGAGATAGGGCATATGAAACAGTCGAGGATGTGCAGGAAAAAGGACCGACTTCCGACCACCAAGAGAATCTCTCGGCCATTCTGACTTAGGTCGTAACTGGGACGAAACATTATTTCTGGGCGGAAAGAAATTTCCTCTCCACGTGGTGGCTATGACCCGTGAATAAAGCCTAAATCCTAAAACAACCTTTTATCTTTGTCTTTCCTTTTAATTCCTTTTCAGCGCGACCACTGAATATGCTGCGGTTAAAAATGAAAACCTGTGAACACGCACTAGGAATAATAAGCGGCTTTTATATTTAAATTTACTTCTTTACATTTTTATTTTATATTTATATCTATTTATATTTATATATATATTTTTACATATTTATAAATTTATGTATATTTATATTTTTTTATATCTATACATATATAAAGGGTAGTTGCGTGAATCTGTATGTCCGGAGGAAACTTCAAAAATAAAACAATTAACGACAAAGTAAATATATATACACATTAAATATCACCAGGGCTTGGTTTTTGAGCAAAAATAATAGAGATTTGATTTATATTCGTGAAGATAATTAAAAAATAAAATTTAAATGATAACAGTATGGATTTTCTTTTTTCATTTGATATTTTAGATAGTAGACATTAACATTTCTTTTGAGAGTAGCTGGATCAATATAAGGTCTATTTTTTACATAGGGGTTTAAATGGGGTATCCCACGAGGATTCAACTCACGATTCAGTAATAATGGATCTGCGGGACTAACTTTAAAAAATTCCCCTCCAACCAGCTGACGCCGGGTAGCCGCTGTCAGTATATATATATATATATATATATATATATATATATAAGGAAAGAGGGTAGGAATAAATCCGACAGAATGTAGTACTGATATGAGGAACACAAGGACAGAACTCAGAACAAAAGTGAAACATACATTTTGGAAGAGACGAGTTTGTAGCGGAAGAGGGTCAAAGAAGCGGCAAAGGTAGTAATAAAAATCCTCTCCCCTTTTATTACTCCCTTTACCGCTTCTTTGACCCTCGTCCCTTTCCAAATGTATTTTTCCACTATCACTCTGATTATCCTCTCTCTTCGCTTTCGGTCTCCTTCCCTTTCTTCCCAATGATCCCCGTCTGACCCATCAAACTCTTTCCTCACAAACACTAACCCACCTACTTGACCTCTTCTCCCATCCAACCCCTCCAGTCCACTTTCCCCTCTATAAAACACTTGTATGATACCTTTGATAATCAATAAAACGACCGATGATGCCGAGCTCAAAGCTCTAGCGAAATATATCCTACACACTTTTGTTCTGAGTTCTGTCCTTGTGTTCCTCATATCTCTACCACACACACACACACACACACACACACACACACACACACACATATATATATATATATATATATATATATATATATATATATATATATATATATATAAAGTCAACGTTTCTGATGACGGATAAACATCTGAAACCATTGGTAAGACGAACTTTGTATTGGTGACTTAAATAAATTAAATATATATATATATATATATATATATATATATATATATATATATTTATATATATATTACATTTTTATTTTATATTTATACTTATTTTTTTATATTAAAATTCTTGTCGCCTCACAAGCCTCATCTCAAAAACAAATTCAGACAAATAAGCTTTGAAATATCGTAAAACCATCAATCCCCAAAAACACATGTATAGAAACATTGAAATAAGAAATAAGAAATAAGAAATTTATTAATCAATAATAGTACAAATTATTTAAAAAAAATATAAGTAAAAGAAAAACTTTATTGGTTTAAACTACTATTGAAGGGAGGCCATGCCTAATAGCGTGAAGCTAATCCCATGGACATGACCACCCTTGGACGCTCACAGGAAACAATACATGAAACACACAACGTAAACATATACATATATATCATGAGACAAATTAGCCGTGTGAGAATCTAAATGCAAATCTGTTGTTTATAAGAGGCAATAAAATGATTTTTCAAAAGTGTTTTAAGGACAAAATAATTAACTGAAACAAGCTTCATCTTTTCTTTATCAAAAAATAACGACTGAACAGTATTCCAAGAATTAATTGCATTAAAATGAAGACCTTGTTTTCGCCTGTTTCATGATCTAACTTCTTATTCGTTGAGATTTTTTCTTTTGTTACTGAATTACTAAATACTCGCAGCTGTTGATTGCGCCATCGCGGGATTAACGTGTTATGTTTGGGGGGATTATCTCCCATAATCCGTTTCATACAATCGCCTCTTTATTGTTTCTTTTAAGCCGTTTCATTAGAGACGTCACTTGGTTTCACGGCTTGTTTAGCTTACCGCAATATGGTTTAATCAAATGTACTTACCGGCGTACGGATCTCTTGAGGAGGACCGGCGCGTACTGCCCACGACATCCCACGGTTATATATGTTTTTTCAATCGCTGTAGAACATTTTCTACAAGCGATTTCAAAAATTATTTTTCGAACATTTCAGAAATTCTCCGTATTTTAACCAATTTGATTTAAAACACCAAGAATTTACTCTGACGAAGGCCGTTATTTCTTTGTATATTAAAAAAAAGAATTCTGTAGTCTTTCTATTATTATTATTGTTATTTCATTTGGTATTTAAAATAATAATAGATAGAATACATGGATAAACTCCTGGCCGAAACACGTGTCAGTAAAATAAAATATTATAACATAAAATAAATCCTATTTTATCCATTCAACGTTTCCTTTCCTTTATTTTTCATTTCAACACACACACACACACACACACACACACACATATATATATATATATATATATATATATATATATATATATATATATATATATATTATATGTGTGTGTGTGTGTGTGTGTGGAGAAAGGGTTTTGGGAGCATATATATATATATATATATATATATATATATATATATATATATATATGCTGTCAAAACCCGATAGAGCTCTCAAGGAGCGATTTTAATTGACTTTCACCGCCAGCATAAAGCAATGATCGTCTATTGTTCACAGATTTGATCTCTCTGGTGATCGTAAAATATATACACAGGTGTATGTATTTAAACAGTTAAAACACCGCTCATTAATGGCATTAATAAATTTCATGCTTAAAAAAACGTACATTTATTTTCTATGACCTTGATATATATATAATATATATATATATATATATATATATATATATATATATATATATATATGATACTGATGATTATTTTCAGAAAGTAAGGATGGGCTGGTCTTTTCTTTTTTAAATTTTTTCTCCAGATATCACTTAGAAAATTTTATTTTATTTTGAAAAACTGAATTATCTGTTTTTTTCCCACACCAGTAGAATTTAGAAGTAAAAAAACAATATATATATATATATATATATATATATATATATATATTATATATATATATATATTTGTTATGTATAAACTTTGTTCTTGTGAACGATGTTTTTGGGGTATTATGAAGCATGAGGGGAAAAAACAGAAAAAAAAAAAAAAAAAAGAATTTTAATATCCAGCTGTTGTTCTGTTCCTGGTTTGATTAATTCCGATATTTCGGGTGAACATTTACCCTTTGTCGAGTTATAGAGACTGTGGGGAAAAGTGAAATCCAGTATATGGCAGATAAAAATGAAGTGAAAGGATCCCATATATATATATTTATGTGTGTGTGGTGTGTGTGTGTGTGTGTGTGTGTGTGTGTATGAGTGTGATATTCTATTTATTTATTTATTGTATCCTCATAGTGTTATCATAACAATGAAATGTCAGGTGCCCGTGAAGGGAAATTCCAACGGAACTAAGAAATAGTACACTCCACCCGCGGGAGATTTGCTTCCTGCAGGATATCCAGGCATTAAACCGACCTTGTGCCAATTTTTGGCCTCGTTGAATATATATATATATATATATATATATATAAGTGTAAGATAATATGAAAAATATACAGGTGTTGTTCAAATAAAGTTTTTCATTCTGCTGATATTGCTATTTTTCGATTTGTTATAAATTTTCTTCAGAGCATATGTTGTGTTAAATAATTGCAAACTACGACTAATTAGAACCAATTAAAACAATTATTTTTTTTCAAACATAATTCAATCCTAAAAGTAAGGAATAGTTTAGTATAATTTTCGTGTCATTAAACTAAACAATAAAAAAGCCTTTCGGAAGCAAAAGTTGATTCACTTAGCTTTAGTATAATAATAGAAGATTATATATATATATATATATATATATATATATATATATATATATATATATGGAGGATATGTGCTTAATTGAAGTCGTACCTAATTTTGAAAACTAATTAGTTAATAATTAATGAATTTTAGGCGGGCATATATGTTCAAATGTAAGGCTAAACGAATCGAGAAAATGTCAATCCCTGAATGTACATTTCGACCTATTAGGTCTCATCATTAGGTCGAAATGTACATTCAGGGATTGAAAGCACATATCCTCCAAAAATTGTCGGCTTAAAGCCATATAAAAATAAACACATTTGTTTGTTTACTTAACCTCATATATATATATATATATATATATATTATATATATATATATAAGGGTAAGATAATATGAAAAACATACAGATGTTGTTCAAATAAAGTTATTCATTCTGCTAATATTGCTATATTTCGATTTGTTAAAAATGAACTTCAGAGCATATGTTGTGTTAAATACGAAGACATTTTATGAAAATTGTGACCGTTTTGTGATGAGATTAATTCATGCCGGGCTTTCTAAGAAAAGAGAATATTTCAAATTTTAAACAAAAAAAATTCTCAAAGAGCATGTGTCACGTTCCTAAACAGGTGTAACTGATTTTGAGCAAGAAATAGAAATATTTTACATTTTAAATGTCTGTGAGTCTGTGTAAAAAATAGAAAAACAACTTCCGAAAAAAGATGAATTTATCTTTCATGGTAAAGTCGACGTTTAAACGTTTTGGTTTATATCAAACCTTCGTCAGGACAATACAAAATAATAGAAAAAATATTTTCTAACCAATTATGAATGCTTTTTTGCTACTAAAAATGTAGCCTACTTTTTGAATGTGGCCTACGAAATCATGTCTCTCTTATAGTATGTGGCCTAACATAAAAAGCATATTATAAGGTTATAATAATAACGGCTAACCCTAACCCTAACCCTAACCCTCACCCTAACCCTAATCCTATTTCAGAATTTGGGAATATTTTAAAATTAAATAGATCTCTGATTCATGTAAATTAGGGATAAATTATTTTTTAATTATTCCTAATTATTATATACAGCTTATGACTGAATTGCATTTCTTGAAATTGAATATATGTGAAAAATAATTAGTTTCAATAAATTGCCTACTACTTATATCTATAAATATACTCTTACTGAGGTAGGCCACATTCAAACCGGGTATGTCACATACTATAACAGAATCAAAAAGGTAGGCCACATACTATACTATAACAGAATCAAAAAAAGGTAGGCCACATACTATAACAGAATCAAAAAAAGGTAGGCCACATACATAACAGAATCAAAAAAGTAGGCCACATACTATGACGGCACCGATTACTTTATTCAGTATCAAGCGTGATTACAATTACCCTGGCTTCAAAAGACTAGGCTCTTTTATATCGGAGGAGGAGGTAACTTCTGTAGTTCAATGCTTGCCTATAGAAAAGTGGTTCTCAACCTTTTTCTATTTCCGCACCCTTAAAAGAGTTTTGCTCTGACAATTTATACTATTATTAAAAAATATAAAATGTGAATCCATACTACAGTTTTATCAAAAGATCATATATATTCCACTCTCTAAATCTAATATAATATGTAATATGTTCTTCGACATGATGATTGGTAATGATAATAATCTGAAATAAAGAAACGAAAAAATAGATAATATTAATTGCAAAAGAAAAAAATCTAAATTTGAACGGACGCTTCTCGACCCCAGAGAGAGAGAGAGAGAGAGAGAGAGAGAGAGAGAGAGAGAGAGAGAGAGAGAGAGAGGAGAGAGAGAGAGAGAGAGAGAGAGAGAGAGATGTGAACCAACTAACAATTTTGTGCCGGTTATATTTACAAAGGGCCAGTTTAGCTCAGTATTTAAATATTATTATACTTATTACATATTGAATTTTTTACAATAGCTCTTAAGTAAACATATCAAACATTGTCATAATTAAATTATCATACAGTGGTATATCCACAGGTCCTGCTAGTTATTTCATAATTTCCATAAGGGGTGGGGGTGAATAATTTGGGATTAGACCAAATTTTATATCCAGTGGTATATCCATAGGTCATACTAGTAATATGTATATCTATTACCTGTACAAAACTTTTTAATAAGTTAGTACATAAAAAAACGACATCCGACTTTTAAAATGAATAAATAAATACAGGTGCCAATGGTAGGTATTAATTACCTACCTACCTAAACCTGTCAATTAATCTCTTTAGCACAGTTCGTCTGTATACTGACACCTGGCCGATTGAAACTGACCCAAATTA
The DNA here is from genome assembly GCA_023376005.1 of Doryteuthis pealeii. NCBI lineage: Eukaryota > Metazoa > Mollusca > Cephalopoda > Myopsida > Loliginidae > Doryteuthis > Doryteuthis pealeii. The sequence continues at coordinate 29,109,017 of CM042166.1, read as the reverse complement.
AAAAGGTGTTGAAGAATCACCTGCTTCTAATTGCACTTTTCCTTTGTCCTGGCAAATTCCAGTTGGAAGCTGAAGACCGTCAGAGAGAGAGAGAGAGAGAGAGAGAGAGAGAGAGAGAGAGAGAGAGGAGAGAGAGAGAGGAAAGAGAGAGAGAGAGAGTGTCGGAGATAGCGAGAGTCAGGGAGAGAGACAAAGAGAGAGAGAGACAGAGAGAGACAGAGAGACAGAGAGAGAGAGAGACGGAGAGAGAGAGAGAGAGGGAAGAGAGAGAGAGAGAGAGAGAGAGAGAGAGAGAGAGAGAGAGAGAGAGAGCTGGAGAGAGAGAGAGAGACGGAGAGAGAGAGAGTGCCAGGGACATACATACAGACAGAGAGAGAGAGAGAGAGAGGGAGACGGGGAGAGAGAGTCGGGGAGAGAGACAGACAGAGAGAGAAGGGGAAAGAGAGTGGAAATAGTGCCGGGGAGAGGATTGGTAGAAAGTAGTGAGAGGCCGGGGGGTTGTAGTACAAACTGGTATCACCGGGACTTTCTATGGCATGTGATGTCTACACGTGCTTTGTCATATTTGTGCTAATCAGAAAGGAAAGTTCAATGGCTTCTCTCTTAGAGACACGGCTTTATGGTGACCCTTACAAAGATTACTATTTTGTACAAAATCGGTTGGTTGGTTGGTTGGTTGGCTGGTTTTATGTTAATATTTGTTCAACAATAAAAAGTAAGTAGTATTATTTGGATTATTCGGACTGTTGTCCTCATCTTCATTGTTATCTGTACAACGTTTCGGCCTTCTTCAGGTATTTCTTGTCGGACTCAGGAACTTTCTTGGACTCGACAACCTTCTTTTCGGACAGATAACAATGAATATGAAGACAATAGTCCAAACAATCCAAATAATACTAATTATCAAGCCTCATCTAAAAAATTCCGAGAAATAATAAAAAGTAAAGAAAGTCGTCGGGGTGGCTTAAAGTCGGTATCAGCCAGATAACGGGGGGAGTCTATCCCTTTTTCACTAGTGGCTTTTCTCGTAGACACTGCTTCTTGGGTAGCTGGTTCGTTGGTTGGCTGGTTGGTTTTTAAGGCATGTCAACTCTTAGGTCATTTTATGCCGAAGACGTTTTATCTTATTCATACTTGTTGGGTATTAATCTTTTTTAACTCAATTTTTTATTAAACACATTTTTTATCTATTCAATCCATAGATTGGACCCTAACAGGTACTACCACTCAGGGTCAGGGTGTACCTGTGAGTAATGGTCCCTCAACCACCGATTTCTAGCAATTAGGTGAGAAAAAGGGTTTGGATTTGCCATAAGGACAATAGAGTCGGGACAATCATATAGATGCTAGGGCTTGACGTGACCATGAGCTTGATCGGATTTAGCTTAAGGAAGAACCTAACTGGAGTCTTGTGTGTCATGGACTGCTCAGCCACCAGGATTCCGTTCTTAAGCATCACGGGTCGCCACCCACGGTCAATAAGTGGCCCCATTGTTTTGTTTTTTTACCCCTCTGCAGAGGTGCAGTCAATGTATTCTACAGCCTCAGCCAAAAGGACTTTTTGGTGATCCTTACATGAATTACTAATTAGTATAAAATTGGCTGGTTGGTTTTATGTTAACTTTTGTTTAACAATAATATTGAGAATTCTGAGGTAGGGGGTTATCGTCCTTGTCTCTGTTCAAAACAACCAATCACAAGCTAGAATACTTTGGCGGTAAACCCAAAGTGTGAAACTCATCCTTAAATGCTCGACCAGCATCGAAGACGGACCACAAATTGAACGTCTCTCATATCCAGCATTGTGACAGAGAAGCCGTAGCAGGGGATCCGATAATTCACCCTACCTCAGGAGTTAGCTAAGTTTTTTTTACAAATTATCTACATTTGTGCAGACACACTAAAAGTTTGCAACCTTTATTGTTATATATATTCTGTAATACAAGTCTTTATTCCTATTTCAAGTTTGTTCGTTTTATTCTTAACTCTTGAACTGTCTGCCACCATTCGTGGTTAAAATCTTTATAATAATGGTCTCCAATTAAATACCTAGTTGCAATATCAATGTTTTAAGAACTAATCTATCTATACATATATAAAGACCAGTTGTGTGTATGTATGTCCGGAGAAAACAACGAAAATAAAACAATTAATGTCAAAGTAAATATATATATACACATTCACTCCCACCAGAGCTTGCTTTTTGTGAAATAATAATGATTTTATCTTTAATTAAAAAATTAAGATTTGAATAGTAAGAGAAGGGAAAGTCATTGGTGGCGTTTGTGATTAAAACATAAATCAATTATGTAAAATTAAAACATTCAATTTATTACCCCCTCTCTACCCAGTCAACGCCGTGTAGCCGCTTCTAGTATTTCAATAAAGTTCACAATCATCTTAACAGGTAAACGCTTCTTTCACAGGTAGACACTTCATACTTAATTGCAATATCAATGTTTTAAGAGTTAATGTATTAATAAAGTAAATTTTAAACAGGTAAATACTTCATACATAGTCGCAATATCAATATTTTAAGAGCCAATGTATTAATAAAGTTCACAATCATTTTAAACAGGTAAATACTTCATACATAGTCGCAATATCAAATATTTTAAGAGCCAATGTATTAATAAAGTTCACAATCATTTTAAACAGTAAATACTTCATACATAGTCGCAATATCAAATATTTAAGAGCCAATGTATTAATAAAGTTCACAATCATTTTAAACAGGTAAATACTTCATACATAGTCGCAATATCAAATATTTTAAGAGCCAAAGTTCCCTATCATTTTAAACAGGATGACACTTCAGACAATTACAATATTAATGTTTTTAGAGGCAATGTATTAATAAAGTTGATAATCATTTTAAACAGGTAAACACTTTGTATTTAGTTGCAAAATCAATGTTTTAAGAGCAAAAGTATTGATAATTAAACTCATGATTTTCAATACATTTCTATTGAAGTTTATGGCAATGTAAAAGCATTAGTAACGTCATGTATATAATCAACTAATTTTGTATATTGCTTTCATTAATGCCAATTTCATGAACACGACTGTCAATTTTTAGCATCAAAATGAACCAATTTGTTTCAATTAAAAAAGGTTTGGCCCTTATCAATTCGCAAAGATGGAAAAGCATTTTTTTTAATTTCATAATAATGGAGATTCAGTGTCTGTCTGTGGTCAAAACTACATGTCAGCTTACGTCACAATACCTTCAAGAATTGTGTAAGTTTGTCAGTGAGTATCTAATTTATAGTCGAAAATCGTTATTACATAGATAGAATGAATTTTATTTTTTAACAATGTCTCGATGAAAATCTGAGTTAGACTTGCTCCAAAACAGCCCATGTTATGGTATTTGCCTCTCATCCCACTTATGAGGGCGTGACACAAGGACATTTTTATGTGGGCCCACCCACAAACCGAAGCTCATGGGTGGTAGGCCCAAAGAATGCGTTGATCCCGTCGGTATTCCCCCTTAAGGGGGCGCCTCAGGCGCTGGGCAATAAACCCAGCCCTGCCCCTTTAAATCAGGGGGGGCAGGTGTTTTCTGGGGGATAGCCCCCTGGGATCAACTTTGTTCATTTACATAAACAAACGCAGGCCCCGAAGAGCCCATGTTATTAGTGCATTTAAAATCTTGCTGTGTCTTATATATCACTCAGAAATAAAGGTTTACATAATATATGTTGAGGGAGGAAAAGTAAAACTAAAGAATTGTTTTTTTTTTCTTTCTTTGATTGATTATAAGTAAAAGTAAAGTAAAGTCATCGGGGTGGCCTATAGTCGGTATAAGACAGACAGTGAAGGAGTCTATCCCCTTTTCACTAGCGATAGACCAAGAAGATTGTTTTGATGGCCTATAGTCGGTATCAGCCAGACAGTGAGGGAGTCTATCCCCTTTTCACTAGCACTAGACCAAGAAGATTATTTTGGCGTCTAAGACGGAGTGCTACATCTACCATCAGCTCCTTACCTTATCTTACCGTACAGATACCTGTGCTACCATACGCTGAGTTGGCGAGGGCCAGTATCGAACCTGGAACCTTGTGGTTTCTAGCCAAATTTCTACCAACTGAGCTAAAACAGCCTTAATGGAAATGAAAACTGCTGATAAGGTGAGACTGCTGCACACAGAACAGATGACTGACTTCTCACCAAGTGTGAAACTAATTCGAAAATTGATAAGATAAATTTATATCACTATATATATATATATATATATATATGTGTGTGTGTGTGTGTGTGTGTGAGAGAGAGAGAGAGAGAGGTTGTGTGTGTGTGTTTGTGTATTTACCAACACCTCTACATGAACAGGATGTGACTCAAGTCAGCTTTTAAGTAGATTTTAACAGGTTTGAATTCAAGGTTTTTCTTCTCCTAGACTGGTTTCCTCAACAAGTTTAAAGAACCCAGTTTGCTCTACTATTTACCCATAGTTGGAGGGAGAATAGTTGGATTCATACCTTTCCCAAGGGTATTAGTGTTTCATGAAGTGCAACTAGCCTTATCCAGGATTTGAACTTGTGTCGCTGTGTCCATTTCCTATGATGATGACCAACATTGCCCCACATATATATATATATATATATATGCAGGGCCAGGTTAGCTCAGTCGGTAGAGCGTTCAGCTAGAAACCACAAGGTTCCTAGTTCGATACCCGCCCTCGCCAACTCAGCGTATGAGTAGCACAGGGATCTGTGCGGTAAAGTAAGGAGCTGATGGTAGGTGTGGCACTCCACCTCAGATGCTAAAACAATCTCCTTGGTCTAGCGCTAGTGAAAAGGGGATAGACTCCCTCGCAGCATGGCCGATACTGACATTAGGCTGCCCGACGACTTACTTATATATGCATACTTATTTACCAACTTTCTCGTAAGAGTATGATGTGATACAAGGTAATTTATAAAATGGAGTTTAACAGGTTTGAATTCAGAGTTTTCTTTCTCCTAGACAGGTTGCCTAGCCAAGGTTAAAGAGCCCAGTCTGCCCTACTATTTTTCCATAACCGCAGGAAGAATAGTTGTCATTTTAGCATTTATAAATTTATTTCCACTGATATATATATATATATATATATATATATATATATAGGCCGCCAAAACAATATATATATATATATATATATATATATATATATATATAATAAATAATTAATCCACAGACACGTGTTTCGAAGTATCACTTCTCATCAGTGTGGTTATACCGTTTAACAGCTACCCCTGGCCGGGTTTGAGACCCGAATGAACTTTCGTTCGCCAATCCTCTTACCCGTACGGCCAGAGGCAGCTGTCAAATATAGAATATTTAATCGCTATATTTCTAAGCAGAAATGAATTCACTAGAAGCCTCAAACATTTGTAAACAAAGCGAGGTTTAGCTGCACGCCAGATACGGTGAATCCGCGATTAAATCCCTATTTAAAGTGCTCGACCAAAGTGGGAGCATATATAATAAATAAGTAATCCACAGACACGTGATGAAGTCAATATATATATATATATATATATATAAATTGACTTCATCAGATAGTGAATCTTATGGAAATGGTCCTAAAAGGTGAAAATTCTTTTGTATATTCAAAATTATGAAAATTTTGAAAAAACTCCCAGGTTCTCCTTTGTATATTTATATACCCCACTATATATATATATATATATATATATATATATATATATTGACTTCATCAGATAGCGAATCTTATGGAAATGGTCCTAAAAGGTGAAAATTCTTTTGTATATTCAAAATTATGAAAATTTTGAAAAAACTCCCAGGTTCTCCTTTGTATAAACATGAAGAAAAGGAAGTGAATCCGACGGTATGTTGTATATTAAGAAAAATTGAAAAAACACAGGTTTAAATGAGTTGAGTGGTAAGTTTATTGGCCGACGCTGCAGTGTTTTAATCTATTATTTAGATCATCTTCAGGGCATTTGTTGGTATATGGAAGGTGATGAAAAATTTTTATCACAGAATAACGAGAAAAGCGAGTAATAGTCCTTGTTTATCAGTTTGTTTAAAATTAGACGTCATATTTCAAACCGTCCATTTTTTCAACGTTCTTTTTTCTCAGACTTCAAATTTTAAACAAACTGTTAAACAAGGACTATTACTCGCTTTTCTCATTATTCTGTGATAAAAATTTTTTTATCATCTTCCATATACCAACAAATACCCTGAAGATGATCTAAATAATAGATCGAAACACTGCAGCGTCAGCCAATAAACTTACCACTCAACTCATTTAAACCTGTGTTTTTTCAATTTTTCTTAATATACTACATACCCCACTATATATATATATATATATATATATATATATATATATATATATATATATATGTGTGTAATATACGTATATATAGTTGTTTATATTCAGGATAAGAATCAAGCTGATGGTGATCACTTGTGATGAATATGAAAGATCTATTTGAAAATGTCAACTTGGAAGACATTCTGTCCTTTTTGAGGGAAATAAGATTATACCATAAAATATAGACATGAAACAAATCAATACCATACAACATGATCCCCAATGGTGCTAACACATTGTTAAAACCAATTACTAAAAAAGTATAAATATAAATACACAACATATACTACTTCATAACCGTCAGGCATGACATATGGGTTGATATGCCGTTAAAATCAATTAATCAATCATTATATTAGTTAATTAATCATAACTAGTACATATATTTATTTTATTTACCCAACCTCTCCGTCAAGAGAAGGATTTGATACAGGGTCTTTTTTTAATCGGGTTAATACTGATTTAAATTCAGAGTTTTCCTTCTCTAGTGCTTGCTTTAGGCTCTAGGCTAATGACATAACCCTAGATTGATATGCCATTAAAATCAATCAACCAGCCAACCAGTCGATGGATGGATGCCAATGATGGCAAGCAAACAAATCACAATTATGGCACAAAACATATTTTTTTTAATTTTCAGATTCGGTTGAGGAAATAATATGGAATCAGGCTGTGTCATTTACTGAACTGGTAAACTTCTTACGTACTTCTTACGTCCTGTAGTGACGAAATCTATAGTATAGGCTTATCGGTTCTTTAAGCATGATTTGATCTTAAGTTACGAATCACTGAACTTTGAAGAAAAAACATAGGTAGAACAAATGATGGTTATTGACAAGACACGTAGATAGATAGATAGATAGATAGATAGATACTGAACAGCAGATTTAGATAGATAGATAGATGTGAATAGACACAAATAGATAGATAGATAGATAGATAGATGTGCACAGAATGAGATAGATAGATAGATAGATAGATAGATGTGCACAGAATGAGATAGATAGATAGATAGATCTGAACTAAATTAAATACTTAGAAATATAAGTCCTGATTTATTTGAAGAATTATGAAGTTGCTTTTTTCTGATAAATAGATAGATAGATAGATAGATAGATACTGAACAGCAGATTTAGATAGATAGATAGATAGATGTGAATAGACACAAATAGATAGGTAGATAGATAGATATGAATAGGCTGAAAGAGATAGATATTGATAAGCAGATAGATAGATATGAATAGGCTGAGATAGATAGATAGGTCGATAGATAGACAGATAGATAGATAGATAGATATGAACAGACAGATAGAGATATCATAACATCATGTATAAAAGCCTATGGACACATATATGTAGACACATGCAGACATACACATATTGATAAATAGATAGATAGATAGATAGATAGATTGGCTGTGATAGATAGATAGATAGATAGATACAGAACAACAGATAACTAGATAGATAGATATGAATAGGCTGAAATAGATAGATAGGGATAAGCTAAGATAGATAGATAGATATGGATAAGCTGATATAGATAGATAGATAGATAGATAGATATGAACAGACTGAGGGAGAAATATCATAGCATCATGTATAATGGACACACATATGTAGACACATGCAGAAGCATACACACATTGATAGATAGATAGATATATAGATACAAGAAAGATATCTTGGCATCATATATACAAGTCTTTAGACACACACATGCAGACACACACACACACACACACACACAGATAGATAGATAGATAGATAGATAGATAGAGGCTGATTGTAAAGTAACTCCCTTCAATATTTCAAAAATCTTATAATTAATTTCTGAATCACTATTTTGTTTACAAAAAATGAATATGAGAAGAAGCCACATAACATGGAATTTTATTTAAAATTCTCTACGGGTACCAGCATTCGCCACCAGCCTCTCAAGCTGCTCATGAATTAGAATTGAATTAGAGTTCAGCATTCCCCAATACTGGCAAGGCCCCCTTCTTTTCTTGTGATATAAAAAAGAAAAAGTAAAGTCGTCGGGGCGGCCTAAAGTCGGTATCAGCCAGTCAGCGAGGGAGTCTATCCCCTTTTCAATAGCGCTAGACCAAGGAGATTGTTTTTTAGCATCTGAGGTGGAGCGCCACACCTACCATCAGCTCCTTACTTTACTGCACAGATCCCTGTGCTACTCATATGCTGAGTGGGCGAGGACCGGTATCGAACTAGGAACCTTGTGGTTTCTAACCGAACGATCTACCGACTGAGCTAACCCGGACCCTTTTTGTCATATAGAGTCCATTAATGTCATCTTTTGGGCGTAAGGCCTTGCACATGATCATGAATTTCATTGTTTTTTTAATCCGTCTCCCCTTGTCCAGCTTAAGAAGGGTCCAGAGTATCTTACAAGAGAGGCTGACCAGTATTTATTCCTTTGATTTCAACTGGTTTGTTGAAGTCACAGGAACCCTAACAGGAAACATTCATCAGATTTGTAGAAACAAGGGCAGTCATGAAAAAACGCTGCATTCAAACCAGGCAGTGCTCAAAAAAGTGATCTTGTGTCACGTCCTACCCGTGGCAGAGGAGTTGGGTAAATATATACTAACTATTGATCTAAAGCAGGTGCAAATACCTATTTTAAAATTAATACTTTTTGCACATGATCATGAATTTCATTGTTTTTTTAATCCATCTCCCCTTGTCCAGCTTAAGAAGGGTCCAGAGTATCTTACAAGAGAGGCTGACCAGTATTTATTCCTTTGATTTCCACTGGTTTGTTGAAGTCACAGGAACCCTAACAGGAAACATTCATCAGATTTGTAGAAACAAGGGCAGTCATGAAAAAACGCTGCATTCAAACCAGGCAGTGCTCAAAAAAAGTGACCATGTGTCACGTCCTACCCATGGCAGAGGAGTTGGGTAAATATATACTCACTATTGATCTAAAGCAGGTGCAAATACCTATTTTAAAATTAATACTTTTTGCACATGATCCTGAATTTCATTGTTTTTTTAATCCATCTCCCCTTGTCCAGCTTAAGAAGGGTCCAGAGTATCTTACAAGAGAGGATGACCAGTATTTATTCCTTTGATTTCAACTGGTTTGTTGAAGTCACAGGAACCATAACAGGAAACATTCATCAGATTTGTTGAAACAAGGGCAGTCATGAAAAACGCTGCATTCAAACCAGACAGCGCTCAAAAAAAGTGACCTTGTGTCACGTCCTACCCATGGCAGAGGAGTTGGGTAAATATATACTCACTATTGATCTAAGGGCCAGTTTAGCTCAGTCGGTAGAGCGTTCGGCAAGAAACAGCAAGGTTCCTAGTTCGATACCGGCCCTCGCCAACTCAGCGTTATGAGTAGCACAGGGATCTGTGTGGTAAAGTAAGGAGCTGATGGTAGGTGTGGCACTCGACCTCAGATGCAAAGACAATCTCCTTGGTCTAGCGCTAGTGAAAAGGGGATAGACTCCCTCGCTGATTGGCTGATACCAACTTTAGGCCACCCTGACGACTTTATTGATCTAAAGCAGGTGCAAATACCTATTTTAAAATTAATACTTTTTTATGATTAATAAGCTTATCATAAACTTATCATGATTCCCATTCAACAATTTGTTCATTGATGGGGGGTGGGGCATGCAGAGTCCTTATCCCTCATTGTATTTTCCTGGGCAATGAGGATCATTTTGTAATGCCCATCTCTCTCGGGGGGGGGGGGGGGGGGGGCAAACTTTACTTTTAACTTACTAACAGTATTAAAATTTCATCTATCTATCTATCTATCTATTGGTTAAATTGAACTTAACAGACCTAAATTCTACCATTGTATGTCACCCTGATGAAAGAAAAAAAAAATACCAAAAATCAGGGAATTAACCGAATTTAATGAGATTTTTAGTGTTGATATATTAATGAATAAAAGATACAATGCACCAGTTATTTTATTTAAAAACTTTTACATTTTTTCAGGTCATTTAACTTTGTACCACATATCTTTGAAGTGTATCACAGATTCTCAAAGATATGTGGTTCACGTATGATATTTTAAATAGATCTAGATTATTTTAGAATTGATAAAATGCATCAGAATAAAAAGTATTTAATTTTTTTTTGGAAAGTGGGCATTTTAATTCATGAAATTTATTACCATTAAAAAAAACCTGGATTATTACCCTTTTGGATCACCATACTTTTAAAGAAACATTCTGTGCCTTGTTATGACACAAAATAACACCTGTTACAACACTATCTTGGTTATAGTAAGCCGACAAATGGCCCCGAATTTCTTTAACATAGCCCAAATTATAGTTCTGAGTACTGAAATGTATGTTTGTTTTTTAAGGAGTAATAACTACAATCTGATTTATATATATATATATATATAATATATATATATATATATATATATATATATACATACACACACACACACACACACACACACACACACATATATATATACATCTCTGAGAAAGTGAGATGTCAATGTTATTTTCATTTTTGTGTAACTTAGATGACAATTTACTCATCGCACACATATATATATATTATACATATATATATATATATACATATATATTATATATATATATATATAATATAATATATATATAATATATATACAAATAATAATGTCTGTGTGTCTGTGTGAGTCTGCGTGTATGTAAAAAATACTTTATGTTTCTGTCAGTCTGTCTGTCTGTCTGTCTGTCTCTCTCTCTCTCTATATATATATGCTGTTTAATCAATTTATACTTGGGCATACATAACAAAAGGGTATGAAAACACACAATGTTGGTTTTTGGGGGGTATATATATATATATGCATGTATGTATAGTTAGGTATGTATGTATGCCCAAGTATAAATTGTTTAAACAGCATATATATATATATATATAATATATATATGGTATATATATATATATATAATGTCTTTCAACATTTGTCAAGTGAGTTTCTCTGAAGAGATTGACCAAAAAAAAAAATAAATAAAATAAAATCAAGAAATAAGGGTTCCCTAGTTTTTCTTTTTTAGAAATTCAATATTTTACAATGTATACGCTTTTTTGCTCCTTATTAAAATTCTGTACTTACAAAAAACTTTATATATACTAGCAAATATATGCACCCTCCGGGTGCAAGTATTTAAGTTTTAATATAATAAAATATCATATTAAATTAGAAAGGCCAATGAAACTGAATAAAAATGCAGATAACATGATTTGGAACAGAGGGGGTATGATTGAAAAATAGAACAACTTTGAAACTAACTCTTCCATCATGTTCAATTACTCCTATTCCTAATTTAACTATTTAGTTAAAATAGGAAGTAAAGAATAATATTACAGTTATTTTTGTTAAGGGATTTCTTTTAAGATTTATTGAAGAGAATTTTGCTCATATTCAATAAGATAAAACTAAAGAATTAGAAATCAATAATATTAAGCACATATTTATTAAAATCAAATTTTTTAAGATCAATATGCAAATTAGCCTTCCCGTTCACACTGTAAACCGCTGTTTTGTTGTATATATAAATACAACTGCATGTTATTTGTATGTAGATCCGGCCCACGCCGGGGGTCCAGTGGCTTCAGCCCTGGATCTTTACGAGTTAATAGCGTCAATCCCAGGGGGCCATCCCCCCAGGCAACACCTGCCCCCTTGATTTAAAGGGGCAGGGCTGGGTTTATTGCCCAGTGCCTGAGGCGCCCCCTTGAGGGGGAATGCCGACGGGATCGACGCAATTTTTCACCTGCCAATCCATGAGCTTCGGCTTGTGGGTGGTCCCACGTTAATAGGGACTTTGTGCCTGACCCGTACAAGTGGGGTACGCGGTAAATATCATGTAGATATGGTCAATAGTCTTAATGATGTAAAACAATTTTATTAATAATTGAGGTTAAAATAAAAATACAATCATGGAGAATGTGATGTAAATAACAAAGGGAATTGTGACTTGAATAGTAATATAGTTTCGGTTACAGACATACAAACCCACAATCTCCATTATAATAAGATATATATATATATATATATATATATATATATATAACATTCTTCTCAAATATATATACACACCAGAAGCATACAGAGACGCAAAATCCACAACATGCATATGCATATATTCATGTATATATAAACATATATATATGCATGTATATATACATATATACATATAAGATAATTTGCTTGAAGTATTGTGTATATATTGGTTAGGAAGTTGATTTAGAAGGCTATCACAATGCAGGTGTAATGAAAAAAAATAATAATACGGTAACAATAGTGTTGTGTGTTAACCTGTATTAAATTCTTGAATTTTCGAGACAATATCTTTTTTT
>CM042166.1:29073838-29091338 GCA_023376005.1 Doryteuthis pealeii | reverse complement strand
ATATATATATATATATATAAGTAAAGAAATAACAAAAGGCTGAAATAGACTATAATGCTAAATCTCTAAGTCTTTTGTTATTTCATTACTTATGTATTTGCTCTGTGACTCTAACATTAAGAGCACACATTGAGCTCTCAAACTGCGACAGGTTTTTTAAATAAAACTCTTGTGTCGTAAGGAAGATTTCTTCGCTGGACTTTTGGATTATATATATATATATATATATGAAAAGGTGGAATGAAAATATCACACAATACATTGTGTGATGTTTTCATTCCACCTTTTCATACTCATACTGTCAGATTCATTTCCTTTCTTTTCCTTTCTTTTCCTTTCTTTTAACTTATATTATATATATATATATATATATATATATATATATATATATATAATGATATTGCATAATATTTAAAGACAGAGCTATGCAGGCCCTTTGTAAATATAACCGGCACAAAATAGTCAGTTGTTAACCGGAAATATCAGTAACTTATTGGCTTGTGTCCGAGAGAATCTGGTGATAGAGAAATGAACAAAAGGCTGCACGCTTCATTGTATTTGCAGGTTTTAAATTTCATAGTCTGATAAAGTTCGTGACAACAACTATCTAATAAGAATAATGTTACAGCCTTTTTTTGAAATATGTAGAAAATTTGCTGAGACATCTGGAAGTTTCATTGTAAATCAATTGACAACACCTTATGTAATAAATTAATGAGATACACCAACTGCCCTTTATATATGTACAGATAGACAGGTATATATATGTATATATATATATATATATATATATATATATACTATACTATACTATACAAATATAAATATATATGTACTATCATTAATACAGAGTAGCCTTTAATTATAGATATGGTAAACTATATTATTAATATATATATATATATATAATTTATATATAATATATATATATATATATGGGGAGAATATGTATATGGGAGAATGCTTTAAGTCTCTATTATATATAATATATATATATGGAGAATATGTGCTTTAAGTCTCTAATTATATATATATATATATATATATATATGGGAGAATATGTGCTTTAAGTCTCTAATTTATATATATATATATATATATATGGGAGAATATGTGCTTTAAGTCTATAAAGAGGAATATGAGTACTACTAATACCTAAACAAAGCGATGAAGAATTGCGAGTTCCGTTTGGTGTAATGGTAAGAGGCTTGCATGTCGTTTCGACATACGGGTTTCAAGTCACACACGAGGCGATCTTCGTATCTATAGCTCTGCTGATGAGACCTAATAGGTCGAAATGTACATTCAGAGATTGATTTTCTCGATTTGTTTAGCCTTACATTAGGTAGTTAAATCCGCCTAATTAATCATTAATGAATTAACTTTCAAAAATTAGGTCTGACTTCAATTAAGCACATATTCTCCCAAATACTGTCGGCTGAAAATAGCTAGATTTGTTTACATATATATATATATATATATGCGTGTGTGTGTATATATATATGTGTATATATATATATATAATATATATATATATAAAGGTAAAGTCAACGGGGCAGCCTAAAGTCGGTAACAGCCAGTCAGCGAGGGAGTCTATCCCCTTTTCAATAGCGCTAGACCAAGGAGATTGTTTTTAGCATCTGAGGTAGAGCGCCACACCTACCATCAGCTCCTTACTTTACCGCACAGATCCCTGTGCTACTCATACGCTGAGTTGGCGTGGACCGGTATCAAACTAGGAACCTTGTGGTATCTAGCCGAACGCTCTACCGACTGAGCTAACCCGGCCCATTATATATATATATATATATACCTAAATATAATATGTACTATCATCAATATAGAGTAGCCTTTAATTATAGATATGGTAAACTATATTATTTATATCTATATATATATGTATATGTATATATATATAATATATATATATATATATATATATTAAATTTTGTGTATTTTGGCAGCAAATTATCTCTTAAGACATGTGTTATTGAAAAACACGGAGTATTCTTTTTCATTTTGTATAGATATTTTCTCCAGTCTTCTGGCTATCCTTTTTGAATCTGGATCGAGTTGATTCATGATGTTTTTCATACTAATTTCCCGAGCGCTTTCGACTGTTGCTCCAGTCGTATTCATGGGGTTATGTAATTTGGTTTTTAGTTAATTTTTTTTTTTTAGTTTTGTTATCTATGCTTTTATCAAATTCAGAGAGTCTATTATTTTAAGAGGGGCAACAGTCGAAAGCGCTCGGGAAATCAGTATGAAAAATATCATGAATCAACTCGATCCAGATTCAAAAAGGATAGCCAGAAGACTGGAAAAAATATCCATACAAAAAATGAAAAAAGAATACTCTGTGTTATTCAAACACATGTCTTAAGAATATATATATAATATATATAATATATATAATATATGCATTTGTGTGTATATATTATGTGTGTGTATGAATATATAATTATAACAAGAATAATTATGTCATAAATTAATGATGTACATCAACTGCCCTTTTTTCACACACACACACACAAAAAAAAATGTGAATAGTTAATATCTTATTATAATGGAGATAATGTAACTGTCTGTCTGTAACCGTAACTACGTCACCACTGACGTCACAATTTTCTTAGTTATTTAAGTTATGTTCGCAACGATTATGAAATAGTCATTATATAATCTTAATTAGCATCTTATTTATTTACGATATCTCTATTAAATTCTGAGTTAGATTTACAGCAAAACTGCCCATATTATTAAAGCGTTTAAAATCCTGAAAAATGTGTTATATATCTCTAAGAAATAAAGATTTACATATTGTATATGGTGGGAATAATTTGCATACTGGTTTTAACAAAACCGGGTTTATTAAATAATTACTTGGTGTTATTGATTTTTAATATTATTATTTTATTCTGAAATATATTAAAAGCAATTCTATATATAATTTTATATATAAATTAATTAAAATAACATTAAAATAAATGTAATATTTTTATATTTGTTCTTATTTAGTTTTGTTTGTCTTTCTAATTTAATATAATATTTTATTACATTAAAACTTAAATATTTGTGGCCAAGGCGTACATACTTTTGCTAGTCACCCCCCTGACCCCACCAGTTATGGTACTTTATATTACATCAATCAACATTGGTTGGTTGGTTGGCTGGTCTCGCCCTTTCAATGAAAACAGAGCCCCGTCCCTCTCAAATAAAATGTTGCGTGCATGTAATAATCAAACAATTATTTTGAATATTTTCCACATCAATTTTACACAAAATCGTAGGTATTTATTTATTTGTAAACTTTTTAGTTTAGCTCTTCTATCTTCTAAGCTGTTTTCTTAACTGTTTCTGACTTGTTGTTGTTGTTCTTCTTCTTAAGATGTTGGTTGAGATGTCGTATGTTGTTGGTTTGTTCTTAGTTGATAACTCAAGACATTTCTTTTATCAATTTTTGCTTTGACATAATTAGTACTTATGGCATTATTTTGTGCTGCTTTTAAAAGATTCCATTCCTCTCTTGAGGTTCTCCTTCTTAGCCATATCCAGGTCATTTCATGTGCAATCTCCCCAGTTTGCTGCTTGAAGTATCCGTACAGTTGTTTTTCTTTGTGGTCCACTGGAACAGCAAAATCCATGATATGACAAGTTTTTTCCCCCAGTTAATTATTAAAAAATCAAGTTATGTCTGGCTTTCAGTTCCAGATTCAGCGATCCATTTGTATTTCAAATTTCTAGAGAATTTTATGGGTTTCTTGGATATATTCCGGGTTTTCTGCATATAACATTTGTTAGTATGGTCAAATTCTAATCTCTTGCACAATTCCTTGTGGCTCACCTTTCCTCCCAATCATGCCTCATCTTTGTACTCCTTCTGTGCCAGTTTGCTACATTTGCTTATTATGTGATTAACCATCTCATCTCTGTCTTCTCATTATCTACACTTGCTATTCTGTTGTGTATTATCAATTAAAGTTTTACATGAAAATCTTTCCTCTAAGTCCATGAGTGAAGTGAAACTTGTGTGTGAGATATCTTAAATTGAAAGAGGCTGCACAGACGAGTCCATGAGACACACACAAACACAGACATATAAACACATGCACATACAGACACACATACACACACACATATATATATATATAAAGAAAGAAAGACAAGATAAAATAAAGGGAGAGAGAGAGTAGGGAGTGAATGAGTGAAAGAAGAAAGAGACTAAAAGAATAAAAAAAGAACCAAAAAGAAATTAAAAGGGAGTGAGAGAAAGGAAATGAAAAAAGAAAAAAGAAAGTCACAGAAAAAGAGAGCAAGGAGAGAGTAAGAAGAGAGTAAGAAGTGAGTAGGAGAGAGAGAGAGAGAGAGAGAGAGAGAGAGAGAGAGAGAAGAGAAGAAAGAAAGAAAAAAAAAAAAAAGAAGAAAGAAAAGAAAAGTAAGTGAAAGAAGAAAGAGATGAAAAGAATAAAAAGAATCAAAGAAAGAAAAGAAAAAGACCAAGAGAGAGAGAGAGAGAGAGAGAGAGAGAGAGAGAGAGAGAGATAAAGAAAACACAGAGAGAGAGAGAAAGAGAGAGAGAGAGATAGAGAGAGAGAGAAACACAGTGTGAGAAAGAGAGAGTGAAGATCAAAAATGAAAAAAAAAGAAAGAAAGACAAGAAAAAGAAAATAGAGAGAGAGAGCAAGAGAGAGAGAGAGAGAAAGAAAGACAAGCAGAGAGAGAGAGAGAGAGAGAGAGAGAGAGAGAGAGAGAGAGAGTGAGAGAGAGAGAGTACCAGGCAAGGCCATTGCAGCTTTAAAGACCCCAACATAAACATAAACACAGGGTGTGGCAGAAATGCCTCCCACATTTAAAAAAATTCTCACCTATGTATTACAAATGGACTTAGGCAAGATTTAATCATTGCTCCATCGAGCTAATATCTTATCATTTTTTTTCTCAAATACGATTGGTTACGACCATGGCTTAGACTTTGAAATGTTTTTTTTTAAAGACTGGTGGATCTGTAATTGCTATAGGGGCAAGTCGATGGGGCGGCCTAAAGTCGGTATCAACCTGACAGCGAGTCTATCCCTTTTTCAATAGTGCTAGACCAAGGAGATTGTTTTGGCATCTGAGGTGAAGCTCCTCACTTTACCGCACATATCCCTGTGCTACTCATATGCTGAGTTGGCGAGTGCCTGTATTGAACCTGGAACCTTGTGATTCCTAGTCGGACGCTCTACCAACTGAGCTAAGCCAGTCCTGTTATGACAAAATGATACTGTTCTGGATAGTTGAAAGTGAGCATTAATCCAATATAACATGAAATAAGCATACAGACACAGACAGACATGCACACACACGCACACACACACACACACTCACACACATGCACTCACACACACACTTTCACACACACAGAGACTCACATACACACACACACACACTCACACACACACACACACACACACACACTTTCACACACACAGAGACTCACATCACACACACACACACACTCACACACACACTTTCACACACACAGAGACTCACACACACACACACATACACACACACACACACACACACACACACACATATATATATTGTTTAAGCAGGTATAGTTAAAGACCATGGAATATTTCTTCTTTATGATCTGTATTCTTTCTAGTCTTCTAGTGTTTTTTTGTAAATTGGGATCTAGTTGATGGAGAAACTGTCCCATACTTTCTACCCAAGCATTTTCGACCATTTCACTGGTCATCATCAGGGGATTGTAAGTACTAGTATGTTAACAAAAAAAAAACAGGAGAAGACTAGAGAGAATACAGATAAAATCATAAAGAAATATTCCATGGTTTTTAACAATACCTGCTTAAACAATAACTTGCTGCCAGAATACACAACACAGACACACACACACACACACACACACACGCACACACACACAAACACATATATATATATATATATATATATATATATATATATATATCAATGTGTACGGTTGGCACTATTATACTTGAAAAAGCGGTAGTAATCCAACGTACAGTGTTATTAGAAGACTGCTCAATATCTGTGATAGAGTGTTAATAGATAAATAAATTAATAAATAAAAGGTTTAGCTTATCTTTTTTTTATAAACCAAATGGTGGCAATAATTGTTCCAATGATAATAAAAAAAGGTAAACCTTTTATTTATTCATTTATTTATCTATATATATCTATATCTGTCTCTCTCTCTCTCTCTTTCTCACTCTCTCAATCTATCTATCTATCTCTCTCAATCTATCTATCTCTCTCTCTTTATATATATATATAGAGAGAGATAGATAGATAGATAGATATAGATATAGAGATAGATAGATAAATAAATGATATAATAATATAATAGAAATAATAAATATATATATATATATATATATATATATATATATATATATATATATAATATGCAGTTAGACTCAGAATTATTCACCCCATTTCATGAATAAAGCTGTAATACCTCAAATTTTCATGGAAATTTTATGTACATTTTTAAGAGATGAAATAATGGATTTGAAAGAATATGTGGTTACACCCAAGTTGTTTACAGTACCTGCAGTTACTAAGTATTTACCCATCTAAGCACTGACCAGGCTCATCATAGCTTAACTTCAGTGATTTGATATATTTAGTAAGCTTAGGTAGCAAGCTAGTCTCACAAATCCATTATTACTGAAAAGCTAGTTTGATTTGTTTACAGTACCTGCTGTTACAAAGTATTTACCCATCTAAGCACTGAGTGGGCTTGACATTGCTTAACTTCAGTGATCTGATATATTTACTAAGCTTTACTTAGTACTGTAAGCAACCTTAGTCCTGTGTGCCACACTACTCAGTTGTCACCCACCTAAGCACTGAGCATACTCATCGTTGCTTAACTTCAGTGATTGGATATATTTACTTAACTTTGCTTAATCTGACACATAAAACAAAAGTAATTTACAGTACTTGCTGTTACTAAGGAGTCTCCCATCTAAGCACTGGGTAGACTTGTCATTGCTTAACTTCAGTAGTCTGTTATCTTTACTAAGATTTACTCAGTACTTTAAGCAATCTTAGGCCTGTGTGCCACACTACCCTGTTGTCACCCATCTAAGCAGGGAACTGGCTCATCATTGCTTAACTTCAGTGGTCTGATATATTTGTTAAGATTTTCTTAGTCTGGCACATAGGAATATGGTTATTTACCTGCCTTTGATAGTGGTTACCCATCTAAGCACTGACCAGGATCATCATAGCTTAACTTCAGTGATTTAATATATTCAATAAGCTTTGCTAGCAAGCTAGTCTCACAAATCCATTATTACTGAAAAGCAAGTTAATTTATTTACAGTACCTGCTATTACTAAGTAGTCACCCATCTAAGCTCTGAGTAGGCTTGTCATTGCTTAACTTCTGTAAGTCAGGTAAAATATTTGTTTGCAAATATCAGATCAATTGTTGACTTGATTTTTTTTATTAGATCACAAAATGTTTTGACGTTGTCATAACAGTTTATTACATCATCTTTGTGTTTGTTGTCTATATATATATATATATATATATATATATATATATATATATATATATATATATATATATATATATATGTATATGTTGCTTATCTTTGCTCCATTGAACCTTGAAGGTAACAATGAAAAGAGTTTGTACTTTTAGGTTGCTTTGATTGCACTAGTATAATCAATACAACTTCAGGTGTTTTCTACTAGTTCTACCACCTTGCAATCAGGGCAGTGTGTATTGTGATTGACTTACAAACCAATGCTCTGCATGAACTATTATTAATCCAGAATAATGTGGAACCGCCCATCATAAAAACATGAGTTCAAATCCTAGACAAGGCTGTTTACATTTCACATGCTGCTAATAACCTTGGGAAAGGTATGAATCCAACTCTCCCTCCAGCTATGTGTAAATAACAGGGTAAACTGAGCTCTTTAACTTTGGCTAGGTAACCAGTCTAGGAGAAGGAAAACTCTGAATTCAAACCTTTTAAATGAAAAAGACAGAACCCACAAATTTTGTAATAAAACTGTTAATTTTAACTAGGGGGGGACAGGGTTAAGGGTTAGGGGTTAGGGTTAGGGTTAGTTTAATGGGAAAGTATATAAATAATTTGGGTTCTGTTTTTTCTGGGTCACCCTGTATATAGTGTGATCCAGAAAAAACAGAACCCACAGATTTTGTAATAAAACTGTTAATTTTAACTAGGTGGGTTTAGGGTTAGGGTTAGGGTTAGGGTCAGCTTAATGGGAAAATAAATAAATAATTTGGGTTCTGTTTTTTCTGGGTTACCCTGTATACAGGATGACCCAGAAAAAACAGAACCCACAAATTTTGTACTGGGGGGTTTAGGGTTAGGGTTAGGGTTGGTGTTTAGGGTTAGTTTAATGGGAAAATAAGTAAATAATTTGGGTTCTGTTTTTTCTGGGTCACCCTAATTTTCCAAGCAATTTGCAAGTTTAGCCGAATAATGACCATAGATTAAAACTTGACCTTTACACTAATATTAACTATAAAATCAAAGCTTGACCTTAATATAGTACACACCAAATCAGTGTTTTACTTTACACTTCTTTTTTTCTTTCAATTTAAATTTAGAATCCGATGTTTATTTATTTCTTGTAAAGAGGGAAAGGTCCTGAGAAAATAACTTTTTGTTTTATCTTTTCTCAATAAAATCTTCACAGGATTATTTATAAACTGAAAAGACATAAATATACGCAAAGGTTTAAAAATAATCACTGTGAGAACGACAATATAAACTCGTCTTATAAAATCAGTTTTTTTTCTGCTTTATTTAATATCTATAAAAAGATCATTTCTTTTCTATAAATAAAAATTGAATTAATTGAAAACACTTAGTCATTCCAGGATATAATTTTAGATTTACCTTCTTTTATGTAGATTTCTGAAACGTAAATTTGTTTTTATGAATGACCAGGAAAATACTTTCAAATATTGTTAGTGGTTTCCTTATAATTTCCATTCGTTTAAAAATGATATATACAGGATGTCCTAAAAGTCAAGTACCATCCTGGTTTTCCAAAAAAATAAAGGTTATTTCTCTGAATTTTTGAGATGAGGCTTGATGATTAGTATTATCTGCATTATTCGGACTATTTTCCTCATCTTCATTATTATCTGTACAATGTTTTGGCTGATGGTGAGGTATATTGGCCGAAATGTTGTACACATAACAATGAAAATGAGGACAATAGTCCGAATAATGCAGATAATACTAAAAATAAAGGTGTTTTATTCTTTTTAAATCAAAAAGTTTGGTTGGTTGTGTTGGGTCAGTAAAATGGTAATTCCTGTGTATAAAGTGAGGGAGAAGTGAAAGAAAAAGAGAAAGCCAAAAAAATATTTGACGAGGCAGTGGAGCGAGGAGAAAGTGCAGCTCATGTGTCCAATCGGAAGCAACCCTGAAATCCCTGGTGGTGACCAGTGAGATTAAATACACTAGGCAAGGACAATGATATCAGCTGAAAACTACAATAAAAAAAATTCCCTGCCCCAGCTTATTTTCACGTCATCTTGCCGGATAGAGTATACATATCCAACTTTTCCATGGAAGTAAACAGGGATGGGTCCATTGGAGAAGATATCTGGTATCTTAGGGTGAGTTCTTGGAGAGCTTTTAAAGTCACTGCCTTGTGGAACTGGTCACGGATCTGTCTGTGGGGATTTTAGTATTTTGCGCCAAAACTTCTGGGCTCATCACATGATTGGTATATCCAATCACAGAGCCTCTCCCTCACTTACTCTATACACAGGAATTACAGTTTTACTGACCCAACAGTTGTTTGTTTGGCTAGATTTTTACAGCATGTCATCCCTTGTTGGGTTATTTTATGCCGAAGACATTTTGTTTTATTCACCCTTGTTGAGTATTCAATTTTTTTTTCAAACTCAATTTTTTTAAACACATTTTTTAATACATTTTTAAATCTATTTAACCTGTAGATGGGACCTTAACAGGTACTACCACTCAGGATCAGGGTGTACCTGGGAGTAATGGCGATGAAGGGGTACTCCACATTCCCCAGAGTTCCAGAATTTGAACCTCACCACTAGATGCTGTTTAACGTCATACCCAGGACACTAAGACCCTCAGCCACCGCCTTCTAGCACATATATGATAAAAAGGGTTGGGGGGCTTACCATAACGACAATGCAGTTGGGACAATCATATAGGTACTAGGGCTTGATGTGACCAGCTGATTGATTTGAGGGGACCTCTCTGACTGCCTGTCTAGGCTAAGTAAGAGCCATAGGGATGTGTTGCATGTCATGGACTACTCAGCCACCAGGATTCCATCCTTAAGTATCACGGGTCACCACCCATGGCCAACAGGTGGTCCCATTGAGGGAGAGAGTCTTACCCCTCTACAGAGATGCAGTCAGCATATTCAACAGCCCCAGCCGACATTTTCAAATAGATCTAATTTGCGTTAAAAAAGGTATTTTCTGATGAGAGCAAAAGCTCCACATTCTATGAGGAACTGTTAAACAGTGCAGGGTGTTTGACATGTTTCATCCGTTGATATCAATATATTGCGGAATGACCTCAGAAAATTAAATTAATAAAGTCATTAATCATCTTAACAACAGCAACCTCGACCACCTTTTTGATCTCCATGTTTCTAACACACGTGGACATGCCTACAAAGTCAGAAAACAGCATAGCTCACATGACTTTCATAAACATTTTTTCACGCTTAGAGTTGCTGAGGCATGGAATAAGCTGCCTGTGCCTGTTGTGGGCTGCCGAAACACTGTATCTTTCAAAGCCTCCATGCTTTCTGTAGTCCACCAACACTATACCTGATACTCCCATCCAAATATGCATGCACACGCACACATGCATGTATATCATTACTGTACGCTGTTCATGTTCTTGGCACTAATACATTATTCTGTGTACTAGACATGAGACTTTGATGAGTTGTGGTACACCTTAGTACTGTACACAATAAATTTCATTATTTCAGGTGAATTGTATGATTGGTTGATTGATTAATTGATTGATTCTTCCCAGTTGCATGTGGAGGTTTTATATCCAGCAATCAATCGATTGGTTATATCAAGCCCTTACAATTCTGGAGCTCTGGGTAATGTAGAGTACCCCTTTATCGCCGTTACTCCCAGGTACACCCTGACACGGAGTGGTAGTACCTGTTAGGGTCCTATCTATGTGTTAGAAGAAAATGAGTTAACAAATATGTGTTTAAGAAAAAAATGTTAAGTTCAAAAATAAAAGAATTTTCAGTACCCATCAAGAATGAATAGAACAAGACGTCTTCAGCATAAAATAACCCAACAAGGGTTGACACGCCATAAAATAAGAAATGAAAAATGATGATGATGATTTATAATTTATATTACCAAAAAGTATTTATAACAAATGATGATAATAATTGTGATAATGATGATGATGATGCCAATAGAACTATTCTATAATTCATATTACCAAAATGTATTTATAACAAATGATGATGATGATGATGTTGATTGTAATGATGATGATGATGATGATGATACCAATAGAACTATTTTATAATTTATATTACCAAAAAGTATTTATAACAAATGATGATGATTGTGATGATGATTGTGATAATGATAATGATTATGATGATGATGATACCAATAGAACTATTCTATAATTCATATTACCAAAAAGTATTTATAACAAATGATGATGATAATGATGATTGTGATGATGATGATGATGATGATGATGATGATGATGATACCAATAGAACTATTCTATAATTTATATTAACAAAAAGTATTTATAACAAATTATGATGATAATGATGATTGTGATGATGATGATGATGATACCAATAGAACTATTCTATAATTTATATTACCAAAAAGTACTTATAACAAATGATGATGATTGTGATGTTGATTGTAATGATGATTGTGATGATGATGATGATGATGATACCAATAGAACTATTCTACAATTTATATTACCAAAAAGTATTTATAACAAATGATGATGTTGATTGTAATGATGATTGTGATGATGATGATGATACCAATAGAACTATTCTACAATTTATATTACCAAAAAGTATTTATAACAAATGATGATGTTGATTGTAATGATGATTGTGATGATGATGATGATACCAATAGAACTATTCTATAATTTATATTACCAAAAAAATATTTATAACAAATGATAATGATGATGATGATGATGTTGATTATGATGATGATTGTGATGATGATGTTGATGATAATGATTATGATGATGATAATGATGATGATGGTGATGATGATGATAAAGTAGTTGAATTATTTTGTAATTCCTACTATCAAAAACATAATGACTAAGAAAAGTGAAGTAGGTTACTTTTTTGCTACTGTTTTTTTTATGACTAATTTTTCCTTTTTAAGTATAAAAATTTAGAGACTAGAATATTATTATTGTTTTGGAAGAGACTTTTTTCTGTTTTCCTGTTTTTCTTTTCTATTTTTAAGCGCGAAAAAAAAACCGATTTGACTGGTTTTCTCCCCACCCCCACTCCCTTACTTAGGTTCCCCGAAAACATCATTGTTCTCTCTCTCTCTCTCTCTCTCTCTCTCTCTCTCTCTCTCTCTCTCTCTCTCTCTCTCTCTCTCTCTCTCTCTCTATTTCCGTTTGTATTTTTGTCTTATTTCTCGTTTCAATTTTTTTACAATTCAGTTATATGGATAAGAGAAAAAGGCTGTAGAGAATACGGAAATATAGAGAGAGTGAGAGAGTGAGAGAGGGCCAGGGATAGAAAAAAAAAGAGACAGAAAGAGAAAGATAGACAGATAGAGAGGAAGAGATAGAAAGAGAAAGATAGATAGAAAGATAAAGATGAATAGAAAGACAGAGATAGAAAGAAAGAAAGAA
The DNA here is from genome assembly GCA_023376005.1 of Doryteuthis pealeii. Taxonomy (NCBI): domain Eukaryota; kingdom Metazoa; phylum Mollusca; class Cephalopoda; order Myopsida; family Loliginidae; genus Doryteuthis; species Doryteuthis pealeii. The sequence goes on along the minus strand of CM042166.1, from coordinate 29,078,413 downwards.
AGAAAGAAATACATAGAAAGAAAGAGATAGAAAGAAAGATAGAAAGAAAGAAAGAAAGAAACACATAGAAAGAGATAGATAGATACATAGATAGATAGATAGACAGAAAGAGAAAACAGATAGAAAGAACGAAAGAAAGAGATAGAAAGAAAGAAAGAAAGAAAGAAAGAGAAAACAGATAGAATGAAAGAGATAAATAGATAGATAGATACATAGATAGATAGATAGATAGATAGAAATAGATAGAAAGAAAGAAAGAGATACAAAGAGAAAACAGATAGAAAGAGATAGATAGATAGATAGATAGATAGATAGATAGATAGCAAACAGGCGAATATATACATATGTATAGAGATAGATCGATAGATAGATATATAGATAAATAAATAGATAGATAGATAAGTAGACTAGGTCTTTGTGTGTGAAGATGTTGGGAGGAGCTTATGTATATAAATAGTAATACATTTCACACGTGCTCTAAGGAGTCCGATTCTTTTTGTTTTCTCTTTCTTTCTCTCTCTTTTTCTTTAAAGAAAACAAAAAACAAAAAACAAACATTTAAAAAAAATAACACTGGTGTTGACGTATACGTAAGTAAGTGATATACATGTGTATGTACAAGAGTCGACAGAGTCTGTGAAAACCAGTCAGACAATGTCACACAGAAAAAGAAGAAGAAGAAGAAAAAACCCACAAGTACTAAAACAAAAACAAGAAAAACTTTGCCTACGTCAACTGAGTATAAAAAGCCGCGCTTAGTAGATTTGCTTCATCATTGTATTATTTCTTTCGCGCAAAATCAGCGGGGTTATTTTTCTCGCTCTATTTAGAACATCATAAACATAAAAATGTTGTTAATAATATAAGAAGCGGGTCACCATTACGAGGAAAAAAACTCCAAAACGGACTTGTTTCCTCATAGTCTTTCCACAGAATTTGGAGTTTATATAAGTCAATATTTCTAAAGACAGGATTTTAAAAATACAACAAATTTATTTTTTCTCCTGTTGTTTTGAAGCCATAAATGTTGTTAAAAATATAAGAATCGGCTTCGTCAGTCCAAGGAAAACCAAAGAAAGAAAAAAAGAAAAGGAATTGATTTGTGGTAGTCCTTCCACAGAATTTGGAGTTTTTATTTATAAGTCAATCTTTTTAAAGACAGGATTTTTTAAAAATTCAACATATTTATTTATCATCTTTTTAAAGAAGAAGAAAAAGTGTTCTCGCTTTCTTGTTGGTTGAAAAACTTTTAACACATTTCATCTTACAAAATGAACGACGATTCTTGGAGCAGATTGTCGTCTGAAAACTCCACTAAGGTAATTTTTATAACTTTTTATTGTTAGGCATGTAAAAAAAAAACAACAAAAAAACGCACTTTTTATCAGCAATGTTATGATTTATGACCATGGCCGTAGCAGCGGGAGGGGGTGTCCTCCCACCCCCCAACGCCAAATTTATACCACTAGTAATATTTTTACAAGGTTTTATTTTAACAAAATACAATAAAAAAGAAATACAAGAATAATAATTTAAAAAAAAAACTATCAAAGCAAGGTACTGTAGGTACCACCAAAATACGTCACGTGATCAATTTAGGCCATATTGAAGGAAGAAATGTAAATATTTTTATTTGGGGAAAAATTACTCACCGTTATCTTGAAAAATAAGTAAAACAGTCCGTTTTTTTTACAACAGGGTCATATTTTTAAATTCTGTATTCATGGTTCTTTTTCTAAAAAGCTCTCTCATCGAAACCTATAAAAAATCTTCTGATATAATTATTCAGACTCTTTATAGAAAAAAAGTAAAAATCGTTTTTTGTTGGTTCATTTTTTTCATATTTTATAAAATAAAATAAGGGGGAGGGGACCTCGTAAAAAATATATTTCCCCTAATATATTTTAGGAAAAAAAAAAACTATTTCAAACATATTTTTATCAAAAGCTAAGTTGATTTAATGGTGCAAAAATGTAAACATTGTTCTTTGTTCATAATTTTCAGCTGAAATTTTTTTTTTAAATCATCAGGATTTTTTTTTTTTTTAATGTTTCTTCTTTTGAATGGACAAAAAATGATTTATGCAAGTTTCATTGTGTTAAATATAGGGGGGGGGGGTGATTTCACAGGGAAAATTGGTGGTACCTAAGGTACTGGCAATTTTAAATGTACCTGCCACTAATCATATTGCCAGTCTTTGATAACTTAAAAGTTTGGAGGTAAATATTTGGGTTGGTTTTATAAAATGGTAGAAATAATTTTCATTAATTTCATATGTATTAATAAATTGATAGAAATAAATTTATATGTAATAATAAACTGGTGGTTGATGCTCAGATAATTCTCATTAACTTCATGTGTATTAATAAATACTAGTGGTGGACCCTCAACCACGGCCTTCTAGTACCTATATAATTGAAAAGAGGTGGGTGTTTGCTATAAGAGCAATTTGAAGAAAAGGTTGGGACAATCATATAAGTGCTAGGGTTTGAATAATTGTATTAAACATTGGTAAATTAGTTATGTTTAGGGGAATGAGAAAAATTTTGGCCTGTTTACCAAAACTTTTCTCGTCCCCCTAAATATAACTAATTTTTCAGCATTTAATACAATTTACATGATAAAAGAACCTGTGAACTAAAAATGCAAACACACTTTTAATTTTTTAATTATTTATTTATGGGAAGGATCTGAATTGTGGAGTTGGAACACAAAACCTTTGACTCCAACTCTGACTCCAAGTCCTCTCTATGTAATTAAGTGTTTATGGCCTACAAATAAAATGCAACACTCGACTTTGGTCCTTACTTAGGCTAGACGGGTGGTTGGAGAGGCTCCCTCTGATCAGTTGGTTGGTCACGTCAAATTCTTGCACCTATATGATTGTCCCAACCCTATTGCCCTTATGGCAAACCCCCAATCCTTTTTATTATATGGGTGCTAGAAGGCAGTGGCTGAGGGTCTTAATTTCCTTATGACATTAAACTCAATCTGATGGTAAAGTTCCAGTTTTGGGATTGTGAAGTACCCCTTCATCATTATTACTACCAGGTCCACTCTGTCCTGGAGTGGTAGTACCTGTTAGGGTCCCTTCTATGGGTGGAATAGAAAAAAACTGAGTTTGAAAAAAATGTTTGCATTTCACATAGCACTAATACCCTTGGGAAAGGTATGTATCCAATGACTCTCCCTCTAATTTGATATATTTCATTACATTAAAATTCAAATACTTACACCTGGACGGCACATATTCTTGCTAGTAAATATAAAACCATGATTTTTTATAATGTACTAGCAAATATATGCACCCTCCTGGTGCAAGTATTTTAGTTAAATTTTATAATAAAATATGATATTAAATTAGAAAGGCTAATGAAACTGAATAAGAATGTAGATAAAAAGATTTTGAACAGAGGGGGTATGATTGAAAAATAGAACAACTTTGAAACTAACTCTTCCATCATTTTCCGTTACTCCCGTCTTCTATTGGTAAATGTTCCTAATTAAACTGTTTAGTTAAAATAGGAAGTAAAGAATAATATTACAGTTATTTCTTCTTGTTAAGGGATTTCTTTTAAGATTTATTGAAGAGATTTTTGCTCATATTCAATAAGACAAAACCAAACAATTAGAAATCAATAATACTAAGCATATATTTATTAAAATCAATTTTTTAAGATTAATATGCAAATTAGCCTTCCCATTCATATTGTAAACCTCTATTTTGTTGCATATATAAATACAATTGCATGTTATTAGTATGTAGATATGGTCAACAGTGGCTTCGGCCTCTGGACCATTGATATAATTAACGGCGTCGATCCCAGGGGGCCATCCCCCCAGGCAACACCTGCCCCCTCGATTTAAAGGGGTAGGGCTGGGTTTATTGCCCAGTGCCTGAGGCGCCCCCCTTGAGGGGGAATGCCGACGGGATCGACGCAATTTTTTCACCTGCCACTCCATGAGCTTCGGCTTGTGGGTGGTCCCACGTTAATAGGGACTTTGTGCCTGACCCGTACAAGTGAGGTACGCGGTAAATATCATGTAGATATGGTCAACAGTGTAAGTAATGTAAAACAATTTTATTAATAATTGAGGTTTAAATAAAAATAAAATCATGGAGAATATGATGTAAATAACTAAAGGAATTGTGACTTGTATAGTAATATAGTTTCGGTTACAGACAGACAAACCCACAATCTCCATTATAATAAGATATATATATATATAAAGAGTGTGTACTGTATAACTTTATAGACTAAACTAGGGCCATATAAAATGTGAATTATGGAGGCACATGGTGTAATGGTTAGAGTTGTAGGAAATGAACTTGTCAAACCCAAGTTTAAATCCTGGACAAGACTGTTTGCATTTCACATAGTGCGAATACCCTTGATTCCACCATATATGAACATAGCATATATGAACATAGCTAAACCCAGATTCCACCATATACGAATCTTGGGTTATTTCCTATAACTCCAACATAAAAAAGGGGAACCACTTTGAGTGATAAATTATTTATTCATTTATTGATCTACTAGGAAAAAAGAAGACGGGGTTAGTGTTAGTGTT
>CM042166.1:28991338-29063838 GCA_023376005.1 Doryteuthis pealeii | reverse complement strand
TATATGCTAAAACTTTTCACATTCATTCTCCATTATATTGGATTACATTGTATTATATATACTAGCAAATATATGCACCCTCCGGGTGCAAGTATTTAAGTTTTAATGTAATAAAATATTGTATTAAATTAGAAAAGCTAATGAAACTAAATAAGAATACAGATAAAAAGATTAGAAACAGAGGGAGTATAATAAAAGATTTGAAACAGAGGGAGTATAATAACAAATGGAACAACTGAAACTTACTCTTCCATCACTCTCGTCTTTCATTGTTATTTTTTCTAATTTAAGTATTTAGAGGAAGTAAAGAATAAAATGACAGTTATTTTATCTTGTTAATGGATTTCATTTAAGATTCATTGAAGAGATTTTTGCTTATATTCAATAAGATAAAACCAAACAATTAGAAATCAATAATACTAAGCATATATTTATCAAAATCAAATTTTTAATATCAATATGCAAATTAGCCTTCCCGTTCACACTGTAAACCGCTATTTTATTGTATATATAAATACAATTGCATGTTATTAGTATGTAGATATGGTCAACAGTCTTAATGATGTAAAACAATTTTATTAATAATTGAGATTTGAATAAGAATAAAATCATGGAGTATGTGATGTAAATAATTAAGGGAAATGTGACTTGAGTAGTGATATAGTTTCGGTTACAGACAGTTTTGAAGGCTATCACAATGCAAGTGTAAAGAAAAATAAGGTAACTATGGTGTTGTTTGTTAACCTGTGATTGAAGCTGTTGCTAGCAACTGTTTGTTTTGCTTCTGTCTTCAGTTTCAGAAACCTTCTGTTGAAGAGATTTTTATCTCTAAATATCAAGAATAAATCACAGGTTAACAAACAACACCATAATTACCTTATTTTTATTTACACTTGCATTGTGATAGCCTTCAAAACCAACCACCAAACCAATATAAACAATGCTTCAAGAAAATTATAAAACATTTTTATATAAGTGACAACGCTTCAGCTACGGACTTCAATCGTAGCTGGTGTTTTTTTTTTCAGCAGCCACCGAGTAGGGATTTTTTAGGCAGAGGCCAGGACGGTTCTCCGCAAAGAGCACCAAAAAATCTTTTTCATTTTCAAGTGTTTTCTCAGTCTTCATTTTTTTTCTTTTTTTTAAGCAATTATATTTGGTTGCTAGTAACTAATAATAATAATCCTTTGTAAACACCTTATGGCAACCCCCAATCCTTCTTATCTTATGGGTGCTAGAAGGCGGTGGCTGAGGGTCTACATGTCCTGGCAATGACATTAAATTCTATCTGATGGTGAGGTTCCAGTTTTGGAGGTTTGGGGAATGTGGAACACCCCTTCATCACCATTGCTCCCTGGTCCACTCTGACCCGGAGTGGTAGTACCTGTTAGGGTCCCATCTATGGGTTGAATAGAAAAACATGAGTTTATAAACAAATTGTATTATGCATTAAGAATGAATTTATTTCACAACTTTGTCGGCATTAAATGACCCACATTCAAAAAAATAATCATCCGTTACTTGAAACCATTTAATAGCTTGAAAAAAAAAAAAAAAGACTGACCTTTGCATAAAATAACCCAACAAGAGTTGACATGCCATAAAACCAATAATAATAATCCTTTGTAAACACCTTATGGCAACCCCCAATCCTTCTTATCTTATGGGTGCTAGAAGGCGGTGGCTGAGGGTCTACATGTCCTGGGAATGACATTAAACTCTATCTGATGGTGAAGTTCCAGTTCTGAGAGTTTGGGGAATGTAGAGCACCCCTTCATTACCATTGCTCCCTGGTCCACTCTGACCCAGAGGGGTAGTACCTGTTAGGGTCACATTCAAAAAAATAATCATCAGTTACTTGAAACCATTTAATAGCTTGAAAAAAAAAAAAAAAAGACTGACCTTTGCATAAAATAACCCAACAAGAGTTGACATGCAATAAAACCAATAATAATAATCCTTTGTAAACACCTTATGGCAACCCCCAATCCTTCTTATCATATGGGTACTAGAAGGCGGCGACTGAGGGTCTACATGTCCTGGGAATGACATTAAACTCTATCTGATGGTGAGGTTCCAGTTCTGAGGGTTAAACCATTTAATAGCTTGAAAAAAAAAAAAGACTGACCTTTGCATAAAATAACCCAACAAGAGTTGACATGCCATAAAACCAATAATAATAATCCTTTGTAAACACCTTATGGCAACCCCCAATCCTTCTTATCATATGGGTATTAGAAGGCGGTGGCTGAGGGTCTACATGTCCTGGGAATGACATTAAACTCTATCTGATGATGAGGTTCCAGTTCTGAGGGTTTGGGGAATGTAGAACACCCCTTCATCACCATTGCTCCCTGGTCCACTCTGACCCAGAGTGGTAGTACCTGTTAGGGTCACATTCAAAAAAATAATCATCAGTTACTTGAAACCATTTAATAGCTTGAAAAAAAAAAAAAAAGACTGACCTTTGCATAAAATAACCCAACAAGAGTTGACATGCCATAAAACCAACCAACCATTTATGCTAATTATTTTTTTTTTGTTTTTTCCAGATGGAGTCTTTCAACTCTACACAAGGCCAATGTTGCTGTTGTGTTGTGGCCGTCCTCGTGTCATTTGGAGGGGTCATAATGACAAGCATAGGAGTGTGTTTTATACTCAATTATGGTATGCTTACCATAGACATTGGTATATTCCCGCCTGAATTACAAACCGAAGAAGGTAAAAAAATCATCGGAATTATTCTCATCTGTTTGGCATCACCGGCATCATCATCAGCTCCGTTGTCAGCATCCTCTTCTTCACCATCTGCCATTCATCGCAGTCACCCCAGACAATCTCACCCATGTACTATGACAATCGAGCAAAAGACAGTCCCTTGTATTTTGTGGACCGTCCCATGACGCCTGGTGTCAAGGCAGCCAGGCCGCTGAATCGGGTTGCAACGCCGTTAGCGTCAACACCAAGAAAAGCCACCAACACCAAAAAGAAAAAAATGCCCCCTACCATTTTAGAGAGTGTGAAAGAGGACCCGGTGCCACAGAATCCCCTACCGATTTTACAGATAAATGGTATTAAATGCAACGGTGGAGCCCTGCTTCCAATGAAAGACATTAACCAAGACAGTTTACACTCTCAGAATTCTACTCCTATTTGGGGAAAAGACAATTTACAGACTGGCGCCACACCATCTTTGGATATTGCTACAATTCAAGTAACGAATATTCAAAATAAAGACTCAGAAATTAATAGCAGCAAGTTATGATATTAAATTTTGTAATATTGTAATATTATTTAATTCTGGCTTACTAATAGTAAGTTTATAACAATGTTGGAAATGTGTAAGACTCAAGAGATGGCTTCTAAACTGGAGTCTCAAACTGTAAGGCCTGTTTGATAGGTCAATTGAAAAACTGTAGGCCTGTTTTATGGATCAATTGAAAAACTGGAGGCCTGTTTTGTGGGTCAATTGAAAAACTGGAGGCCTGTGTGGGACAATTGAAAAACTGGAGGCCTGTTTTGTGGATCAATTGAAAAACTGGAGGCCTGTTTGGTAGGTCAATTGAAAAACTGGAGGCCTGTTTGGTGGGTCAATTGAAAAACTGGAGGCAATTGAAAAACTGGAGGCCTGTTTAGTGGGTCAATTGAAAAACTGGAGGCCTGTTTGGTGGTCAATTGAAAACTGGAGGCCTGTTTGGTGGGTCAATTGAAAAACTGGAGGCCTGTTTGTGGGTCAATTGAAAAACTGGAGGCCTGTTTGGTAGGTCACTTGAAAATCTGAACTCTAAGTGACTATCAGTCCTTAAATAATTTCAAAGATTTTGGGAAGTGAAAAAAAAAAAAAAAAAAAAATAAACTTTCCGTGATCTAGCAGTCCTCTGCCCCCCAGGGGTAATGTTTTAAATTCAACCCTGAAATGTACAGAAAGAAAAAAAATGATTATGAACTGTTTACTTAACCCAATACCCACCAAAATTATTTCTGATGAAAATTATTAAAATTATCTTTAATAATCAATGTGGGGATTTTAATGTATACACAATTTTTGATGGGTACAAATATTTATTATATGTAAATAGTTCCACCCTATTCATGGGACATCGCTGGAATCAAAAATACAAATGTATACATATATATATGTGTGTGTGTGTGTGTGTATGTGTATATTTATATATGTATACACATATGTGTTTATATATGTATACATGTATATATGTATATGTGTATATATATATATATGTATGTATATATATGTGTATGTATATATATATGCATGTGCATGTGTGTGCGTAAGTATATATAAGTTTATATATGTGTGTATATATATATATATATATATATATATGTATGTTGTGTATATATATATATATATATATATATATATATATTGTGTATATATATGTATACATATATATGTGTGTGTGTGTGTGTGTATGTATATATATGTGTACATGTATATATATATATGCCTGTGTGTGTATATATATGTATATATATTGTGTACATATATATATGTATGCATATATGTGTGTGTGTGTATGTATGTGTATGTATGTATGTATCTATGTATATTGTGTGTGTATATATATAAATTTTTGTTAATGTCTCATGAATTACCTGAACGTACCTACTGGATTAAAAGTTTTTTTTTGTTTTGTTTTTCAAATTTCTTTTATCTATTCATTTTTCCCCCAACGTCATTTAATTATTTATTTATTTATTTTTGCTTTTGGAATTTGATCAAGAGCAAAAATGGCCGATTTAAAAGTCGTGTATTCTGATTGTATACTCATCTAACCCCCACCAGAGGAATTATCCAGAGGAATTATCCAGATGGCTTGGCAGCAGTTTTGGACCTTTCCACTATTCTGGACTATAGCTTAATATACAGGGTGATTGTAAAGTAACTCCCTTCCCTATTCTAAAAATTTATTCCTGAATCATTATTTTTACAAAAAATGAATATGAGAAGAACACACATAACATGGAATTTTATTTAAAGTTCTATAGGGCCAGGTTAGTTCAGTCGGTAGAGTGTTTGGCTAGAAACCACAGGGTTCCCAGTTCGATACCTGCCCTCACCAACGCAGTGTATGAGTAGCTCAGAGATCTGTGCGGTAAAGTAAGGAGCTGATGGTAAGTGTGGCGCTCCATCTCAGATGGATGCTTTTACTGACTTAATCTATCTACCCGGGTTAGCTCAGTCAGTAGAGCGTTCGGCTAGAAACCACAAGGTTCCTAGTTTGATACCGACCCTTGCCAACTCAGCGTATGAGTAGCACAGGGATCTGTGCGGTAAAGTAAGGAGCTGATGGTAGGTGTGGTGCTCCACCTCAGACGCAAAAACAATCTCCTTTGTCTAGCACTAGTGAAAAGAGGATAGACTCCCTTGCTGATTGACTGATACCGACTTTAGGCCACCCTGACGACTTTACTTTTTTTACTTTATATGGGCACCAGGATTCGTGTCGAGCCTCTCAAGCCGCTTGGGAATCACATCAACTGATCTTTCCAGGAACTCTTGTGGAATGGCAGAAACAAATTCTCATCCTTCAAGTTCTTCCAAAGTCATGGGTTTTGTAGAGTAGATTTGCTCCTCCAACCAACCCTTAAGGAAAATATCACCAGGTATATTTGCCGCTCATCCCACTTATGAGGACTTGACACAAGGACATTTTTATGTGGGCCCACCCATAAGCTTCGGCTTATGGGTGGTTGGTGGAAAAAATTGTGTCGATCCTGTTGGCATTCCCCCACAAGAGGGGTGTCTCAGGCGCTGGACAATAAACCCAGCCCCGCCTCCAAGGGGGCAGGTATTGCCTGGGGGAGGAAAGCCCCCTTGGATCGACACTATTAATTTTAACTTAACCTGATCCAGTGGACGAAGCACACTGGACCCCCGGCTGGGCCGAGTAGTTCAGGTAAGGAAAATATCACCAGGTGTTTTATCAGTAATTTTGGCTGGCTATTCATGCAGACCACACCTACCCATGCATCTCCCAGGAAAATGGTGATTCAGCCATTCACTAACAGCAATAGCAAAATATGGAGGAGTACCATCTTGCATAAAAATCAAGTCTTCAATATTTTCCCAAGTATTAACAACTGGCCAGATTTAATCTTGCATTTTAGTGAGATACCTTTTGTCAAAGGGATTTACTTATCAATCACCCGTATACTTAAAATAAATACTAAAATCTAACACATACAAATTAATACAATAACGTATTAGATAAATTATAGGTGTGATTTGAGCTCCTCTGATACCAGTGACTCTTGCTGCCTAATTAGTAAAGCCCTTAGGAAAGGCATGAATCCAACTATTCTCCTTCTAGCAGACCAATTTTTGAATGGCAATCTCTGGTGCAGTGACTGCAAGCAAATAGTGATGCTTGCTGGAGTTGTTGTTATCTCTCCTTCCTTCTGGCCTTCTTTTCTGTGGCGGCTTCTTTCTTCTCCTTTTCACTCCTTATCATCCCTTGTTTGACGAGGAGGCGCCAGGTCGCTTGGTCTTTTGCACAAGCCTCCCTTGTGTTGGTGTTGATGCGGCATGTCTTCATGTCCTTTTGCAGACATCTTTGAAGTGCAGGCATGGTCTCCCTACCAGTCGGATGCCTTCTACTAATTCGCCATACAGTAGGTCTATGGGGATGCGGCCTTTGTCCATCCTCCTGACGTGACAAGTCAGCGCAGGCGTCTCTTGCAGATGATGGCGGACATGCTGTTCATTTTTGCTCATTCCAACATGTCAAACCTATTAAACTCTGCTTAAAAATTAATATTGTGTCACATCCTACTTGTGCAGAAGGGGTTGGGTGAATACCTACAGAACCATTGCATCACCTTTCAAATATAACAGGATGAAATTTGAAAGGATAGCGATTTGCTGCCATCTAGCAATCCAAAGTGAGTGTTTATCTATTTCAATTCTTAAACCACATCTATTTTGGTTACATGAGACACAGTTCGGCAGCTCAAGACGCTTTTGTCAAAGTTGTGAAGGGTGGCCTGGTTCTGACTACAACTGACTAAAATCTACTTTCTCAGAGTCAGTCACGTGACTCTCTAAGCCAATGAGAGCCCCACTCCAAACGATTATAGGGTATCTGGGTTCTGACTACAACTGACTAAAATCTACTTTCTCAGAGTCACCTAGTCACGTGACTCTCTAAGCCAATGAGAACCCCATTCCGAACGATTATAGGGTATCTGGGTTCTAACTACAACTGACTAAAATCTACTTTCTCTGAGTCACCTAGTCATGTGACTCTCTAAGCCAATGAGAGCCCCACTCCAAACGATTATAGGGTATCTGGGTTCTGACTACAACTGACTAAAATCTACTTTCTCAGAGTCACCTAGCCACGTGACTCTCTAAGCCAATGAGAACCCCATTCCGAACGATTATAGGGTATCTGGGTTCTAACTACAACTGACTAAAATCTACTTTCTCAGAGTCACCTAGTCATGTGACTCTCTAAGCCAATGAGATCCCCACTCCGAAGGAATATAGGGTATCTGGGATTTAAGGGTTGAAAGAGCTGTAACCAGAAATTCTCTTAGGGGAATTTCTTTTTGTTTAATCATTATTGTGCAATAATCTGCTTTGAATTCTATGAATATGTGTTTCTTTTGTGATTCATTTTGTCTTCCAATATTTCTACAATTGTGAACATTTAAAAAGGGTCACAAAAAAAAGTGTGCTAATAAAATTACCTGTGAATATCTTACTTGATTGTCTTTCTTCTTTCATATTTTTTATATAAATAAATGGAATTTTGGTTATTTCTTATAACTCCAACCTAAAAAAAAAGGGGAACCACTCTGAATGAATTTTAACTGTGTTGGATTTTTTGGTATATAAGGCATGAGGCAAATGGTCACCTCTATTTATAGACTCACCTATAAGCACGTGACCTGAGAAGGATTCCCACTATCCAATCACTGGCACTGCTGCTGCTGCTTCTGCTGTATTAATAGAGGCCTCATTCTGAACTTATGTCATTGACACTTGGATTCTCTTGGACATCGGACTTACAAAGAATACTATAACACCGAATTCTTATTGGCTTGCTTACTTATTCACTACATCTGGAACTAAGGATGGCTGCCAGATACTTAACATCAATCTACCCATTATTTTCCTATTAAACTAACCCTAAACCCTAAACCCTAACCCTCGTTTTCTTTTTTCTCAGTAGATCAATGAATAAATAAATAATTTATTCAGTCAAGAGTGGTTCCCCTTTGATCATGTTAGAATTATAGGAAATAACTGAGTTTTTTATGTGGGTTTGTTTGAATGAGAGGAAATCTACTGGGTTTGTAAAAAGAGAAAGAAAAGAAAAGAAAAAGAGGTTTTCTTTTTCTTCCATTTTAGAATATTTTCTTGTTTATTCTGTAAAGGCTGCAAGCACGGTTTCATGACTAATAAAATCGGTGACCACTTGTCCAGAGCAGCCCAGTGGTCTGAAAATTATACCACAAGACATATTGGAAAAAAAAGGTAATATATAGCGTGAAATAAGTTATTAGTAATTTCTATAATCGAATAGACACCAAAGTGTGAATTTATCAGTCTCGTCAGTCAATCAGAGTGATTCCCTTTTTTTTAGGTTGGAGTTATAGGAAATAGCCAGACTTTTTTTTTTCTTTTTTAATAGTAATCAAATTGAGATTATTTCTCTGAATTTTTAAGATGAGGCTTGATAATTAGTATTATTTGGATTATTGTCCTCATCTTTATTGTTATCTGTTATTGTTATATATTTCAGCCGAAATTTAGTTTAATTATGAATTCATTTTTATGGACGATAATGTATTTTGTCACAGGGTGGGGGTTAAAGCTTCAGTTCAGGAAAGTTCTGTGAAATTAATGGCATGTCTAGCAAACGTTTCAGATCTATATCCAATTAAATCCTGGCTGAAGGTGTTTGCATTAGACATAGCGCTAATACCTTTGGGAAAGGTATGCATCCAACTACTCTCCTTCTAGCTATGGGTAAATAGTAGGACAGACTGGGATTTAACCAATCTAGGGGCATGAAAACTCTGAATTCAAACCTGTTAAACTCTGCTTAAGAAATTGACTGTGTACCACATCCTGTTTTTGCCTTCTTCAGGTATTTCTTGTCGAAAAATATGGAGAAATAGTATTTAGATTTATTATCCGGCTAATTGAATATGTCGAAATATATAAATGTTATAATGTAATATTTTCTATGTTTCTTAGATGAAAAATTATCATTACCAAGAATTCAATTATGTGGTTGGCTGGTTGGTTGGTTGGATCTTACGGCATGTCAACCCTTGTTGGGTGATTTGATGCCAAAGACATTTTGTTTTATTCATTCTTGAAGGATAGTGAGAAAAGATTTAAAACTTTCAAATTTATTATCCCGCCAATCGAATAAGTCAAAATATATAAACATTATAATGTAATATTTTCTATGTTTCTTAGATGAAAAATTATCATTACCAAGAATTCAATTATGTGGTTTGTTTATTTATTGCTCCCTGGTTCACCCTGACCCAGAGTGGTAGTACCTGTTAGGGTCCCCTCTATGGGTTAAATAGAACAAAATGAGTTTTAAAAAATAAATAAAAGCTGAGTTTACAAAATAACTGAATACCCATCAAGTATGAATCAACCAAAATGTCTTCGGCATAAAATGACCCAACAAGGGTTGACATGCCATAAAACGCAACCAACCAATCTTAATACATTTCCTAATTTTTGAGTACGAAAACTATGTGGTCTCAGATCCTAGATTTTTACCTGAAATCGGACTTTTGCTATTGGCACCAGTGTGAGTCTGACAAGAAATACCTGAAGAAGGCTGGAGGGCATATCATCCAAAAACATTGTACTGATGACAATAAAGATGAGGACAATAGTCCAAATAATCCAAAAAAAAAACTATGTTGTTTCAGATCCTAGATTTTTACCTGAAATTGGACTTTTGCTATTAGAACCCGTGTGAGTCTGACAAGAAATACCTGAAGAAGGCTGGAGGACACATCGTTTGAAACGTTGTACAGATGACAATAAAGATGAGGACAATAGTCCGAATAATCCAAATAATCCAAAAAAAAACTATGTTGTTTCAGATCTTAGATTTTTACCTGAAATCAGACTTTTGCTATTGGCACCAGTGTGAGTCTGATAAGAAATACCTGAAGAAGGCTGGAGGGTGCATTGGCTGAAATGTTGTACAGCTGACAATAAAGATGAGGACAATAGTCCAAATAATCCAAATAATACTAAATTGAGATTACTATTTTATTTATAGTATTGAACAACAACAACAACAACAACAACAACAACAAAAAGTCATTATTTTCTAAAATGAAAATTCTCAGAAATGCCAAAAAAGTAAAAAAATTTCTTAGAATTTTCATTTCTTTGATTTGATATCCAAATTTGTGAATAGTTGTAATAATAAATGAACACACACTATTGGGCTTGAGAAAGCTTTATTCTACTTAGAATACTGTTGCAGTTTCTTGGGAGTTTATATACTCTCAGAAAGTTAAAGATTTACACAAAGGTGGGGTAATAATAAATGAACACACACTGTTGGGCTTGAGAAAGCTTTATTCTACTTAGAATACTGTTGCAGTTTCTTGGGAGTTTATATACTCTCAGAAAGTTAAAGATTTACACAAAGGTGGGGTAATAATAAATGAACACACACTATTGGGCTTGAGAAAGCTTTATTCTACTTAGAATACTCTTGCAGTTTCTTGGGAGTTTATATACTCTCAGAAAGTTAACACAAAGGTGGGTAATAATAAATGAACACACACTATTGGGCTTGAGAAAGCTTTATTCTACTTAGAATACTGTTGCAGTTTCTTGGGAGTTTATATACTTTCAGAAACGTCAAAGATTTACACAAACGGGAGGTGATAATAAAACAGGGGAAGTAACTTTCAATTACTTACAGAGTATTTTTTTTTTTAATTAGATTAAGCATTCGTGAAGTAGTTGAAATTTTCTCGCTGTTACTTGATATCAACACACTATTACCCCCCTTCTCCCTCTCAGACCGAAACGTCTTCTCTTTCCTCCTCCATAGTAAATATATCTCCAGGGGTTCCATTTTTGATTTTTACTGAAATCCAATTAGGCAGTCCTGTTTCTGAATATTAGCTTAATATATGTGTAAAATTTCATCATGATCGGATCCTTGAAATTGACTTTGATTTAGCAGATTAGTTTATTTATTTTCTATTTCTAGCCTAAGGGCTATTGCGCAATTCTTCTCAAGAATGTGGGAATGGCAAGCTAGTGTAACAGTTAGAGACTTCGCCTGTCAGTTTGCCAGCTGTTAGATAATGGATCAGCAAAGTTAATTACTTTTAGCAAGTAGTATTGTAATTATAAACGAACCCATACGGTTGGGCTTGAGAAAGCTTTATTCTACTTAGAATACTGTTGCAGTTTCTTGGGAGTTTATATACTCTCAGAAAGTTAAAGATTTACACAAAGGTGGTGGTAATAATAAAACAGGGGAAGTAACTCTCAATTACTTATTACACTAGTCCTTTGCTAATGACTTTTCACAACAACTTGAACTTTGACATTGAAATAACAGAACCATTTTTTATTATTGCCACAAATTTTGATGAAACTTCAAATATTTAGTCACACCCAGGTGTAGAGTAGAAATGGACTTTCCCATTAAGTAATGGCGGTGTAAGATTCAAAGTGATAATACTTGAAGATAAAACTCCGACAAAGGTTGATAGACAAAACATTTTATATACAGCACAGAATAAACAGGGTACATAATACATAGGTGTACATAAACATACATAAATAAGTAATATAAATACATATACAAGAGTAGAGATAATGACACATTCATAAATGGTAAAATACAAGATATTTAGGTATCAAAGAGATACCTAAATGTACATAAAAACGTAGTTATGGATACATGACTAAAGGATAGTCATATATCGTATACGAGACTTACTAGCAGTGAGTGGCCAGTGTTAAGGGCCGAAGCCCCAACGAGAAAGGAGTAGACCTAAGTCTAACCCATAGTGTCTGGTAGGTCGAGCAACAGGAAAAGAGGAGAAGTTCAAATCAGCTGCTTAAATAGACCAGACCCCTAGCGGGACCAGCGAAACTAAACAGGCAGACAACTCCCCAGGCAAATACGAAAATAACTCCCACAGCGGCTTTTAAAGGTGTTGTATACCAATATTTGTATACCCTACATCTGGTATATAAACGAGGAGAGAGTTCTGAATATAAATTTGTTTGAATCAATACAACTGCAGGTTTTAACATGAAAAAAATGAATGTGTTCCTAATTGTGTTTGCACATTATTTGAAATGAACTTAATTGTTATTAAGAACACATTTTATTTTTACGGCTTCCTCAAAGTGAAACAAACAAGGAGAGGTTACTCTCAGTTATGTAACTAATGTTCAGATTACCCTATAAATTAGCTAAATAGAATGTAAAAATTAATTCTTTTTGTCCCTCAAATTTTCATTTCACTGTAAATCTACACTGAAAATATGAATTTGTTCGATTCAATACAACTGCATGTTTTAACACGAAAATATCATAAAATGTGTTCTTAATTGTGCTTGTGCATTATTTGAAATAAACTCAATTGTTATTAAGAACACATTTTATGATATTTTCGTGTTGACATTAAGTGCCTTAACATGATTTTAAAAATTTAAAAAAAAATCTTTATTCTAAATTTCAAGTACCTGCCAACACAGCGCATGAGTAGCACAGGGTAATCTGATCTGTGTGGTAAAGTGTGGAGCTGAAGGTAGGTTTGGCGCTCCACTTCAACAAAAATACAAAACCAATCTTCCTGGTCTATGAGTGCGGTAAAGTGTGGAGATGAAGGTAGGTGTGGCACTCCACTTCTGGAAAAATACAAAAACAATCTTCCTGGTCTATCACTTGTGAAAAGGAGATAGACTCCCTCGCTTCCGGCTGATACCGACAAAAAGCCACTCAGCCAATTTTCCTTTTTTTTTTTTTTTTACCTTGATTTGGTTTTTAGTTGTTCTTTTTATTTTGTTTCGTTCTTTCTAGGGACAAGAAAACGGCTGGGGTGTGGGTGGGTGGGATAAAAAACAACAACAAAAAATCTCCAGTCCGAATGCCAGGCAAACAAGGGAAGCATTTAAAAATGGTTGTTACACATAGCAGGAAGATGTGAATGTAACTCAAGGGAAGTAACTTAGACAGTTACCATGGTCAGAGTTATTTCCCTTGAATATTTCGGAAGATCTGACATGCAACGCACACTGAGAAATAGTGTTTGTCCAGAAAATAAAGCGATTTTTTAATGTGTAAAAGGTCAACGTAATCCTCCAAATATTTTACCATGTTATTTTCAAGACTTCAATCAAGTCTAAAAAAATGTTGTTTTTTTTTTTTGTATTATAAAATTCCTGAATATCCTGTGATCATTAACGTCATTGTACAGTGATTTTTTCTATCTTTCTTTTCACAACATTAAAATAAAATTATCACGTGAATACTTCGTTTTTATCATCTTTTATTGGTAATCTGAACATTAGCTACATAAATGAGAGTAACCTCCCTTTGTTTGTTTCACTTTGAGGAAGCCGTCTGTTTTGGTCGGCCATTTTCATTTCACCGTAAATCTACACTGAAACTACGAATTTGTTTGAATCAGTACAACTGCATGTTTTAACACGAAAATATCATAAAATGTGTTCTTAATAACAACGTGTTAAAACATGCAGTTGTATTGAATCGAACAAATTCATATTTTCAGTGTAGATTTACAGAGAAATGAAAATAGCCGTCCAAAACATACGGCTTCCTCGAAGTGAAAGAAACAAGGGGAGGTTACTCTTAATTATGTAGCTAATGTTCAGATTACCCTTTTATTTTACTAGCAGACCTACCCAACATTCGCCAGGTGTCAAATACTTGATATCTCCCCCTTCACTTACACACACACACACACACACATACATATACAAAATGAATTTTATTGCCACAGTGCCCAGGTGTGTGGAGATGAAATAAATTTTTTTTTTAAAATAACAAACTCCCATGAGCCTTCACACTGGAAGAACCCCCCGAGCATGTGCAAGAAAAAGGACCCACTTCCGACTCCCAATGTTATATATTGTACAAACGGAAATATGAATTTCCGGTTTTATTAAACAAAGAAATATAACAACTGCCTGTTATCAGATCAAGAGATAAAAATGCGTAGGAGTAGCTATGAATATAAAAGAACCGAGGGCTCGAGACAGGTCAGTCGTCAGTCAGCCCAGGAGGCAGTCAGCCGGAGAGTGAGTGAGGTGATCGGGGTCAGTAATCAGTCGGTACGAGTTAGTTGGCCGAGCGGGATCTCGTGTAGTTGGTGTTGGAAAAGCTAGCCTAAATATTTACCAACTGAAAAAGCTTGTCACCCAGAAATTTAATCGAAGGACCAAAGTCTAAAGACTGAATATATTAATTAAACTGACCCTCTCTCTCGAAGTTAAGAAGCTTGAATTTATTTCAATAAACTTCTGGCGGATAACTTTGGTGTTATTGTCATCCCTTACAACGAAGATAAAACTATTGCAATTTAGTACCGTGACGACGCCACTACGTTACACCAAGAGAATCTCTTGGACATTCAGATTGAGGCCTTAACTAGGGCAAGACACGACTACTTTTCAGGAAGAATTACCTTACCACGTGGTGGCTATGACCTGGGAATAAAGCCGAAATCCCAAAACTATGGTCTTCATCTCTATTTTTTCTTCCCTTGAATTTCTTTTTCAGCACGAATACCAAATAAGATGGGGTTAAAAGCAAATCCTTGGAACACGCACCAGGAATAACAAGCAATCTTTTAAACCTAAAACGTTAGGTAATCTGAACATTAGCTACATAAATGAGAGTAACCTCCCTTTGTTTGTTTCACTTTCAGGAAGCCATCTGTTTTGGTCAGCCATTTTCATTTCACCATAAATCTTCACTGTAAATACAAATTTGTGCGAATCAATACAACTGCATGTTTTAACACGAAAATATCATAAAATGTGTTCTTAATAACAATTAAGTTCATTTCAAATAATGTGCAAGTACAATTAAGAACACATTTTATGATATTTTCATGTTAAAACATGCAGTTGTATTGAATCGAACAAATTTGTATTTTCAATGTAATTTACAGTGAAATGAAAATAGCCGACCAAAACATACGGCTTCCTCAAAGTGAAACATACAAAGGGGGTTACATTCATTTATGTAGCTAATGTAATTTAATTTCAAATAAACCTTTTTGAAAATACTACATCAAAATTTATTGGCCAAACAAAGAGAGATTTATTTTTTTCTTATTTACATGAGGGTCCACAATATATCTGGTGAAAAGGTATTCAGGGGTTAAAAGTGTATATATATATATATATATATATATATATATATTTACCAACCCCTCTGCACGAGCAGGATGCAACACAAGGTCAATTTATTAAGCGGAGTTCAACAGGTTTGAATTCAGAGTTTTCCTTCTAGACTGGTTACCTAGCCATGGTTAAAGAGCCCAGTCTGCCCTGCTATTTACCCATAGCTGGAGGGAGAGTAGGATTCATACCTTTCCCAAGGGTATTAGTGCTAAGTGAAATGCAATTCCCACGTCCAGGATTTGAACTCGGGGTGACAAGTCCATTTATGTATGTATGTATATGTTGTTAAACAAGCACCCACACAAAACAAACGAATGAGTAGCGGCAACAAAGAAAAGGAGGTCATTAAGAACAACTGCCCCCACACCACCCAACGAGGTCAAAACAGATGATACCATTAGTACCAATAATGACTATATATAAATGTCATAAAGACCAAATCAGCAAGTTTGACGAACAGACATACAACTAAAGGATCATACCCAACACTGAGGGACACCAAGGAACAGCCAAAGGTTTCTTCACAACAAATATTGTCCCTAATATGACCAACAAGAAATATTGTCCCTAATATGACCAACAATTTCTCTGAATGTTTGAGATGAGGCTTGAAGATTAGTATTATCTGCGTTATTTGGACTATTGTCCCCATCTTCATTGTTATTTGTACAACGTTTCAGCCGATATGCCCTCCAGCCTTCTTCAGATATTTCTTGTCGGACTCGGGAACCTTCTCCGACTCAGGAATTAACACAACTCCTACCCCAGCTATGGTTAACGGAATGAGAACAGGATACCCCGTGGACTAAATAAAGGCTTAGGTTCAAAGTTCTGTGACGGCTCCCGATTACGACAAAATGTTCCCGAGTTCGAAAAGAAGGTTCCCGAGTCCGAGAAGGAGAAGGTTCCCGAGTCCGACAAGAAATACCTGAAGAAGGCCGGAGGGCATATTGACCGAAACGTTGTACAAATGACAATGAAGATGGGGACAATAGTCCGAATAACGCAGATAATACTATGACCAACAACATATATATTGTCCTAATATGGCCAACAACAGATATTGTCCCTAATATGACCGAAACAAATATTGTCCCCCTATTGTTCCTGATATGGCCAACAACAAATATTGTCCCTAATATGACATATTGTCCATAATATGACCGACAACAAATATTGTCCCCCTATTGTTCCTGATATGGCCAACAACAAATATTGTCCCTAATATGACCAACAACAAATATTGTCCATAATATGACCAACAACAAATATTGTCCCCCTATTGTTCCTGATATGGCCAACAACAAATATTGTCCCTAATATGACCAACAACAAATATTGTCCATAATATGACCAACAACAAATATTGTCCATAATATGACCAACAACAAATATTGTCCCCCTATTGTTATGATATGGCCAACAACAAATATTGTCCCTAATATGACCAACAACAAATATTGTCCCCCTATTGTTCCTGATATGGCCAACAACAAATATTGTCCCTAATATGACCAACAACAAATATTGTCCATAATATGACCAACAACAAATATTGTCCCCCTATTGTTCCTGATATGGCCAACAACAAATATTGTCCTAATATGACCGACAACAAATATTGTCCCCTATTGTTCCTGATATGGCCAACAACAAATATTGTCCCTAATATGACCAACAACAAATATTGTCCATAATATGACCGACAACAAATATTGTCCCCCTATTGTTCCTGATATGGCCAACAACAAATATTGTCTCTAATATGGCTAACAACAAATATTGTCCCTAATATGGATCCCATGAATTCTAATGATGTGCTTGGAAAATAAATTGATTTTATGTGCTGCCTTAAATAAATCCTGGAAACAGCATCCCACAAAAAAAAAAGTCAGCTGTATGATCCCCTGCCCCCTATCACACAAACCATGTGAGTGTGGCAATAATGACATGTCAGATACTGTTGGAGAAGCAAGGACGAACTTAGAAGTGACATTCTACTGTGGACACTTTCACATGAAGAAACCAGTGTAGATCGACCAAAAGATGTTATGGTATTAATTTTCAGTAAGTTTCATGCGTATTATGCAATCTTTCGACGGTTAAATATTAAAAAAGTAGCTTGTCCAGCATTTATATAATGTGAAGTATGCTCACATGATAGAAAGTTATTACGTAAGACTTATATATAAAAGCATAAAAATTAATACCATAATATTTCATTCATGATTTTAAATCTGCTCAGCTATTTCAGCATTGAGCACCTTTATATACTAAAACTTTTCATATTCATTCTTCATTATATATGGCCTTTACACGCAAAGCGATGTGTGTATTAAAAACAGTTAAAATCCCCTTCCCATTCTGTAAGTGAAGACAGCCTAATGGTTACGGTGCCGGACTGACACCCAACTGACCGGATTTCAATTCCGGCTGTAGGTAGCTTACAAAATGTCTAGCCACACTGAGGAGACTTGATAAGTCGAAACACGTGTCTGTGGATGACCCTATATATATATATATATATATTAATAAGTCATCCACAGACACGTGTTTCAGCATATCATGCCTCTTCAGTGTGGCTAGACACAACTATCCTTGGGTAGGGTTCGAACTCAGACTGACCGCATGGTAGTCCGATATCTTATCCCCTCGCCCACTGACAGTTGATGCGGGGACTGGTGTTTTTAAACTATTAAATACATAGGAATGTATGTATCATTCGGTCACTGAGAGATCAAATTTCCAGAGAAATGATCATTGCTATTCATTCTTCATTATACTATATATATATATATATATATATATATATGCGAAGAAAATATTTTAAAAATATAACAAACATATATATATATATATATGATATATATAATATATATATATATATATAATATATATATATTATATAATATATAGAGAGAGAGAGAGAGAGAGAGAGAGAGAGAGAGAGTGAGTTAAATTAGACAAAGAAAAAATCAGAGGTTTACTTTATCTAAATGGCATAAAAATAATTGTATGAGGTCAGATTTCCAGAATTCTTTTTTTCCTTGGCTATAGACATAATGGGTGTGACCATTAATTGGACCATTACCATAGCACAATGGTTAGCAAACATATTTCATAACTAGTTCTCTACTGCAATCAATTTGAACCTTACTGATTGCACCCACACAACTGGGCTTTGTGCTAGTGTAAATTAATCTTAGTAATATATATATATATATATATGTATATATATATATATATATATTTACCAACTCCTCCGCACGAGCAAGATATGACACAAGGTCAATTTCTTAAGTGGAGTTTAACAGGTTTCAATTCAGAGTTTTCCTTCTCCTAGACTGGTTACCTAGCCATGGTTAAAGAACCCAGTCTGCCCTGCTATTTACCCATAGCTGGAGGGAGAGTAGGATTCATACCTTTCCAAAGGGTATTAGTGCTAAGTGAAATGCAATTACCACGTCCAGGATTTGAACTCGGGGCGACGAGTCCATTTCCCATGACTTTAACCATTATATACAGGGTGTTCTGGATAAATTTGACATATTTATATCTGGTTATTTTTCTCCATAGGCTAGAGGTATTGATGCACAGGAATAACCTACTCGAGTTTCACCATAAGGATCTTCAAGGTTAAATTCAGAGTTTATATTGTGATTATCTTGACCACTAATGGTCATGACCACAAAATAAACTTGTGCAGTTAACTGCGATTAATTAATATCTTTATTAATTCAGTGGATTTAACCCTGAAGATCCTTATGGTGAAACTTGAGTAGATTATTCCTGTATATACCATTGTAATATATATCAATATACATATATATACAATAATTCACCCAAAACAACCTCTATAAATTGACAACCACTATAAACTGCTTACCCCGACAAACCACTATAGTACTACCATTCCATGTGAGAGTGGACCTGGGAGTAATGGCAACAAAGGATAATTTCAAACTCACCAGATCAAGTTAGTGTCTTATTCAGGACATAGACATGGTACAGATTTGTGAATAAGGTAAATGAATTCAAGGAGAGGTCGCTGAGTTTGGCCTTAATCTAGAGATTAAGCTATATATGGGATCAAATTAGATTGGATTATCACTTTTCTTTAATCCCATCTTTCTTTAGAGGATTTTCATTTGTAACAAAATGATTTGGATTATTTCCCTTTCATCCACCGAAGTATTTCTTATACTTTCTGAATTTAACGAATTCTGTAATCTTTAAGATGAAAGATCTTTTGTCTATTGGTTTGAACTGAAAATAACTTTTTTTTAATAGAATCCACTGGAAATGATATTTACTATAATAATGCATTGAAAATGATTTTACTATAAGAATGCATTGAAAATGATTTTAATAAGAATGCATTGAAAATGATTTTATTTAAGAATGCATTGAAAAATGATTTTATAAAATTGAAATGAATGCATTGAAAATGATTTTGCATTGAAAATGATTTTACTATAAAAATGCATTGAAAATGATTTTACTATAAGAATGCATTGAAATGATTTTACTATAAGAATGCATTGAAAATGATTTTATTTAAGAATGCATTGAAAATGATTTTATATAAGAATGCATTGAAAATGATTTTACTATAAGCATTGAAAATGATTTTTACTATAAGAATGCATTGAAAATGATTTATAAGAATGCATTGAAAATGATTTTATTTAAGAATGCATTGAAAATGATTTTTATAAAATGCATTGAAAATGATTTTACTATAAGAAATGCATTGAAAATGATTTTACATTGAAAATGATTTTACTATAAGAATGCATTGAAAATGATTTTACTATAAAAAAATGATTTTACTATAAGAATGCATTGAAAATGATTTTATATTAGAATGCATTGAAAATGATTTTAAGAATGCATGAAAATATTTTACTATAAAATGCATTGAAAATGATTTTACTATAAGAATGCATGAAAATGATTTTATTAAAATGCATTGAAAATGATTTTTACTATAAGAATGCATTGAAAATGCTATTAGAATGTGTTGTAAATTATTTTATCATTAGCATAGGAAATGATTTTGATATAAGAATGCATTGTGAATTATTTTACTATAAGAATGTATTATGAATGGTTTTATTATAAGAATGCATTGGAAATGGTTTTACTATAAGAATACCTTCGAAATGATTTTATTATAAGAATGAATTGGAAATAAATTTACAATTCAAATGCATTAGAAAGGATTTTAATATAAGAATACATTAGAAATGATTTAATTATAATAATGTATTGGAAATTATTTTATGATATTAGTGCATTGTAAATGATCTTACTATAATAATGCATTGTAAATGATTTTACTATAAAAAAGCATTGGAAAATAATGAATGAAAGAACTAGTGAAAAAAGAAAGGGGTAAGAAAAGGGAAAGAAGAATGGAAAAGATGGGTAAACAAAAAAAAAAAAAATGAATGTAGAGAAGGAAGAGAAGAGTGAAGAAGAAAAAGAAAGAAGTTAATAATAATGGGTAAAAAAAAAAAAAAAAAAAAAAGGAAGGACTATTTACGCAACTCCCCCACCACATTAACAAAGTCAATTTTTAAGCAGCGTATAACCAGTTTGAATTTACAGTTTTCCTTCTCCTAGACTGGTTGCCATACCAAGGCTAAAGAACCCAGTCTACCCTACTATTTACGCCTAGTTGGAAAGGGAGTACAAATGGATTCTTTTCAAAGGCAACTCAGATCTCCATGTGTAGATGAGAAGATTCCCTAGCTCCAAGAACGAAGCATGTCCGTATATGTCTGGCCTGCACGAGGGAGGGGAGTGTAGTGGATGACTACAGAGATTGAACTTGCAACTTCCTCATCGTGAAAGTGGCTCGTAGTCAGACCACTGTCACCCCTGTTGAATATGCAAATTTTGCACAGGTCAGGCAGCGCTGAGTGTGATTAGCCCGGATGTAAAATCTTGGGGAGAGCAGTTACTTATTATTTAAGGCCTACCTTCCCACACAGGGGGCAGTTGTATTTTGATCTTCCTAATGTGAAGATAGACTAATTAGTATTATTTGGATTATTCAGACTATTGTACTCATCTTCATTATTATCTGTACAATGTTTCAGCCGATGTGCCCTCCGGCCTTCTTCAGGTATTTCTTGTCGGTCTTGGGAACTTTCTTAGACTCGGGAACCTTCTTTTTGGACTCGGTAATCTTCTTTTTGAACTCAGGAATCTTCTTGTCATCTTCTGTCCACAGGGATATCCTGTTCTCAATCCGTTAACCATAGCTGGGGTACAGGTGTTAAGCTATGTTGATTATTATTCTATGTTACTGCTGCCCCTCACCAGGATTGAACCTGCAGTCTAGAGATAACTGTCACTTAGAACTGTCTTAACTTAACTTTTTATCCACTAGGCTATGAGTCCAATTGGAAATATTTTTTCTTTTTTTCTTCCCTCATCATTTCAAGCTAACTGTAAATACATTTAATAGTTTTTAGAAATGAATTACACAGGATAGGTTACAAGGTAGGGTTAGACAGCTTTGGTTGGGACCCATAAATTTTTTCCTTGGACACATTCAAAGCAAATATGTGTGTCCCAGGATGCACTAAATCAAAAAGCTATCAGCATCACTATATATATATATATATATATATATATATATATATATATATATATATATATGCTGAAATTAACAAATCGTTGTACAAAGGTCTTTTTCATAAATCAGAAAAAGGTTCAAATACTGGCCGGTAGTGCTGGATTAATTTCAATCTTAATTGATAAAAAAGATTTTTTTAAAGTTTTTTAAGAAATAAAATAAGCTATTCATTATAAAATTAAGTCCATATTCAATAACATGTTGAAAATTTCATAAAATTGGACAATTCCTTGATTTTTGGTAATTGTTTTAAAATTAAGAATTTTCTTATTACCTCCCTTGAGTAAAGATAGACATATATATATATATATATATATATATATATATATATATATATATATATATATATATATATATACAAAAAATAAGAATTTACTCTGATGAAGGTTGAATCTTCTTTGTGTGTGGAACATTTCAACATTTTTTTTTCTATTATTATTATTTCATTTCATTTGGTTATTTAAAAATAATAATAGTTTGAATAATGTACACATGGATAAACTCCTGACCGAATCACGTGTAAGTAAAATTGATTAAAATATCCTATTTTATCCATTCTATACTTTCTTTCCTTTCTTTCTTTTTTCAACGTACTGTATATATATATATATATATATATAACAGTATCAGCTTATCCAAATATGTATGCCATATTAAAGACACAACAGGCAAAATACCTATGATGGGAAATTATCAAAAAGGCCCAGGCTTTCAAAGGTGGCCAGTGCAGCTGTGGACATTGCATTGAAGAAAAATTGTGTATTCTACAAAATACGAATGCAAATTTATTGAACAAGAGAAGTGAACTCGTTTCCAAATGTAGACATTTAAACAAATGCTTATTATGTCATTTACCACCCGACCCTAATTAATCCCTTATTTTTTGCTCTCTATTTATGTATTAAAAAAAATCATCTGGACATGGTGTACGTTAAGGCCTACGCATGTTTATTTAAAAAAAATATAAGTTTAGCGTTATAGCATTCCATCGCGTGAACATGCTTCACATTATATAAACGCTAAACAAGTCACCATTTAAAAAAAAAAATCTTAACATTTTGACCATCTGATGATTGCAAGTATGCACGAAACTGCAGTTACAGGATGGGTTAGCTCAGTCGGTAGAGCGTTTGGCTAGAAACCACAAGGTTCCTAGTTCGATACCGGTCCTCGCCAACTCAGCGTTATGAGTAGCACAGGGATCTGTGCGGTAAAGTAAGGAGCTGATGGTAGGTGTGGCGCTCCACCTCAGACGCCAAAACAATCTCCTTGGCCTAGCGCTATTGAAAAGGGGATAGACTCCCTCGCTGACTTGCTGATACCGACTTTAGGCCGGCCCGACGACTTTACGTTACTTATATATTATAATAATAGTACACAGTAATAACCTACTCGAGTTTCACCATAAGGATCTTCAGGGTTAAATCCACTGGATTAATCAAGCTATTGATTAATTGCAGTCGATTACAGGTGTGTATTTTTTTTTATTATTGTGAAACTTGCATAAAAACTAACCATTGTGACCATTTTCACTGGCAAGTCCCCTTTTCCACAAATACCATATATATATATATATATATATATATATATATATATATATAAATCTATATAAATGAAGATGACTTACCGGGAATAAAATATCAAGTTAATCACAACTTTGACTGTCGATACAATTATTAACTAAATAAGCTGGGGTTATAAAGAATACAAAAGTGCTCAATACTTTAGTAGAGCGGATTTAATATAAAAATATAGATCAATAACTTACTTAAGTTTCACCAAAAATGGATCATCAGAGTTAATCGCAATGAATTAATGAAAATAATTTATTAATTAAGGACAATCATGGAAGTGAATTGTCCTTAAATAATCAATTATTTTAATTCATTACGATTAGCCCTGATGATCCATTTTTGGAGAAACTTAAGTAGGTTATTGATCTATATATAAATATATAAATGCTTTTTCACTGGATATTTTTGCCAGATCTGGATTTTTCAATTTTTTAAAGAAAATTTTTATTTTTAGTTGGAAATTTTACACAACTAAAAATTTTTTATTCAAGAAAGATTTTTACAAAATTTCGTCAAATTTTTAATGCCAAATATTCTTATTGTTTATTTGAAATTATTATTTACAACAATGACATCTTTCCTCATACAATTTTTGTATTTAATCAAGTGGGAATAGTGTCCCTTTCCATACCGACATATTCCAAAAAATTGACACTTTTTAAAAAAGATTTCTGTTTTAGGATTTATCAAGCTAATATAATAATAATAATTTTTTTTTTTTATTCAACTTTAAAAAGAAAATTTTTTAATTTTTATTTTATTAAGGCTATTTTAAAGAATTAAAAATAATTAATTTCGTAATTTCGGACATTGTGTTAATTATATTAAAAGAAAGATAAAATCCAGACTTAATATCTTAGCAAACAATATTCCATATATTTGCAAAGTTTTTAAAATAAAAAATAAAAATATCATATATTGGTAAATATTCTGAAGCTGTTCCAGAGGTTTAGTCTTTCTTTTGATACTTCCCCCCTCTCTATCAATTTACTATATTCCTCTCTTTTTACTCACTCTCTTTGATTATCATTTATATTTCCTATTTCCCCCCGCTTACTTTCTTTATTAATCGTTTCGACTATTGTTTTAATTTTCTCTTTATATAAAAATAGTAATACACTAATCTTTAAAACCCTTTCTCTCTCTTTTGAGAATCCTTTCATTTTTTTCTATCTACTATTTATTTATCAAATAGTACACTCTTATTTTTCTCAGGCTGATTCTCTCTACGATAAAAAAAGAGGAGAAATAGCCGAAACACACATACTATTCCCTGTTATATCCTCAATCCTTCTTTTTTTCTCACTCACCCTCTCTCTCTCTCTCTCTCATAGCCACACTTTAAATTCTCCCCCCTCCATCTTTAATAGACCAACCTCATCCGCCCATAATTTATCAACAAAAACTTGCTGTCGTTAACAGTGAAAGTTTATTCAAAATAAGTATATCATTTTTACTAGTCTATAAATTAATTATAACTAAATGTAATCCTAAATTTCTACGTGGTATGTTTTTAACATCATTTTTTCGCCACGGAATCTATTGTATTTTATTTACGACACTTTTGTTGTTCAATTGGATATAATTTTCAAAATGGAGGACGGCGATAGTCAACCAGGTACGTAGCATTTCTCAGCTTTAGAGCAACTTATATGTTGATATTTTAACCTTTACTTCTTGTTTGCCAGTATTCGTCATGAGGATAAGACCCTTGCGGAACCAATTAAAATAATCTAACGGTTATTAGCAACTTACATTACACGCAGACCCGTCTTTTTCGTGTGTGTCTCCATTTGCTGTTTTGCCCTTATAGTTTTAAAAAGAATCTTTTAAAGTGATAAATACTTAGGATAAATAAAACTAATATGGGAAGACCTTGACTGTAACAATAACCAGATTATATTTATTTAGCTTAGTATTTAAAAAAAAATATATTTGTTTGTTAAATCCCCTAAAGAACATAGTTGAAAGTGACTGACAAATTCCGAGTTCGTTTTTAGTTTACATATTTAAAATCATTTTTTCCCCCTGACATTGTATTGTTATGAACGTGTTTAGTTTTTTTCTTTTTACACTCCAATGGGAATAAAACATAAAAAAAACGTTGACAAAATTTAAAAATAAGAAAAATGATATCAAATTAATATCCTCTTTTGTTTATATATATATATATATTTTTTTTTTCTTTTCTTTTGCTTTCCCCAAAGATTTACTAAAAAAAAAAAAAAAAAACCCCAAACATCTTATTTTCATTTTTATCTTAATTTCACTTTATTTAGCATTTGTTAATGTTTTGAAAAAAATGTGTAAAAAAAAAAAATTAAAAAAAAAAGCATAAATTTTGAATTTAAAAAAAAGTAATTGATCCATTAAAAGAATTTTAACAAATATTAAAATTTTGTTTTTTGGCTTTTATTTATTTAAAAAATATTTTAATACATACTTCCCTCGAAAAATTAAAAAAATAAATTAATTAATTCTTAGAAATAATTGCAATAATTTTAAAACTTAACCAAATATATAATTGCCATATTTTTTTCAAACACGACATATATATATTAATTCAATAAATATAAAGAAATAGATACAAATTTCATATTCAAATTCTTAAAAATTGCTTTAAATTTACCTAAAGAAAGAATAAAAATAAACTGTTTAGTGTTTAGGTTTTATTATTTTTTCAGAGACCTATCTTTTATATATATTTCCAATATTAGTTAAAGCATTGTTAGCCATTATTATTAATTCTAACTAATATTGTATTTAGTTTAAAATTGCAAATAAGTTTGATTCTCACCGAGAGATCAACCCTCGATGTCTTTTAATGAAACGAGTAAGTTGCAATAATAATAATAATGATTAAAAAAAAAAAAAAAGCTTCTAAAAATTACAAATATTAGAAAATGCTCGTCAACAAAATTAATTATTTATTTCTACTCTAACAAAATTAACTACATAAGCTTCGTATACCACAAAATTGCAGTTTGGCTATGTTACAGCTTTCACGATCATGCCAGACCATATATATATATATATATATATATATATATATAAATCTAATTTCCAGTAACAGGACTCCGACCATTTCCGTTTGTTATTTGCTCTCATTAATTCCAAGACAGATTTTTTTTTTTTTTCCGACGAGGGTTAGTCTTGGTGTTTCCGTATAGACGATTTGGTGGCCGGCACTGACCGTAAACTATCTTAATTAAATATGTCTATTAGGAAATTTCCTCCTCATAGCTCCACCAGCTGCAAGAATTTAGGTAATAACAAAAATCCTTGCTCGTAAACAAACATGGAAAAAGAAAAATGTTGTTTGTCTGAATTTTTGAGATGAGGTTTGATGTGTATAATTTTGATTTTTCTTTTTGAACTGTTGTCCTCATCTTTATTGTATGTAAAATAAAATCACCACGTTTCTGTCATTGCTATGCTTGAATACACAGGAAACACTTGAGGAAGGCTGGAGGATACAGCAGCCGAAACGTTGTGATTTTACATACCACAATAAAGATGAAGTCAACAGTCCAAAAAATCAAAAGTATACAAGAAAAATGTTGTTCGTGATTGTCTTATTTATTAATTGCTTAACAAAACTGTGTGGGTTCAGGTGATCTGTATTTGTGCACAGCTGGTACACAAAATACTATTTAAACTTGAGTGTTGCCCCTTTATGGTTGTTTTTTAATATTGGAAATTATATACGTTGTGAGTAATATTAGGTTTTGTCATTGTTGGTCAACCATACTTGAGCAGTCCTAGCTCAGTCAGTAGAGCATCTGCCTAGGAACCACAAGGTTCTGGGTTTGATACCAGCCCTCATCAACTCAGAGCATGAGTAGCACAGCTTGGGTGCTGTAAAATGGGTAGATGTGGCACCCCACCTCAGACACAAAAAGCAATCTCTCTGATACTGACAATAGGGCCCTCCGCCTACTTCATCAGCTGGGCGGCCTAATGTCAGTATCAGTCTATTCCCTTTTCACTAGCACTAGACCAAGGAGATTGTTTTAGTGTCTGAGGTGGAGCGCTACATCTATCATCAGCTTCTCACTTTACCGCACAGATCCCTGTGCTACTCATGTGCCCAGTTGGCGAGGGCCGGTATCGAACCCGGAACCTTCTGATTCCTAGGTGGACGCTCTATCAAAGCAGGCTTTTGTTGCATATGGTTAAACATAACTATGAACATTGTGCCATGTTTTTGGACACTGGCTTATGAATGTCTAGATATCCACGTCAATACTACTGTATAAACCGACTAAACCAGTAACCCCACAGATTTTATCTGATGAGGAGGGTGGCTAGACACCCTGTAGGATGAAAAACAAGGGCGGAGGAAGCTATTAGCTCAACGGCCATCTAGAACATAATTTCTGGTAGTGTTGGACCCCTTATTCCTTGTTAGGTTATCCAACTAGGAGAAGGACAACTCTGATTTAACACCTGCGATTGACACGATTACCAGTTATCTTGCTACGGTTTGTCACTGGATAATAATCATGAAAATTTAGAGAGTGATATTCGTGTTGTACAAGCGTTGACTACCATGGTGTGCAAATGTTCCCTTGCTTTCTTTACTACTGTATGGTTGTAACACCTGGATTCTAACAAAACACTTGGAGGAAAAAGTAGATGAGAACAAAACAAGGATGCTGTGTGCTATTCTAAACAAATCCTGGAAGCAGCACCATATAAAACAGTAGCTGTATGGCCACCTACTTCCCATCTGGCAAACCAATAAAGTTAAACAAGCAACACATGTTGGGCATTGCTGCAGATGCAAAGACGAACTCAAGTGACATTCTCCTGTGGACTACTACTTATGGAAATACCAGTGTTGTCTGACCAGCAAAAACTTAAATTCATCAGTGCTGTGTGGACACTGGGTGCCCTCTAGAGCAGTGGTTTTCAAACTTTTTGCTGCTGGGACCCTTTTCTATTTCAGACTCAATCTCATGGACCCCCATATAAATAAAAATGAGATATCGTGACCCCCTCCATAAATAAGAATGAAATTTATTACAAATATTTAACCCATTATCTACCACTGCCATCCGCAATAGCCATATCCCAAATACCAGCCATTTTCCCTAATTACAGTTGTTTTAGTGCTTAAAACCATGAATTTCATGAAATAACAACTTTATTTTCTACTTTTTCCTCCAAGTGTTTTGTTAGAATCCAGGTGTTACAACCATACAGTAGTAAAGAAAGCAAGGGAACATTTGCACACCATGGTAGTCAACGCTTGTACAACACGAATATCACTCTCTAAATTTTCATGATTATTATCCAGTGACAAACCGTAGCAAGATAACTGGTAATCATGTCAATTGCAGGTGTTAAATCAGAGTTGTCCTTCTCCTAGTTGGATAACCTAACAAGGAATAAGGGGTCCAACACTACCAGAAATTATGTTCTAGATGGCCGTTGAGCTAATAGCTTCCTCCGCCCTTGTTTTTCATCCTGCAGGGTGTCTAGCCACCCTCCTCATCAGATAAAATCTGTGGGGTTACTGGTTTAGTCGGTTGAAAATTTTAAGTCCGTAGATCCTTACAAAAATTTGATAGACCTATCATGGATCCCCTCCTTACATACCCCAGTCCACCTTGCAGTTCTTTTGTTGCCACTGATTATGTAATTAATGAATTCTGCACAAACTTTTATGTAAAACTGTTAATTGTAAAATAACCGTAAAGTAAGCATAACATGTAAAAAAAAAAAAAAAGCCGCACATATTTAATACTAAGTTAATAACTTACCAAGAAAGCACATTTCCTAATATGATGGGTGAAGCTGATGACTTTTTGATAAGTTCATGAATATTGGGCTTATACTTTTGAAAATATACCAACACGAGCATGTTCTCCAGGATTCTTGTAGAATTAATTTTTTTCAAATTACTAAGAAGGCTTAGTAGTTTCTGTAGACCCCTCCCCAATACTTACAGACCCCCTGAGTTATTGTATAGACCCAAGGGGTTTTATGTAGGCCACTTTGCGAAACCCTGGTCTAAACCATTTTCTAAGAGCTGGCAATCTCGGCATTTTTGGGTGGTTTGACATTTTGATCATTGAGCGGTTTGTTGTGCTCTGGTAGATGAAGGGTTAATGAAAATCACCTCCAATATTTGCACTAAGTAATGACATTTAGTGAAAATGCACCAACTGTACCTCTGCCGAGGGTTATGACTCCTCCCCCCCCAAGTGGAGCCACCTGTTGGCCATGACCCATGATGCTTAAAGTTGGAATCTTGGTGGTTGAGCAGTTCATGACCTGCAACACCCCACTTTGGTCCTTACTTAGGCTAGACATGTAGCTGGAGAGACCCTTTTGACCGATTGGCTGGTCACGTCAAACCCTAGCACCTATATGATTGTCCCAACCCTATTGCTCTTATGGCAACCTTCAACCCCTTTTCTCCTATGTGCTAGAAGGCAATGGCTGAGGGTCATATCATGGGAATGATGTTAAACTTTATGATGGTGAGATTCCAGTTCTAGAGTTCTGGGGAATGTAGAGCACCCCTTCATCACCATTGCTCCCAGGTCCACTTTGACCTGGAGTGGTGATACCTTTTGGTGTTCCATCTATGGGTTAAATAGAAAATTTGTTTACAAAAAAAGTTGAGTTTAAAAACTTTTCTATCAAACTATCGCTACAAAACTTTTCAAACTTTGCTGGCATTAAATGACCCACCGTGGTTGGTATGCCATAAAACAAAACAAACAAATTAATTCTTGATGACAAAGATACCTGCAAT
This sequence comes from Doryteuthis pealeii, assembly GCA_023376005.1. NCBI lineage: Eukaryota > Metazoa > Mollusca > Cephalopoda > Myopsida > Loliginidae > Doryteuthis > Doryteuthis pealeii. The sequence goes on along the minus strand of CM042166.1, from coordinate 29,033,419 downwards.
TCACTTTGCACAACAATCTGTATTAGGTCACCATATTGGTAAGTGCTGTAAATGCTTTTTCATATAAGTATGTTGCTGCAAAAATTTGCAGCATTTTGACCATCTTTTGAGACAATAGATACTTGAAGCCATGCTAAGCCAAAATTTTGGGGGTGGTTGCTGTTTAAACTGAATTTCCATAAGTATTTATCAGTAATAAGAATTTGCGGTTTTATAATGAATTGGATAATAAAAAATTTCAAGACACCCTTGCAGTGTCTGCAGACCCCTACTGTTAATATTGCTGATCCCTGTGCCCCCCGGACCACAGTTTGAAAACCACTGGTCTAGAGTGGTGCTTCTCAAACTTTTGGAAGGTGCAGACCAGTTGACATTTTTTTAGTTTGATGCACAGACCAGTGTATGAAATTAAAGAATTTGTTAAATTTGTTCTCGTTTGGTTGTTTATTGATCTCATATTCTGTTGGACCTTCCCAGCCGAGTGATGGCAGAATCAGAATAATGAGAGAGCAAAAGATGTAATAGCCAACAAAGCCTTCATGAAATGATGATTATAGGGCTATAGTATCGTGTTTTTAGCTGGCCTAGGGTCGGCTTAGCTCAGTTGGTAGACTGTCCGACTGGGAACCACAAGGTTCCTGGTACGATTCCAGCCCTTGCCAACTCGGTGTATGATTAGCACATGGATATGTGCGGTAAAATGAGGAGCTGATGGTAGGAGTGACGCTTTGCCTCAGACGCAAAAACAATCTCCTTGGTCTAGTGCTAGTGAAAAGGGGATAGGCTCCCTCGCTATCTGGCTGATACCGATTTTAGGCCACTCTGACGACTTTACTACTTAGAAAGAAATAAGTTAATTTTCAGATTTTTCTGAAAAGAAAATCCTATTAGTTTCTACATGATGTATTTTGTAGGAAAACCACTCTTATCTATTAGTAAACTGGTTTCTATATATTTAGGTGCTTATTACTGTAATGCATTAAAAATAGCAGATTGTCATGTATTTTTATTTTCTTAATTCTGTTAAAATATTTAATTTGAATAAAGCAATTTCCACTACAATTGGACAACCAGTTTCTGAGTAATTTGTAAATATAAATTGACAACAAAGTTATGTGCAAAGGGAAATAACTGCAGGTCATTTAACTGCTAATTACAGAATTGCTTTTCCACCTGAAAAAAAAAAAATCAGAATATGGAAGAAACCTAGAAGCTTAATGGCAATTAGTATTTGCATATATATATATATAATGTTATTAAAAGTTGACGAATAAAAGTACTTTGAAATTGTTTTTGTTCTATCCACTTTTAATCATATATATATATATATATATATATATATATATATGAGAGAGAGATGGACTCTCTACTTCTAACGCACTTCTCTACCTGGATTATAGGGGCCCGTCGAACATTTAAAAAATCTTTTAATTTTGTTAATAATAATTTTTCAAAACTCTCTAAAAACAATTTCTTCAAACAAGAAATTTTCTCCTAATGATGACCTAAGATTGAAACTAGTTGAGAAAAATAAACAACCTAAAAGAAATATTCCTGTTTGTCTTATCACTTTTTCTTCATATATATATATATATAATAATATATATATATATATATATATTATATATATATTATATATGAATGAAAGTATGCAAACAGTTTGTTTGATATGGCGATAGATGACAATTTTTGGGAGAATATGTGCTTAATTGAAGTCATACCTAATTTAAAAATTAATTAGTTGATAATTAAGGAATTAGGCGAATATATCTGTTCAAATGTAAGGCGTAAACAAATCGAGAAAAAGTTAATCTCTATATGTACATTTCGGCCTATTATGCCTCACCAGCAGAGTTATAGACTGGAAGCCGCTTTGTGCGTGATATATATATATATATATATATATATATAATCTCTTATTCTCTTTATTGGACATGTTTAATGTTTTCCACATCACTGAGCACTATGCCCTTTCATTCCATTCTTGATCTTACTCATCTTCACCATGTTGGCCAGAATCACCTGACAATTTCATCTTCCTATTGTCATAGAGGTCTTCCAAGTGGTAATTTCCAGTCTCTAGGATACCACTTGACAACTGCATGCCTCCACTTGTCTGTGAACTTAGAGACATGTCTGACCCAGTGGAACTTCTGCTTTTGGTACTTATATATATATTGAAGAAATAGATACAACAGAAACCTACTCGAGTTTCATCGCTAGAATCATCAGGGTTAAATCCACTGAATCCTGTGCACCTCCAACGATCGTGCCCATATTCACCGGTAAGCCACCCTTTATATATATATATATATAAAAAGGGTTGGTCGATTTTTCACTTTTTAAAAATATCATATTACATGAAACACCAAAAGTTGTGTATTGGTCTATTAAGTACTGATAACAAAAAATTAGATCTTGAACTTGGACCAATTTTTGAGGAAATTGCATCAGAGATTGTAGAGAAAAATGCACTGAAAATTTCTCAGTTTTGCAAAATCTGGCCAAAAAATTGATCAGAAAATCTAACTATTTCGGTATCTAAACCAGGGAATGTTGTCATTTTATTTTATCAAAATGAAATTAAATGACTAAGTTATAACTAAAGTTCAAATCAAAAATATGCCCCCTCCCGCCTCTTATTGCAAAACTGAGGATTTTTCAGTGCATTATTGTCTATGATATTTGATGGTTTACTTGGATGGTCTGTGTGATAGGAGGTAAGTGTCCATATAGCTGCACTTTTGTGAGGTCCTGCTTCTAGGATTTGTTCTAGACTGTATGTAACGTCCTTGTACAGTTCCTATTTAGCTTTTTCTCCAAGCATTCCATTTGAGTACAAGTGGTGCAGCTATACAGTAGCACCCACATGGCTACATCTTGGAAGAAATCTTGCCTTTTATTAGAAAGATCAGATTTCCATATGATACTCTGTCTATAGTAGTCCATGCCTTTCTTATGTGTATTGACATCACTTTCTGTAGATAAATTATTATTTACTGAGGTATGTAAACTGGTTTACTATTTTAAGAGGTTTGTTGCTATCTTGTTTGTAACATATGCAGGATAAGTATAGCCTAACTTGTCTGTGAGTTTAGATTTCCATATGACTGATAATTTATTTATAGCGGACCATGCCTTTCCTCTACGTGCATTAACATTGCTTTCTGTGGATGAGATATTACTGCCTAAGTACTTAGATTGTTCTACTGAGTTTAGAAGTTTGCCATCAAGAGTTGAGATGTCTCTTTTGTTTTTAAAAGACATGAACTCAATTTTATCAGTTTTTACATATAGGCCAATGTTTTGTGAAGTTGAGACAATTCTTCCAAGCTGTTGTCGTGTCAGTGCTGCTGTACAGCTGCAGAACTTTGACCCTAACAAAGCGCCTAGAGAATAAACTAGATGGGAGCTGCACAAGAATGCTGCGTGCGATCCTAAACAAAATGTGGAAACAACACCCCACAAGAAAACGGCTGTACGGCCACCTGCCCCATATCACCCAAACCATCCGAGTAAGACGGACAAGACATGCAGGAAACTGCTGGAGAAGCAAGAATGAAATCATAAGTGACGTCCTACTGTGGAAGCCAGCACATTGACCAGCTCTGTGCGGATGCTGGTAGAGGACCTCCCGAGATGAATGAGTGATAGGGACAGCCGGAGAGAGATTGTCATGGATATCCGTGCTAATAGCGTGACATGATGATGAAGAGCGGGTCAGGCAAAAATTGTCTTGGTGGACCTCTTAAAAATGAGGGCACCGTAGTAATTTTTTTTAGAATTTGCAAAATTTGTTTTTTATTTGTAAAATGTAATAAAAAACTAAGTAAAGTTGGCAGAGTGTCCTATTGTCGGTATCAGCCATACATCAAGGAAGTCTATCCCCTTTTCACTAGTGCTAGACCAGGGTTTTTTTTCCAAGGTGGAATGCCACACCTATCGTCAACTCCCCACTTTACCTCACAGTTCAGATTACCCAAACTCATACACTGAATTGATAGGGACCAGTATTGAACCCAGAACCTTGCGATTCTGTGGTGGGTGTTCTACTGACTGAGCTAAACCAATTTGGTAGTGCTTAGATGCTGTTGTTCCAACCAACAGTATACTAACTCAGCTGGCAACACAGTTGGATTCAAATCGAACCACTGATCTCTACAGTGATGTAGTTTCAGTTACAGACACAGAATCCCCATTAAATTACATATTTAGAAAGATTACTCTGTTCTCTTTCCAACTATATACATTTTTTAAAGATTGGTTAAGAAATACTCGAGAAATTGCAAATTTAACTGATTAAGGTCACAAATTTGAAAATGTCAGCGTTTTTCAGCTAAATGCTTGTAATGATAATACTAACTCAGCTGGCAACACAGTTGGATTCAAATCGCTCCACAGATCTCTACATGATGTAGTTTCAATTACAGACACAGAATCCCCATTATAAGAAGATTTTCATTTCACTCCTTGCGAGTTGTCACACCATCATTAGGATTAGAATTGGTGAGCAGTGTTGTGAGTTAGCTGTGTTGTTAAGCTTTGCTTGTCCTTTCAGTTATTACTTAGAAGCTGTCATTAAGTACTGTCCTCTGTCTTAAAATAGTAAAAGGGTTAATGTGACATCAGTAGCTGAGGTGGGGAAGGTGTGTGTATGTGTGTGTGTGCTGTGAATTTGGTAAATATTTGTTGGGGAAAATGGCCAGTAACAAAAGTCAAATAAATTGAATAGAGTTTGCCTTATGATGGGAGTAAATAGGGAAATAAATCTGACAATATTAAGAAATTTGAAATATATATATATATATATATATATATATATATTGGTTTGTTGGTTGGTTTTGAAGGCTATCACAATGCAAGTGTAAAGAAAAATTAGATAACTATGATGTTGTTTGTTTACCTTTGATTTATTCTTAATATTTCGGGGTAAAGATCTCTTCGTCAGAAGATTTCTGAAAGCTATAAAACTCTTTTATATATATATATTTATATATATATATGGGAGTAAATAGGGAAATAAATCTGACAGTATGTAGAAAATAGAAAAACATGAAGTATTTATCTCAAGTCCTGATGAAGGTTTGCTAAAACTGAAACATTATAATGTCGACTTGACCATCAAGAATAAATTAATCTTTTTGGATTACTTTGTGTTTTTCTATTTACTGTATATATATATATATATATATATAATATAATATATATATATATATATATAAAATGGGAGAAATAAGAGGAAATTAATCTGACAACATGTGGAGAAAGGTAGACAAACATAGGATGTTGTACAAGATGGATGTTTATTTTAGGTAGTGATGTCGACGTTATAACGTTTCTGTGAAGGTCTAACAGACCAAAACGTTATAACTTGCATTCCCAGTTGATTTTTTAAATTTATTTGAGGTTGTTATTTTTTCACATTAGTTATATAGAGCTTTGTAAATGGAGTCCAGAACTGTTTGAATTATGCAAATATCCCCAGTGGTTCAAAATTTATGAGAATTTAAAGCACCGAAATTGGGGGTACAAAAGTGGACATGATTTTGTTTTAAAAAAAATGTCAAATCACGGACTAATTGAAAACCTGAAATTTAATAATTTCTTCACCATTTCTTTTATTTTTGGAACAATTTTGATAAATTTTTGCATTCTTATGTAAAATTGTATGTTCTTTCTGATTCTGCACTTAAATTTTATGTATCTCCATGCTAGAACCCATTATTTGGGGAATAAAAAGTAGGGATATCAAGGTTTTTTTTTTTCTTTTTTAAAAAAGTTTACCACAAGATTATTCAACATTTTCATTTTAATATGGCATATATACACATATATAGTATTAATTTATATAAATAATATCACTTTAAACTTAAAAATAACTTTTTAAATACCTGCTATGTTGTATTACATCCAATAAATAGAATAACTATAACTTTCTATCTTGGTAGATACAGCTTCAATCTCGATACTTTTTTGACACACCTTTGTGTGTGTGTGTGTAATATAAATCTTTGTGTATGCTTCTAAATTAGTTAAGAATTTATAAAGTTTTTCTTTAAAAATTTAAAAAAAAAATCTAAGTTTGTTTTTATTTTTCAATTTTCAGTTCCTTAATATTTTTACATATTTATTTCATGGTTCGAAAGAGTCCAGTAAAAATAATTTTGTTCCAAAAAAGATTTCTCTTAAAAAGTTTTTTTCTTAGAAATTCATAAATTCTTAACTATTTATATATTGCAAGGTGATCCCCTTAAAAAATGAGGACACCATGGCTTTTAAAAAAAAAATTATTTATTTTTTTAAGAATTTGCAATTATGTTTCATTTGTCATTAAAGCCTTCATCAAACAAGTCTTGAACACACCTAATACTTATTGTGCACTGGCCATTTGTGTATCAACTTATAATAATTATAGTCAAGCCATATTGAAAGCACTGGTTCCCGCTAGATAACCAATGTTAAGCAATGATGAGCCTGTTCAGTACTTAATTGAGTGACCACTTAAGCAATAGCAGGTACTATGAGCAATGTGAGTCTTCTTTATCAAAATGACTTGATTCAGCATCAAATAATCTGAAAAGGGTTGCTATGCTGTAAAAACAACTATATCAGTTGGTTGGTTGGATTTTATGGCATGTCAACTCTTGGATTAAATTACAGTCAAATCACACTGAAAGCACTGGTTCATGAAGTTAAGCAGTGATGAGCCTGTTCAATACTTGAGTGATCACTTAAGCAACAGCTAGTACTGTAAGCAACATGAGTCTTTTGTTTATCTAAATGACTTGATTCAGCATTAAATGGCATGAAGATGGTTGATATGCCGTAGTACAACCAAACAACAATCTCTCTGTTAGTGGGTTGGCTGGATTATATGGCATGTCAACCTTTGGGTTTACATTACAGTCAAGTCACACAAGCCAAGAGTTCTTGAAGTTAAGCAGTGATGAGTCTGTTCAATACTTAATTGATTGACCACTTAAGCAACAGCTGATACTGTAAGCAACATGAGACTTTTGTTTATCAGAATGACTTGATTCTGCATCAAATAACCCGAAAAGGGTTGATATGCCGTAAAACAAAACAACCAACCAACCATCTATCTAACTTCATTTGTATTAGTACTGTAAGCAACACAAGTCTTTTGTTTATCAAAATGACTTGATTTGACATCAAATAACCCAAAATGGATTGATATGCCGTAAAACAAAACAACCAACCAACCATCTATCTAACTTCATTAGTATTAGTACTATAAGCAACACAAGTCTTTTGTTTATCAAAATGACTTGATTAGGCATCAAATAACCCAAAAAGGATTGATATGCCGTAAAACAACCAACATGATATAAGTGTCTACTAATCAAGTGTTCAATTTCAATAATATTGATAAGGATTAACTAACTTCATTTGTATTAGTACTGTAAGCAACATGAGTCTTTTGTTTATCAAAATAACTTGATTCGGTATAAAATAACCCAAAGAGTTTATGGCATTAAAAAAGAAATAAAAATCTAATTTGTTAGTTTTTTCCATTGGATTTTCAGTCAGACTTAATAAGCACTAGAAACTGTGAGATTTTACATGCTGCTTCTTGCTGCTGTTGTTTATTTCCCAACCACATGGCTGAGTGAAAGGAGGAGGTAGGATTGGTTGAGAATATTTGACACATAACCTCTGACCTTTTGTCAGTATGTTACTGTAAGTAATCAGCTATACTCATATGGCCTCGTTTGGTACTTACTTTGAAATATTTGTTTATTTTTCTCATAATTTTGCTCTACCTAACATTTTGAGCACTTTTTACATGAATAACTTGGAAATCACTGTCGGCTTTTTTTTCTTTTGGTCGCTACATTACGATACTGATGATTATTTTATTAGTACGGGTGTGTTGGTCTTTTCTTCATTTTTTTTTTTAGAATTTTTTCCCCCAGATATGATTTTGTAAATCTTTTTATTTTGAAAACTCAGTTATCTGGTTTTTTCACACTGGTTGAGTTTAGAAATTAAAAAAAAAATATATATATATACACACACACACACACACACACACCAACCCCTCCGCACGAGCAGGATGTGACACAAGGTCAATTTCTTAAGTGGAGTTTAACAGGTTTGAATTCAGAGTTTTCCTTCTAGACTGAGTACCTAGCCAAGGTTAAAGAGCCCAGTCTGCTCTGATTTTTACACATAGCTCGTGGGAGAGTAGTTGGATACATACCTTTCCCAAGTGTATTAGTGCTATAGGAAATACAAACAACCTCGTACAGGATTTGAACTCTGGTCAATGAGTTAATTTCCTACGACTCTAACCATTACAACACACGCCTCCATATATATATATATATATATATATGATGAGTCAGGTTCTTAGTGTGAATATATATATATATATATATATATATATATATATATATATATATATGTGTGTGTGTGTCTATAATGTATTTAAAAATTTTGTGTGAAGCATGGGATGTGAAATAAATAAGAAACTGTTGGATGATAAGTATTAAGTTTCATTTTATTTCATTCTATATTTTGGACGCATGACCTTCCTTTATCAAGAAAATCTAAACTGACTGTTTTATGTTGCTTTTGGCGTCTTTATAGTTGGGGTTGCTGGAACTCCAGTCATCTGTGGGCTTTTGTTAGCTGGGGTTGGGGTGTCCCTCTATCGGTAGGTCATTGATGTTTGGATAACCTCTTTTCTCCTGATGCTTTGGCTGGCTGATGGAATGTGAGACGGAGGTGGCTGGTTGTAGCCACTATCCTCTCGGTTTGTGGCGTTAGGATTGGACAAATATTTGTATGAGTTTAGGGCACCTAAATCCATGTTTAACCTGTGTGTGTGTGCTTAGGAGTATTATCCACTTTCTGTGTGTTTGCATGTCTGTGTGGATGGGAAGCTGTGGTCTATTAATATGCACTTCAAAATGTTTTGTTATTGTGCTGTATTTAGATTGCTGTCTAATTGCTAATTTGAGAATAGTTGCATTCATACCTTTCCCAATGGTATTAGTATAATGTGAAATGCAACCAGTCTCATCCAGTATTTGAACTTGTGTTGCTGTGTCCATTTACTATGACCATAACCATTCCACCACTGTTGGATGGATTTTCAGCAAGATAATTAAATTCATTATTAGTGACAAAAATTATAATTTTTTACTGAAAAGTCATCTTGAAAAATAGGTAATTTTCACCTTTAGTTGTTAAAATTCCTAGCATAAAATTGTGTGTGCGCATTATCTGAAATGAACTTAATTGTTATTAAGAACACATTTTATGATATTTTTGTGTTAAAGCATGCAGTTGTATTGTTTCGAAAAAGTTTCTAAGATTTGTTCATTTCGCACGGAGACTTTCAAAATAGCTACTGACTTAGTTCAAAGTGAAAGTTAAGGGAAGTTACTCTAATTGTCTTATTTGCTAGGAATTTTGACAACTAAAGGTGAAAATTACTGAAAGATATTGTAAAAATGCCATTTCTACCGACCCCCCACCCCACCTCACCTAGCAAAAAAACAAATTTTTAGAATTAGCTTACTTAGATGATGTTTGCATACGTTTTTTTTTTAAATAGCAGTAAATGAACTAATCTATACATATATAAAGGGCAGTGTGTGTGTGTGTGTATGTGTGGAGGAAACTACTAAAAGAAATCAATTACAAAGTAAATATATATATATATATATATATATATATTATATATATACACACACACACACACATTCACTATCACCAGATCTTGCTTTTTGAGCAAAAATAATAAAAATTGATTTGAATTCTTGCAGATAATTAATCAATTAAATCTAAATAGTAGCAACATGGGATTCTGTCTTTTCGGGTTTTTTTTTTTTTTTCGGGGGGCGGGGTTGCATTTAATATTTTAAATAGGAGATATTAATTTTTCTTTTCAGAGTGTTTGTGCACATTTTTTTCTGACTCCCCATCTGGTCGGATCAACGCATGGTCTTTTTAAGTAGGGATTTTAATAGGGCATCCTGTTAGGATCAAAATTGCAATTCAGTAATAATGGATCTGCAAGACTAATTTCTTTTTTTTCTTTTCTACCCTTCTCTATCCAGGCAACGCCGGGTAGCCACTTCTAGTAACAGATAAGACACAAAACATTTTTTCTTCAATAGCTGAACATTCTAGCTTAATAAAATATACCTTAAACAAACTAGATTACCTTGTGTTCATGAGTTTTGGCTTCAGAACTGGTAAGTGAAGAAAATTAATAGTGTGGTCTCTGGGGGCTGTGTCCACTAGGCAACACCTGCTCCCTCGTCTAAAAGGGGCAGGGCCAGGTTTATTGCCTGGTGCCTCAAATAAGGAATGTCAGTAGAACTATGCACTTTTTGTACTGGTCACTGCATGAGCTTTGGTTTATGTGTGGCTCCCCACGTTAAAAAGACCTTGTGTTAATTAATCCGGCCTGGCTGGAGGTCAGAAAAATAACAAGGAGATTAAGTTGGTTTTTTTTTTTTTTTTTTTTTCTTATGATAATGGATAACCAGACTGTTGCAAGAAACAACTGCGACTAGAGTGTGTTTGGTGTGTGGGAAGTAGGTGTCTGTGTCCCCCCCCCCCCCAAAAAAAAAACGAAAAGTGTGTGTGGCCCAAGCTAAACTTATTTGTGTAATGTGATGACTGCAAGTAATCACAGTAAACTAATATTTCTTTAACTGCAAAAGCCCAATAACAAAGTCTTTTGCCTGCAACAATATTACAGCAGTTCTTGCTCAATCCGCAAAAAGTTTACTCGTCCAATGCTCATTTCTCTTCATGTTAGGAAGGTCAAAACACCACTGGCCGTGGTGTGGGAAGATAGTCCTTAAATGATAAGTAACTGCCCTCCCCAAGATCTTACATCCAGGCTAATCACACTCAGTGCTGCCCGACCCGTGAGTAATTTGCATATTCAACAGGGGTGACAGTGGTCTGACTACGAGACACTCCTCATGACAAGGAGGTTGCGAGTTCAATCTCTGCAGTCATCCACTACAACCCCCCAACCCCCCCCCCCTCGTGCGGGCCGGACATATACGGACGTGCTTAGTTCTTGGAGGTAGGGAATCTTCCAGTCTACATGAGCAATAGAGGTGTAATTTGCATAAGAGCAGCGGTACTTGGTTGCTAACCAATCACAAGTTTCTCGCCTTCTCCATAAAAGATGTGGACTCTTTAAACAGCGGTCAGTCTAGCTTTTGGCATGTGAGCGAAAGTAAGGTTGTTTTCCTGCAGGTTTCAAACTCGGGGTTTTTTTACCCCCCTTTTTCCTTATCCTGGCAATTCGAAAAAGAATCTCAGCAATCCAGAGTCGCTCTCTCTTCACTGGGAGTGAGTAGTTAACACGTTGGCTGCGATGTACATATGATACACAAAGAACTGTCCAAAATTGTGCGCAGAGATGCTGATAGGTATGCATCCTGCATCCCTGACGCATAAAAATCTAAAAGGACACAGTAAAATCATATCCATGCATCCCAGTGTTTTTCTTTTTTCTTCCCTCACCATTTCAAGCTAATTGTATATACATTTAAATAGTTTCTTAGAAATGATTTATACAGGATGGAGTTGTGGACTCCAGTTGCATGGTTACCAGGCCTTCTTTAAAGATCTCCTTGTTTTTTATGTATTTGATGTTGACATTCGAATTTCTGAACCCGGATACGGATATTGTCATTGACACCTACTTATTAACACAAATATCTCTTAGTAGTTTATTTTCTCCAAAATAAAAAAAAGAAAGAAAAACAAAAAAACAAACTAAGTGAACATTCTTTAAATGTACTAACTTCACAAATTTTGTCAGGGATAGTATGATGATGATGATGGTGATGATGATTATTATTATTATTTTTTTTTTCTAATTTTCTCTTTAGCTCTAGGGGAGTAATCCATGTCCCAGATTGGCTAATGTGCTGAACTGCGACATATCTATTATTAATGAAGATTCAGTCTCTATTTGTCTGTAACCGAAACTATGTTACTGCTTATATCACATTACCCAAAATTGTCAATACATAGAATAAAGAACAACCTTGTTTTATATCCACTTAGAATTTGAGCATGCAACCTTAGATGGTCCTCATTGTTTTTTTAAAGCAAGTTTTAATAAATACATGCCCAGTATTATATATAGTTTGTTTTATTTTAATAAGTATTTAAAATTATCAGAACTAAGTTTCCATTTCAAATTGTTTTATTTTACTTCTTAAATAAATTTGATGATTTTACTTTCTTATAGTACAAACTCTCTGGCATTGAATTTTTAACTCCCACCCCCTCAGGCAATATTTTATTTTTTTTTGCTACTTATTATAATGGAGATTATCTGTATGTGTTGCATAGGGGCCAAAGTCGAGTTCTGGTGGTAGTCGTTAGTAATAGTAGCCGTCGTCAGTTCAGAAACATCATATGTAAGTTGTATAGTCATAAAGGTGTTGTTTATTTCTTTCTAGGCTTGTGGGTTCTTTTTCAGAGAGAAGGAAAGAATGAGGGTAAGGTCAAGCTATTCTATCGTAAATCACGTTCAGGCACGCTGTTCGTTGCTACCCTAGATATCTCACCACGGACCTCCAACAAACGCATCCGACCCTCCTCAGGTCTGGTGAAAAAGAGGCCGAATTTTCTTTACTTCCGTTTGTGGTCCCGGTGGTGGGGGAAGGTCAACTCCATTTCCGCTCAAAACCTGGAACTTCTGTTTTTATTTTTAAACCTAGTTCTGGGGTCATTGGTCGGTCAATGGCTGGCCTCCTCTGTTGTGTTTACCCTTCCAAACTGTAACTTCTTTTTGTTCTTTTTTTTCTTCTTCTCCTTCTCCAGAAATCCGATTACCGTTTTCTTTTCAATCCCCAAATTCCCCATAGACCATAATAATTATGCTACAGTATGTCTGTCTGTAACCAAAACTACATCACCACCAATGTTACAATTCTCTTACTTATTTAAGTTATATTCTGAATGATAATTGAATAATCTTTATTTAATCTTGATTAGCATCTTATCTATTAACAATGTTTTTATGAAGGTCTAACTGAGTTAGCTTTGTGTCAAAACAGCTCATGTTATTAATACATTTAAAATCCTGCAATGTGTTTTATATATCACTAAGAAATAAAGGTTTACATAGTATATGGTGTGGATAATTTGCATACTGGTTTTAACAAAATCGATTTTAATAAATAATTATATGGTGTTATTGTTTTATTCTCAGACATGTTAAATCAATCCTATTTATAATTTCATATAGAAATAGAATAAGATAAGTGTAATCTTTTATGTGTTCTTATTTAGTTTTGTGAATCTTTCTAATTTAATATATAAGTAAGTAAAGTCGTCAGTTTGGCCTAAAGACAGTATCAGCCATACAGCGAGGGAGTCTATGCCTGTTTCACTAGCACTAGACCGAGAAGATTGTTTTGCTATCTGAGGTGGAGCGCCACACCTCTCGTCACTTTACTGCACAGATCCCTCTGCTACCGATATGCTGAGTTGGCGAGGGGTGGTATCGAACCTGGAACTTTGTGGTTCCTGGTCAGACGCTCTAAGGATTGAGCTAAACCGGCCCTTAATTTAATATATATGTATTCATTAAAACTGAAATACTTGCACCTGATGGTTTCTATTTTTTCTAGTTGTAGTAATAAGCGAGTTGGAACTCCAGTCATACCATTACATTCACTTTTGGACTATTATCCTTTATTGAAATCAGTCAGTATACTGTTGGTTTGGACAACAGCAACTGGCTAAGCACAACTGAAGAAATGCCCAAAACAGCTGGTACTTATGGAACTCAAGAATAGTCCATTCATGTATTTGGGTGATTCCATTCCTTGAGAGTGATTGGCTGCTTGGTTTCTATGATGTTATGAGGCTTTATAAATACTCTGGCATTCTTCAGTAGGATTGCAACAAGGTTAGATCCGTATTGAGTTACAGCTACTTGTTGCCGTGTCTTACCAATTCGATGGTAATTGGAACTTATTATGATTATTCTACATTCTTAAGAAAAGTATAAACTGTCTCATCCCCCAGCTTTGGGTTAAATAGAATCACTACTGTTCTTTTACAAGGATGGCTTTGGCATGAAATAACCCATGAAGGTTTATGCCATTAATCAAAGAAACAAAGCCAATAATTAGTTGATATTTTTGTGTATTTTAAAATAGTCACCTTTTTTATATATATATATATATATATATATATATATATATATATATATATATATATAAACAAAAGGCATGTCTGCTGTTTAACAATTTTATTAACAATCTTTTCGAGCTTTCTGGACAACTTTTTTTACATTTGAATGGAATCTGTGGATTAGTCCACTGAAGTTTTTATCACAAGTACTTTCGGTTCTCTCACTACTACTGACTTGAAAAAAACTGGAACACAAACACATTACTCCTGATGATGGCACTTCAAAGTTCCGAAAGTACTTGGGATAAAAACTTTTGACTAATCCACGGATTCCATCCAAATGTAAAAATGTTGGCCAGAAAGCTCGAAAAGATCATTAATAAAATTGTTAAACAGGAGACGTGCCTTTTGTTTAATTCTACATGTATAAATGAAAGAATGCTGCCCATATATATATATATATATATATATATATATATATATATATAATAAATAAGTAATCCACAGACACGTGTTTCAAGGTATCACCTTTCATCAGTGTGGCTATACCGTAACAGCTACCACTGGCCGGGTTCGAGACCCGAATGAACTTTCGTTCGCCAAACCTTTTAACCCGTACGGCCAGAGGCAGCTGTCAAATATAGGAGAATAAATAATCGCTACATTTCTAAGCGGAAATGAAATTCACTAGAGTCCTCAAACGTTTTGTAAACAAACGCGAGGGTTAGCTATACGCCGTAACGGTGAATCTGCAATTAAGTCCCTATATATACACACACACACACACACACACTAAACCCACTGCACGAGTAGGGTGTGACACAGGTTTTAATTCTGTTTTCCTTCTTCTAGACTGGTTGCCTAACCAAGGTTTAAGAGCCCAATTCACCTTAATATGAACTTGAGCCATTTGAACCATTATGCTACATACTTCCACACACCTTTTTAGGTATATAAAGTAATGTATGAGCATTCCTGAGATGATATTATTTTTGATGTTTTTCAAATAGTAACAAGAAAGATTTAACTTGTTTTTATCCCTTTAAGAAAAAAACAAAAACAAGAACAAAACAAAACATGTCTGGTAGTTATGAATTAAAGTGTTATCTTCTATTTATACATATATAAAGGGTAGTTGTGTGTATGTGAGCATGTATATCCGGATGAAACCACGAAATCAAAACATTAACGACAAAGGAAGTATATATACACATTCACTATCACCAGATCTTGCTTTTTAAGCAAAAATAATAAAGATCTT
This sequence comes from Doryteuthis pealeii, assembly GCA_023376005.1. NCBI lineage: Eukaryota > Metazoa > Mollusca > Cephalopoda > Myopsida > Loliginidae > Doryteuthis > Doryteuthis pealeii. The sequence goes on along the minus strand of CM042166.1, from coordinate 29,018,001 downwards.
ATTTATATTCATGAAGATATTTGAAAAATAAATTTTTTTTTTTTTTTTTTTTTTTTTTTTGCATTTGATATTTTAAATCTTTGGAAGTCTGTCACAGATGACAATGACGTCACTCCATATCTTCAGTTTGGAACCCTTTGGTGGTTCAAATATTTTAAATAGGAGACGCTGATTTATCTTTTCAGAGTGTCTGTGCACTTTTTTCCTGATCCCCAATTGGGCTGAATCAATGCAAGGTCTTTTTTACATAGGGATATTAATGGGGCATCCTGCAAGGATCCAACTCATGATTCAGTAATAATGGATCTGTGAGACAAACTTAAAAAAAAATACCCCATCTACCCTGGCAATGCTGGGGAGCCGCTTATTAGTCTTATATAAAGATTTGTTATATTAATCTTTTCACCCAACCAATCTTTTTATATTTGTGATTGTAATGTTAATACCAAAGGAATTTTATATTGTTTTTTTTTTATCTTGTTTCCATTATAATTAAAATTTGAATGCCCACAAGAAATGAATAAAATCAAAATGTCTTCAGCAAAAAAAAACAACCAAAGGGTTGACATGCCGTAAAATTCCAACCAACTAACCAACATCCTTTTTATATTTGAGATTATAATGTTAATACAAAGGAATTTTATTTATTTATTTATTTATTTTTGATATTTTCAGTCTTGTTCCATTTATAAGTTTTTTTTTTTTTTTTTTTTTTTTTTTAGCCTTGATATTTATAAGTAGTTCATTTAATTTTTTTTTATAGAATTGAAACACTTGGTACATAAATCAACTAAACTAAGATTTAAAAAAGGTTGCTTTGGGTTTCATATTTAAACCAAAAAAACCTTTATTTATTTACTTGTCTTTTGGGGAGACATCCATGGTTATGTTCTCCCGCATATTAAGTCTTTTCTTACTTGAGTAGCTGGCTTCATAGCTAGATTTCCTATCTTGCTGTATCTTGTAGCTGGACATTTCTTCTAACTTCTGTTTCTTGTAGTCTGTAGTTAGGCAATTCTTTTAACTTCTATTCACTGGTCTGATCTGTGTCCTTGATTTTTCAAGGCTGCCATTGGTTCATATAGAACACAAAAAGGCATATATTTTATGTGATCACATTTTTATTCAGAATCAGAACTTTCTCAATCTAGGATCCTTCAACCTTGTATAATTAGTTTAACATTTTTTTTTTTTTTAGAATTGAACACTTTGTACATGAATCAAATAAACTAAGATTTAAAAAAAAAAGGTAGCTCTAGGCTTCATATTTTAAACCTAAACCAAATCTCATCTCATATTGGTACTTTAAAAGATTTTCTCTCCTGCTAAATAATTTAAATTGGACACATAGCATAGTGCATAAAAGAGTTAGGTTATGACAAGTTCTGAGTGACAGTTATCTCTTAGACTGCAGGTTCAATCCTGCGTCAAGACGACAGTTACATTAGAATAATAATTAATACAGATTAACACCTGTACCCCAGCTATGGTTAGCAGAATGAGAAACAGGATACCACTGTGGAGGGGGCGGCGGGTCTGAATAAAGGGTTAGTTCAAAGCTTCTCTGATAGCTCCCGATTATGACAAAGAAAGCGTTCCCAAGTCGAAAAAGAAATACCTGAAGAAGGCCGGAGGGCACATCGGCCGAAACATTGCTACAGATGGACAAATGAAGATGAGGACCAAGAGTCCCGAATAATCCAAATAAATACTAATTTCAAGCCTCATCTCAAAAAAATTCAGAGAAATTCATGTTGCAGAATAAAACAGATACCCCCGTGAGGTTGTAGGAAGCGCGTGGTTTAATGGTTAGAGTCATGGGAAATGGACTCGTCGCCCCGAGTTCAAATCCTGGACGTGGTAATTGCATTTCACTTAACGCTAATACCCTTGGAAAAGGTATGAATCCTACTCTCCCTCCAGCTATGGTTAAATAGCAGGACAGACTGGGTTCTTTAACCATGGCTAGGTAACCAGTCTAGGAGAAGGAAAACTCTGAATTCAAACCAGTTAAACTCCACTTAAGAAATTGACCTTGTGTCGTATCCTGCTCGTGCGGAGGAGTTGGTAAATATATATATATATATATATATATATATATACTTTGTCATTTTGCAGTGGACTTTGTGACATTCGGTTTGTATTTCAGTTACAACCGTTTGTTGCCTTGTCTTCCCAGTTCGACGGTAATTGGAACTTTAATTATTCTTCAGGTTTTAGAAGGCAAAAGACATTAAACCAATTGAAATTTATCTCCAATTAACACAAGTGTATGGCAAGTGGTGTAGGGAGTTTGAAATGAGGACAAGGTTCAATGCTTCTTCAATGACATGGCAACAAGATGGTATGACATGAGCATACAAAAATTGCCACAAGGCCTACAACAATGCATCAACCAAAATGGTGATTACGTAGAAAAATAGATGTGTTCAAACTTTAAAATGATGGAAACATCACTAACAATAAGCGTTTCTGTGATTTCTAAATATTTTGTAGACCTCAACTTTGGATTACCCCCGTAATAGGTCAGGTCGATTTTGGAACAGTAATATCTCCCAAGTGGCAAAATTTGCAAATTAACAAAGAATTATCACATAAAATATTTTTCTTCAAAACTTTGCCTTCGTTTGAGGAAATATATTTCAAATCTTTTAAATTGTTATCACTGTTACAGCTTAAATATTAAGTAAAAAGCAGCATATCGGAGGTGTCGGGGGGGGGGGGGGGGCATATTTTCAATTTAAATCTAAGTTATATTTTATTCATTTCGTTTAAAATGACAACCTTTTCTGTTTTGAATACTGAAATTGCTAAATTTTCCAACCAATTTCTATGCTAAATGTGGAAACGAGGATTTTTGGTGCATTTTAGCAGACAATGTTTGATACTATTTCCTCAAATAATGGTGCAAGAGATCTAGTTTTTGGTATCAGTATTCATTATACTAACACACAACTTTCACTGTTTGAGAGAATTCAATATTTTTTAAAAAGTGAAAAATCAACCTACCCTATCCCATATATATATATATATATATAAGTAGATATTACTCATTTATCATAATTTTTATATCCATTTTGCTGTATTAACTCTTAACATCCTGTTGAGAATTTTCTAAGTCCATAGCCCCATTTCTATAAGGATATTTAAATAAAATGGCTAAAAATGGCCTTTTTATTTAAAGTTACCTGTTATTTCCCTTAAATCAAAGACTTCTAAATATGTTTAATATTACATTTAAACAAAGGCTATCATTTGGGTAGATTAGAAAAATGAATGTGACTTCCATCCAGGTGGAATGAGGCAGTATAGGACGTTAAGAGTTAAGAAAAAACAATAATCCTAGGTCACTCTTTTTTTTTTCAAAGTACATGATAATCAGTTGGACATCAACTTAAAGCAGACAACTAATAAGTAGCTTACATAATTAATACAACTAGTTCAAATCTTGGTGTCTGCTTTGAAAAAAAAAAACCTTGAAAAAGTAAAATCCAACACTCAAAATAAAAATAACATTAAAAAACCTGTTTGACTGGAATTAAGCAGGTCAAATTTATTTTCTCGTGAATTTTAACATTTTTCAAATTTTTCGAAGAATTAAAGTACTTATTTTATTTTTAGATTAGTAAAACAATTTGCGACATGGTTTCATAAGATTTACATAATGAAAAAAAGATAAAAATAAATATGATAAAGTAGGTTGGCGTAGGATTTAAATCTAAAAACAGTCTGGATTATTAGCCAAGTTGTGAATTTAATGAAGGAAGGAAGTAACCAACAGATTTACAAAGAGAAAGGGGATTAAAAGATAAATAAATTAACAGTTCTATAAATAACTGAGGGAAATTCTTTCAAACCACAAGAGTTCTATAAATTAAACTTTATTGTAGTTAATAGCAAAAATATGCACTCTCTAGGCACAAGCATTTAAGTTTTGATGTCATGAAATATATCAAATTAGAATTACAGATAACAATGAAGATGAGTCCAAATAATACTAAATTTTATAAATTAAATTAAAAGATTAAATAAATTAACAGTTATATAAATAACTGAGGAAAATTCTTTCAAAATACAAGAGTTCTATAAATCAAACTTTATTGTAGTTAATAGCAAAAATATGCACTCTCCGGGCGCAAGTATTTAAGTTAGGTTAAGACAGTTCTAAGTGACAGTCATCTCTAGACTGCAGGTTCAATCCTGACCAAGGGTGACAGTAACATAGAATAATAATTAACACAGTTTAACATCTGTATCCCAGCTATGGTTAGCAGAATAAGAACAGGATACCCCCGTGGACTGAATAAAGGGTTAAGTTTAAAGTTCCATCATGTCTCCCGATTATGACAAGAAGGTTCCCAAGTCCGACAAGAAATACCTGAAGAAGGCCGGAGAGCACATCAGCTGAAACGTTGTACAGATAAAAATGAAGATGAGGACAATAATACAAATAATACTAATTATCAAGCCTCATCTAAAAAATTCAGAGAAATAGTATTTAAGTTTTGATGTAATGAAATATATCAAATTAGAAAGACTAATGAAACTAAATAAGAATGCAGATAAAATGATTAGAAACAGAGGGGGTTATAATAGAAAAATTGAACAACTTTGAAACTAACTCTCCCATCATTTTCTATTACTCCCATCTTTCATTGCTAAATTTTCCTAATTTAACTAAATAGTTAAATTAGGAAGTAAAAGAATAAAATTACACTTATTTCTTCTTGTTAATGGATTTCTCCCGAGATTTTTGCTCATAAGTATTATCTGCATTATTCGGACTACTGTCCTCATCTTCATTGTTATCTGTACGTTTCGAGCCATGTGCCCTCCAGCCTTCTTCAGGTATTTCTTGTCCGACTCAGAGGCCGGAGGGCACATCAGCTGAAATGTTGTACAGATAACAATGAAGATGAGGACAATAGTCCGAATAACGCAGATAATACTAATCAAGACTCATCTCAAACATTCAGAGAAATAGTATTTTTGCTCATATTTATTAGAATAAAACCAAATAATTAGAAATCAATAATACTAAGTACATATTTATTTAAAATAAAATTTTTTTAGACCAATATGCAAATTAGCCTTCCAGGTAAAACTGTAAAACATATAAATACACTTGCATGTTATTAGTATATGATGGACTCTCCTGTCGATTTCGACGTATGAGGTTCAGACAACCTCTTTTATCTAACCTTGTGTGTTAATCGCAGGTGACATTTCAGCCCTGCCAATGACTTGCAAAGAAGTCCACAGATGGAACAAGTGTGTGCATTATTTGAATGTATTGCTGGGACACTAACCAATACTCTAGTCCTTTCTCTAGTTTGACGCAACTTGGTGACCTCCAATGCTGCAAAATTCTTAATACCATTGTAACACAAAGTCCTCCATATTCTACGATTGAGTGCTGTGCTCTCAAAAGTAGCGTAATCTATATTTGCAGCTGAGAGGTTACTTTTCAGCTTGTCCTTATACCGAGCAATGGTCGACCCACGTTTCTTTTACCACCGTCAAGCTGACTATACATGAGAATCTTTGTTATTCTGTCATCATGCATTCGCAAAACATGACCAGCCCAGCGCAATTGTTAGTATATATATAAGACCAAAAGGATTAATAATGTAAAACAATTTTATTAATAATTGAGGTTTAAATAACTAAGGGAATTGTAACTTGGGTACTGATATAGTTTCAGAGACAGACAATCTCCATTATAAAAAGATTTACTGACCTCTCACCATGTCAGTTGAATACAAAGTCTGATTAGCGTGGGGAGCCACGCACAAACCAAAGTTCATGCGGTGGCCAGTGTCAAGATTTTTTAGGCTACATTGGAATAAACGTGTTGTGTCTGGAATAGCCAGACTGAAACGTTTTCTTCTACATCATCTGCCCTCCCCCATCCTCTCCGTTACAACTGGCATCTCATGGAATCTGAGAATCATGTCTCTACATGCGATAAGTTACAATAATATCCCACCACACAAGACAACAAGTAATTAAAGGATATAGCAGTGCCACATGCCACCCAGATCTCCACACTTTTTTTCTTTTTTTTTACTAGTCTCCTATATTGATGAAAATTAATATTTAATTCATTAAGTTCTGTCTTGGTTTCTTTTGATATTGAGTAATTTTATTTTTATATAACTTTAATTTTAATGGTAAATTTTAATGTTATAATTTTAATGGTAAATTTTAATGGTAAATTTTAATGTTATAATTTTAATGGTAAATTTTAATGTTATAATTTTAATTTTATGAGTAATTTTATGAGTAATTGAATAATTTTTATTTTTATTCTTTTGATATTGAGTAATTAAAGGATATAACAGTACCACATGCCACCCAGATCTCCACACTTCTTTTCTTTTTTTACTAGTCTCCTATATGATGAAAATTAATATTTAATTCATTAAGTTCTGTCTTGGATTCTTTTTAAACATACTTTTTAAAACTCATTTTTTGATCTATTTAACCCATGGATGGGATCCTAACAGGTACTACCACTACAGACCAGACTGGAAATGGGAGATATGGCGATAAAGGGTACACCACACTCCCCATAAGTAGTAAAGTCATCAGGGTGGCCTAAAGTTGAAGTCTATCCTCTTTTCACTAGCGCTAGACCAAAGAGATTGTTTTCGCGTCTGAGGTGGAGTGCCACACCTACCATCAGCTCCTCTCTTTAACATACAGATCCCTGTGCTACTCATATGCTCAGTTGGCGAGGGCCAGTATCAAACTAGGAACCTTGTGGTTTCTAGCCGAACACTCTACCGACTGAGTGGTACATTTTGTATACATCTCTTATACTGATGAAAATTAATGTTTCATTCATTGTTCATTTCTATTTTGGTAAATACAGCTTTAGTCTCAGTACATTTTGGACAAGTCTCGTATATTGATGAGAATTAACGTTTCATTTATTGTTCATTTCTATTTTGGTAAATACAGCTACTTTCCCAGCAAATAGAACAAGCAAATAAACTAGCGAGATAGAAATAAGATATGGAATGGATGAGAAATCACATAAAAAATGCTGACATTTAAATTCTGACTGAACAAAATACCAAGACACTTTAATTATTTATTTTCTTCTTTTTTTTTTAAATTTTATTTTGATTTTATTTTAATCAAAGGACATTAATAAACACAAGTAGAGAATTTTGTGTGTGCACATCGGCGTGTGTATGTAGTAAACATACAGCCAGATACAAGTAAATTACATACGAGGGGACATTTTAATATATACTGCAGCAACAACACACATTTGTAGAATTGTTCAGTCTCAGCTGCAAAACTGGGTCACAGACACCATATGTATATGATGTTAATAAAAATATATCTAATTCTTGTCTCACCATGGCAGCAAGAGCTTAGAATATCCTGGAGAGGGATAAGACCACCCAAAAAAAAAAATGGGAATGACACTAAACTGCATGAGATAGTGAGACACCAGTTCTGATTTGTTGGTTTGTTCTGTTTTACAGCATATCAACCTCAGTGGGTTATTTAATGCCCACAAAGTTTTGAAATAAATTCATTCTTAATCGATACTCAATTTTTTTTCATAAACACATTTTTCTATTTAACCTATAGATGGGACCATAACCGGTACTACCACTCCGGTTCAAAGTGGACCAGGGAGTAATAGTGATGAATAAGAGTACTCCACACACCCCAGAGTTCCAGAATTAGAACTTCACCATCAAATAGTTTAACGTCATACTTAAGACATTAAAACCCTCAAGCCACCACCTTCTAGCACATATATGATAAAAAGGGATGGGGCTTGCCATGAGGGCAATAAGAATAGGACAATCATATAGGTGCTAGGGCTGGATGTGACCAACCAATTGATCGGAAGGGGCATGTCATGGACTGCTCAGCCACTAGGATTCCATCCTTAAGCATCACAGGCTGCCACCTACAGCCAGCCGGTGGTCCTATGGGGAGGAGGGGTCTTACCCCTCTGCAAATAGGCAGTCGGTGTATTCTACAGTCCCAGACAACAGGGCGTATAATTATTTGTGTATGAGGTGAACTATTTTTTCAAGAATTTTAAGAGTTAGGGGTGCGTATTATACAAAAGAACTATATAATTAACCTTTTTCCAGCCACATGCCTCAAATAATACTAATTATCAAGCCTCATCTCAAAAATACAGAGAAATAGCCTTTAAGTTTTAATGTAATGAAATATATCAAATTAGAAAGACTAATGAAACTAAATAAGAATGCAGATAAAATGATTTGAAACAGAGGGGGTTCTAATAGAAAAATTGAACAACTTTGAAACTAACTCTCCCATCATTTTCTATTACTCTCATCTTTCATTGCTAAATTTTCCTATTTAGTTAAATTAGGAAGTAAAAGAATAAAATTACTTATTTCTTCTTGTTAATGGATTTCTCCACGAGATTTTTGCTCATAAGTATTATCTGCATTATTTGGACTACTGTCCTCATCTTCATTGTTATCTGTACGTTTCGAGCCATGTGCCCTCCAGCCTTCTTCAGGTATTTCTTGTCCGACTCGGAGGCCAGAGGGCACATCAGCTGAAACGTTGTACAGATAACAATGAAGATGAGGACAATAGTCTGAATAACGCAGATAATACTAATCAAGACTCATCTCAAACATTCAAAAGTTAGGGGTGCGTATTATACAAAAGAACTATATAATTAACCTTTTTCCAGCCACGTGCCTCACAGTATTTGGGATAGTAAGTTATCTATTAATAATGGAGATTCGGTCTTAATTTGTCTGTAACCAAAACTATGTCACTGTTTACATCACATTACCCAAAATCATCAATACATAGAATAAAGAACAACCTTATATTACATACACTCAAAATTTGAGTATGTAAACTTAGACGGTCTTATTGTTTTATAAAACAGGTTTTAATAAATCTATGCCTGGTATTATTGATTTATATATAGTCTAATTTATTTTTATATTTAAAATTATCTGACATATAGAGTTTTGCGAGAAAATTATTTACAAACAAGAAATAGTCATTTTATTTCAGTATCAAGAAGTTAACTAAAAAGTTTTCAAATAAATAAATACCTACGATTTTGTGTAAAATTGATGTGTAAAATATTCAAGATAATTATTTAACTAATGATTAATAGATGCACACAACATTCTATTTGAAGGGGACTAAACTAAGTTTCCATTTCAAATTGTTTTATCTTTTTTTATTAAAGGAGTTACCTTTAATAAATTTGATGATTTTACTTGATACAAACCCTCTGACACTGAATTCTTAACTCCCAGCCCCTTAGGCAAAATTTTTCAAAATTTTTACAGCACCCAGAGGTTTTCTTGTTTTTTTTTTTTTTTGCTAGAATCTATAGTCCAAACTAATGTTTTTAACGCTGAGAAATATCGCCTGGAATGTGTTGGTTTATAATTTTGTTTATCCTAATGTGAGCATATTTTTACCACAAGCATATTGCATTTTTGTGTGAACATGTCTGTGTGTTTGCTATAACTACTGTGTAAATTTTGTATTTTAAGACATAATATAAACAATATAAATTCATATTTTTAGTCAGTAAGAACCGATAAAAAAATTGAACAAAGGCTAAATTTAACATGGATTTGGCATATATATATATATATATATAATATATATATATATATATATATATATATAGAGAGAGAGAGAGAGAGAGAGAGAGAGAGAGAGAGAGAGAGAGAGAGACATATATAGAGAGAGAGATAGATAGAGAGATAGAGAGATAGATAGATAGAGATAAATAGAGATAGATAGATAGATAAATAGAGATAGATAGATAGAGATAGAGATAGATAGATAGAGAGACAGAGAGACAGAGAGATAGATATAGAGAGAGACAGAGAGATAGATATAGAGAGAGACAGAGAGATAGATAGAGAGAGACAGAGAGATAGAGAGAGACAGAGAGATAGATATAGAGAGAGAGATTATTTTCGCAGTAAGCCTGTTGCATTTTTGTGTGAACATTTCCATGTGTTTGCTTTAAATAGTGTAAATTTTCTGTTTTTAAGACAATATAAATTATATAAATTCTGATTTTTAGTCAGTATGGACCAAAAAAAAATTGGAGGGGGGAAAAAAAAAAAAAAAAAAAAAAAGAAGCTAAATTTAGGTTAAATTTAGCTGCTAAAATTCTAAAAACTCAGTGTGTATTATACACATCTTTTTTTCCCAGATGTTTCATAGTCCAAAGTTAGGGATGCCTGTACACATGCACACACATTTTTTTGTCTCCTTTAAACCCCCTTTTTATGTTTAATAGTTGATCAAAGTTAATAAAGTATGACGTTATTAAATTTTCTATATAAAATCAGTTGTAACAAAATTAATATTGATAATATAGTGTGCTATATTCATAAGTAAATAGTGTTCAGTATCGGGGACAGAGCATGTATATCTACAGTTATATGTATGTATATCTAGTTAGGATAGCATTGACATGAAGCCAACAGTGCTTGGTTACAGAGAATTTCTCGCCTATGCAATCCTCAAACTAAGTGCACGGTTTATATATCTCAAACTGATTTCTAAAAAAAATATATAAAAATTATATATATATTTATATATACTTACTTGGTGTGAAAGCAAATCTATATTTACACAATTCACAGTATTCTTTCTTACTATATTTTAACCACTGTACCAGGCTGAAAAAAGAAAAAAAAAGAAAAAAAAGATTAATTTGATAAACACAATAAATAAATTATGTCATACTTAAATATACACAAAGAATTCACAGATTTGTATAATTTTGAAGAGGTAGTAAAATATGGAAATAAATCAGACATTATGTAAATAAGAAAAAAAAACAAAGTTTGTTTGGGTTTTTTTTTTTTTTTACGGCATATCAACCTTGGTTATTTAATTCTGACAAGGTTTTGAAATAAAATTAATTCTTGGTGTGTACTTGTTTTTTTTTTTTAATAATAAATAAAAAATATATTATTAAATAATTTATTCAATAGATAATTTATTTATGATATTTTGACAGATAATTTATTAAATAATTTAGGCAAAATATTATAATTAATATTATTTAATTAATTAATATTATTAATTTTGACAGATAATTTATTAAATAATTTATTAAATTTATTAAATAATAAATTTTAAATCTTAAAAAAAAAAAAAAAAAAAAAAAAAAAAGTTTGTTAGGGATTTTTTTTACAGCATATCAACCTTGGTTATTTAATGCTGACAAGGTTTTGAAATAAAATTAATTCTTGATGTGTACTTGTTTTTTTTTTGTTTGTTTTTATAAACATTTGTTTCTAATTAACCCATAGATGGGACCCTAACAGGTACTACCACTCAGAGTGGAGCTGGGAGCAATGGTGATGAAGGGGTGCTCCACATTCTCCAGAACTGGAACCTCACCATCAGATAGAGTTAAAATATCATTCCCAGGACATGAGGACCCTCAGCTACCGCCTTCTAGCACATACATGATAAAAAGTTTTGGGCTTGCCATAAAGGCAATAGGGTTGGAACAATCATTTAGGTGCTAGGGCTTGATATGACCAGCCGATTGATCGGAGGGGGCCTCTCCAACTGCCCCAAAAAAACAAAGTATTCCAGAAGATAATTTTTTTTGTAGATAGTAAATTAAGTCAGAATTGAATTTTTTCATGAAACGTTCATCAGGAAAAATTAAGTGTTGGGTGTTGTCTAGCCAGAGTTAAGTTTTTTTCAAAATTAAAACAAAAAATGAGAAAATATTAGAAAAAAAATATTAAATGGAGAAAAAAAAAAAAAAAAAAAAAAAAATGAGAAAATATTAGAAAAAAATATTAAATGGAGAAAAAAAAATTTTTTTCTCTCATATTTGCTCATCTTACTTGAGTGGTTTGTGTGATGGGAGGTAAATGGCCACACAGCTCCTTTTTTTAGGGGCGAGAGGTTTGTAAAGTGGAGGTTCCAGGACGTGTTCAAAAAAGTATGCAGTATAATTTTGTAGTTCCTATCCAGCTTTTTCTCCAGGCGTTTCATTAAAGTCCAAGGTTAAATTAAAACTCAAAGTACAAATCTAGTTGACAAACTATCCTGATGCTTTATGGGAAAAATCTTCATCATATAAGTCAGTTTATATAAGTTAACAAAATATTTCACAAAATATGTGGGACAACATTTAACAGTGTAATTGGAGACAAAAAGAAAAAAAAAACGCTAAAAAAAAAATTTTTTAAAATGATTAGGGATCATAAGTCCAATAAGAGTTTATGACAAAAAAGACATCTCTAATAATAAATGCAAATGCCAGTGTGGCATATTTTTTAAACTCTACTCCTAGAGACCATAGCCCAACATATCATACCATTTTGGAATTGGAGACAAAAAATACTAAAAAAACAATGCTTAAAAGATTATGGAGCATAAATACAATAAGAATAAGTAAAGTTTTCAGGGTGGCCCTAAAGTCGTTATCAGCCAACCATCAAAGGAGTCTATCCCCTTTTCACCAGCGCTATACCAAGGAGATTGTTTTTGCGTCTGAGGTGGAGCGCCACACCTACCATCAGCTCCTTACTTTACCGCACAGATCCCTGTGCTAATCATACACCGAGTTGGCGAGGGCCGGTATCGAACTAGGAACCTTATGCTTTCCAGCCGAACGCTCTACCAACTGGGCTAAGACATAAAAAAAATATCATCTCTAATAATAAATGTGAATGCCAGTGTGGCACATTTTTTTAAACTTTACTCCTAGTGACCCTAACCCAACATATCATACCATTTTGGAATCAGGCCAACGCCATGAGAAAATTAAAAACATTCCAGGTAGACACACAATCCTGAAATATTGGATTCCCAAACATTGCACTTGTTTTTTAAAATTTTACTCCTAGTGACCCTAACCCAACATATCATACCATTTTAGAATCAGGCCAACTCCATGAGAAAATTAAAAACATTCTAGGTAGACACACAATCCTGAAATATTGGATTCCTAAATTTTAAACATTGCACTTCTTTTTGGGATTTTTTTAAATTTAGAAAAAAAAATAAAATAAACTTATCACTTCTTTCACTAAACGCACCATTTTTCATTGGATGTATTCATTCACTCAACCCAACCATGAGTAGGACATAATCAGGGCAGGGAGTCAGGGTCAGAAATAATTAAGGAGACAGTGGAGTTGGTGTCGGTAAAACTATACAGTATCCAATACCAGTTGAATTTACAATTTATATGGCCCTAGTTTAGTCTATTCTGTATTTCTAGTTGTTAGTTTCAAGTGACGACCGCAATAATCAGTTTCTTCAACTGAAACAAGTATTCTGCCCGCAACACTCCCAGTAGTTCTTACACAATTCATCAAAAGTTCACTTCACTTTAAGATTCACTTACACGACACACCGTTCTCTTCACTGAAAAAGACATTTTCCCAAGAGAACTAGCCTCGGCATTTATTTCTCTCAGTGGCCAAACTACTTCAGCTAACAGGGGTGACAGCAATTCCACCACTCATATTCAGGAGGTTGCGAGTTCAATCTCGAGTCACTCGCTATATCCCCCTCGTGCAGGCCAGACACGCTTAGTCCTTGAGGGCAGGGAATTCTTAATTCCATAGTCCGTACCTTCACCATTCACCCTGTGCTTTCTGTTACAGTATTTATTTATTATTTGCAAAGATATATATATATATACGTATAAAAAGTCTTACATTATAACATTTCTTTATCTATTTCTTCTATATCCTTTCAAAGATTTTGTCTAATTCTGTTAGATTTTTTTGTTTGGTTTGGTTTGTTTTACAGCATTTAATGCCGATAAAGTTTTGAAATAAATCAATTCTTAATGGATAATACAATTTTTTTTTATAAACATATTTTTCTATTTAACCCATAGATGGGACCCTAACAGGTACTACCACTCCGGGTCAGAGTGAACCAGGGAGCAATGGTGATGAAGGGGTGCTCCACATTCCCCAAACCTCCAAAACTGGAACCTCACCATCAGATAGAGTTTAACGTCATTCCCAGGACATGTAGACCCACAGCCACCGCCTTCTAGCACCCATATGATAAAAAGGGGTTGGGGCTTGCCATAAGGGCAATAGGGTTGGGAAAATCATATAGGTGCTAGGGCTTGACGTGACCAGCCGATTGATCGGAGGGGGCCTCTCCGACCGCCCGTCTAGCCCAAGATAGGGTCAAAGTTTTTTTTTAAATTTAAAAAAAAAAAAATAAAATAAAATAAACTTATCACTTCTTTCACTAAATTGTGGTGGTGAACAAAAAATACATATATAAGGGTAATTCCATGTCAAATCCTCCAGGTCATGTCACTTATTCTGAAATTTTGTGTACGTCTGGACTATGTTAAAGTTAGACAATCCCCAAAATTTAGCATTTTTGGATTCCTTGGGCCAAAACGTTATTATAAGCCAATTTTTAGGAGTAGGGAAGCTCTAGAACTCATTTTACTGACAAAAATAGATTACAAAAAGTTGTTATTTTTTGCGCAACTCCTTCACACCCAAAAAGATTTGGAGGGTTAAAAATCAACATAACTTGGCCAATTTTTGGAATTGGAAGCTCAAATTTTGGGGATTGTCTAACTTTAACATAGTTCACACCTGGACAAAATTTCAGAAAAACTGAAGTGGGTGTGTGGCAATTTTACTTTTTTTCTGGATGATTTAACATGGAATTCCCATAAGGATAAAGTATAACAGGTCAATTTAGTGACTGTTATAGCATATGACCAAACATGGATCACTATTGTACTTTAGCTAGTATTAAATGCTTGTCTTACTGCAAAAATAAAGTCCATGCTATATTTAACACGTACCACACGTGTACAGGTTAGGCAGAAGGCCCTATTAATGTGGGACCACTCACGAAATGAAGCTCATGGGTGGCGGGTGCAAAAAATGTGTTGATACTGTCGGCATTCGCCCTCAAGGGGGGCACTCCAGGCACTGGGCAATGAACCCAGTCCTGCCCCTTTAAATCAAGGGGACAGGTATTGCCTGGGAGGATAGCTCCCTGGGATCAACGCTGATAATCATAACCACAGTCCAGGGCCAAAGCCACTGGAGCCCCCGCCCAGAGTCCATACACACACAAAGCGTGATCGAATTCAAAAGTAGAAGAGAAATAGTTAAATAAGAAAATCACATTCGGTTAAAACTACTTACCAATCCTGGTGAATGAATTTTATGCTTCCAGTGCAGACACATGGGTGGTAGAGGGGTTTGTCCGGAGTGCCCTCACACCGACATACACGGCAAATATCTGAAATGATATAAAAACACAAAAAATTAGACATAAATTTTTTTTTTTTATGGTAGAAAATATTAGATTTGTCAAGATTCAATTTATGTAAGTTCATCATTTTCACAAAAAGAAATGTGTCTCTTAAGCTAGGTCAAAACATATCCTTTGTATCTTAGAGGCAGTAACAATTCTTTTGTCCTACCCATTCTTGTGTAGACAGAGGAGACCAAAACATTCCCTAGCACTATTTGCTGGAGATTTCATCGAACCTACAGTGTCTGAATGAATTTATTTTTTTCATTTTCTTTGTTTTTTCTCTTTCCCATCTTCTTGAAACTCTAATGTCTTCTTTTCTTACCCCCTTTTATTAAAAGCAATCCTCTATATAATCTTATATAGAAATCAATTCATGTTAAAATAAGTGTAATATTTTTATAGTCGTTCTTATTTAGTTCTTCTAATTCAATATATTTTATTATATTATGATGGGATGCATACTTTTGCTCGTACATTTATAAAGTAAGTAAAGTCGTTGGGCCGTAATGTCGGTAATCAGCCAATCAGCAAGGGAGTCTATCCCCTTTTCACTAGCGCTAGACCAAGGAGATTATTTTAGCGTCTGAGGTGGAGCGCCACACCTACCATCAGCTCCTTACTTTACTGCACAGATCCCTGTGCTACTGATACGCTGAGTTGGCAAGGGCGGGTATCGAACTAGGGACCTTGTGGATTCTAGCCGAAATAAATAGCACTCTATGACGGCCTTTACATACATACAGATGCGTGTATTAAAACAGTTAAAATCCCCTTCATATTCTGTGGGTGATGATAGCCGAGAGGGTAAGATGTCCGACTGCTGCTGAAACGATCAGATTTCTAACCTGGCTGTAGGTAGCTCACAAAATGTCTAGCCACACTGAAGAGATTTGATAAATCAAAACACGTGTCTGGAGGACTATATACGCTCCCCTTCCTCCTGGGGTTGAGCACTTTGGAAGGGGATCTCACTGACAGCTGCCAACTAAAGTGTAAACGCGACGCTCCCCTATAAAATAATATCTGTTAATAATATCTGACGAAGAGAGGACGTGAATGAAAATGTACATATGTAAGAAAAATATTTTAAAATATGGAGGTATGGTAGAGAAATAAAAAATGTTTTTTTTATATTTTTATTCTTTATTCATAGTCAATTTTATTCTCACGGATTATAGTTTTCGTGTGATATGAAAAAAACCTAATCCTTGTTAGATGTGGTTAGAATTGGAAATAATGGCTGATTTGTTAAGTTGGCAAAGATTTTTTTTTTTTACAATTGATTGGTTTTGTTAGTGTGGCCTGGAAAAAGTTAATAGTATGTTTAAAATCTAACATGTGGTAGAAAAGGGCGTTTCTGTAATAATTTATTTTAATGGCTCTTTTGTGTTCATATATCCTTTTATTTAAATTTCATTGTTTTAACAATGTAATTTTTGTCACATTCTTTGCAGGGAATAGAATAAATGCCAGCATTAGATATGGCTTTGGTGTTTGTAGTTAGTTAGTTAGTTCATTCTGATGAGGTCTTTGATGAAATAAAGACAAAATATTAAGTTTTACCCATGAATTTAATTGATTGTGTTGGTTTATCTATTTTTTCCATTTATATTTTCACATTTTGTCAGATTTTTTTCAAACTGTGTTTCTTCAATAATAAGTTAAGGTAGCGTGAACATGGTGTCAAAGGCATATGGTTACGGACAGTTTCCCACCTATGCAATCTTCAGACCAAGTGGAAAAAGGATTCGGTGGTTAAGCTATATATACTGTGGTTTGGTCTTTTAAGGGTAATCTGAACATTAGTTACATAAATGAGAGTAACCTCCCCTTGTTTGTTTCACTTTGAGGAAGCCTTATGTTTTGGTCGGGCATTTTCATTTCACCGTAAATCTACACTGAAAATACGAATTTGCTCGAATCAATACAACTGCATGTTTTAACATAAAACGTGTTTTTAACTGTGGTTGTACATTATTTGAAATGAACTTAATTGTTATTAAGAACACATTTTATGATTAGTATTATCTGCTTTATTCGGACTATTGTCCCCATCTTTATTGTTATTTGTACAACGTTTCGGACGATATGCCCTCCGGCCCTCTTCAGGTATTTCTTGTCGAACTCAGGAACTTTCTTGTCGTAGTCGGGAACCATCACGGAACTTTGAACCTAACCCTTTATTCAGTCCACGGGGGTATCCTGTTCTCATTCCGCTAACCATAGCCGGAGTAGGAGTTGTGTTAATTATTTTTCTATTACATTACAATCATCAAGCCTCATCTCAAACATTCAAAGAAATAACATTTTATGATATTTTTGTGTTGAAACATGCAGTTGTATTGATTCAAACAAATTTGTATTTTCAATGTAGATTTATGGTGAAATGAAAATGGCCTACAAAAACATACAGCTTCCTCAAAGTAAAAAAAAAACAAGGGGAGGTTACTCTCATTTATGTAACTAATGTTCAGATTACCCTTTTAAGGAGGAGGAATGGGATTTGATTAATCAGGTGCTATGTGTAGCTGGTTGTTTTATCTACTCTCTATAGTAGGTGATGGATTGGATTGTCATGGGGGGGGGGTTATTGCCCTTTGCTGACTCATTTATTGGGGGCGGGGTTCATTTACTCTGCTTTTCCTTGTGAAGGGGTCCTTCTTTTTTGCTTGTTGTATGGAGGAGGTGTGTTGTTTGATGGATTCTATTAGGGTCTCTTTTTTTTTTTCGCTTTGCAAGAGGGGGTATTTTTGTTTTTTTATTCTTTTTATTTTGCTGTATATTGTTTAAGGTGTTGTTTCATTTCTTTCTTTTTTCCTTCCTTTTATTTGAGGGGAGGGGATTTTGGAATTTTTTTTTAGTTGGCTTAGTATCATTAATATTTTTCCTTCATTTGTTCTAAATAAGCCGGGTTAGCACCATTGGTAAGAGCATCCACCTAGGAAACACAAAGTTCCTAGTTCGTTAACCAGCCCTCACCAACTCAGTGTATGAGTAGCATAGAGATCAGTGTGTTAAAGAGAGGAGCTGATGGTAGGTGTGATGATCCAACTCAGACACTAAAAAACAATCTCCTTGGTCTAGCGCTAGTGAAAAGGGGATAGACTCCCTTGCTGTATGGTTGATACTGACTTTAAGCAACCCCAACAACTTTACTCTACTTATTCTTCAGGAACTATATTGGGGGGAGGGGGGTATGTTAGTTTTTCGGAAAATATTTTTTAATGCTATCTCACAGTAGTCTTCTACATTGCTGAAGATGACTTTTTTTTAATGAGTTGTGAGATAATCTATACCCAATGTAAAGTGGGGTGTTGTTTGGTTTTCTGTTAGAATCCCATCTAAGAGTTTAATAGATAAAAAATTTGAATACACTACAAGAATGAATAAAACAAAAATATTTTCAGCATAAAATAACCCTAGACAGGTTGACATGCTGTTAAAATCGATCATTAAAACCTAAAAAAAAAATTTTTTCTATTTTTTCAAAACTAACAAATTTCTATGAAATAGGAAAGTGGTATGACAGAAAGGACCAAAAATTATCTCAGAATTTTTTTCCACGAATTAAAATGATGAACTTACTTAAATTGAATATTAATGAATTAAACAGAATATTCAATTTATTTGAAATGAATATTTGGATGGTTGGTTGGATTTTTTTACAGCATGTCAACCCTTGTTGGGTTATTCTATGCCAAAGATGTTTTACATTATTCATTCTTGATGGGTACTAAATTTTTTTGAAACTCATTTTTTCTATTTAACCCATAGATGGGACCATAACAGGTACTACCACTGTGGGGCAGAGTGGACCTGGGAGTAATGGTGATGAAGGAGTACTCCACATTCCCCAGAGGTTCAGAATTGGAACTTCACCATCAGATAGAGTTTAACGTCATTCCCAGGACATGTAGACCCGCAGCCACCGCCTCCTAGCACCCATATGATAAAAGGGGTTGGGGCTTGCCATAAGGGCAATAGGGTTGGGAAAATCATATAGGTGCTAGGGCTTGACGCATCAGATAGAGTTTAACATCATACCCAGGACATTGAGACCCAAAGCCACCGCCTTCAAGCACATATATGATAAAAAGGACTGGGGCTTGCAATAAGGGCAATACGGTTGGGACAATCATTTAGATACTAGGGCTTGACATGGCCAGCCAATTGATCGGAGTGGGCCTCTCTAACCCACCGTCTAGCCTAAATAAGGACCAAAGTGAACGAGTATTTGAAAAAAGTCAGTAAGGAACATTGAGAAAATTTACATTGGTCCATGTATAGTACTTTTTTTCTTTTCTTTTTTTTTAAAGGACAGCAAAACGAATAATTTACATTTTTTTGACAGTTATTTGATTGATATATAAAAACGGCTCATAAATATTTTCTTAACTAAAAGCAAATATTTATTTTTGAGAGTGGCCTTGGCATATTGACTGCCTGATTACTGCAGGTGGGGGGTAGGGGCTATAATATACAGACTACTTCAGTCAGTAGAGCATCCACTACAAGTCTCCAGATTCGATACCAGCCCTCACCAACTCAGCGCATGATGGAAGATTGATCGGAAGGCACAAAACATTTCTCCTATCAAAAGTCATTACATGGTTCTTGCAAATTCTCTACTTTAAAAAAAAAAAAAAAAAAAAAAAAAAAAGGTGAGGGTCGGGGTTATAATATGCAGACTACTTCAGTCGGTAGAGCATCCACCTCAGAACCACAAGGTTCCAGATTCGATACCAGCCCCACCAACTCAGCACATGATTTAGTTGGTTGGTTGCATTTTATGGCAGGTCAACTCTTGTTGGGTTATTTTATGCCAAATATGTTTTATTTTATTCCTTCTTTTTCAAACTCAATTTTTTTTAAACTCATCTTTTTCTATTTAACCCCTAACAGGTACTTTCACTATGAGTCAGCGTGGACCTGGCAGCAACGATGACAAAGAGATGCTCCACATTTCCCAGAACTCCAGAATTGGAACTTCACAATCAGACAGAGTTTAACGTCATACCCAGGACATGAAAACCCTCAGCACCGCCTTCTAGCACATATATGATTAAAAGGGTTGGGGCTTGCCAAGAAGGGCAATAGGGTTGGGACAATCATATAGGTGCTAGAGCTTGACGTGACCAGCCAATTAATCAGAGGTGGGCTTTTCTGACCACCCATCTAGCCTAAGAATGGACCAAAGTGGACTGTTGCATGTCATGGACTGCTCAGCCACCAGGGTTCCATCTTTAAGCATCACAGGTTGCCACCCACAATCAACAGGTGGCCCCATGGGGGCGGTGGGCTACCCCACTGCAAAGGTGCAGTCAGTTTATTCTAAAGCCCCAGATGACAGGGCTGAACTCAGCGTATGTGTAGCATAGCATAGTGGGGAGCTGATGGTAAGTGTGGTGCTCCAGCACACTTGTAAAAGCAATCATGTAAGCACTAGTAATAGTGCTGTCCAGCTGATACAGATAACAGACCACTCTGCTGACTTTACTAAATCATTGATTCTATGTACCAAGTATTCAATGCTAAAAATATAAAGCAATTATAATTATCAAGACTAACAGAAAAAATTTTTTAAAAAAGGGGAAGAGTAAGAGGAAAATAATTTAACAAATTCCTCATCTAATTAAAATGAATTTGCATATTGATATGTCATTAACTCTTAACATCCTGTTGAGAATTTTTCAAGTCCAGAGCCCCATTCCTATAAGGATTTATCAATAAATGGCTGAAAATGGCCTTTTCATTTAACTCTTAACATCGTGTTGAGAATTGTTTTTAAGTCCAGAGTCCCATTCCTATAAGGATTTATCAAGAATGTTAAAAATGGCCTTTTCATTTAAAATTACCTGTTATTTCTCTTAAATCTAAGACTTCTAAATATGTTTAATATTACATTTAAACAAAGGCTATCGTTTAAAGTAGATTAGAAAAATGAATGTGACTTCCAGCTGGGCAGAATGAGGCGGTATAGGATATTAAGAGTTAAAGTTACCTGTTATTTCCTGTAAATCATAGATTGCTAAATATGTTTAATATTACATTTAAACAAAGGCTATCGTTTGGGGTGGATGAGAAAAACAAACGTGACTTCCGGCCGGATGGAATGAGGCGGTATAGGATGTTAAGGGAAACAAAGAAATTGAACCATAAAGGATTCTGATTAGTTGAATATAAATTAACTTAGCAGTAGAGAAAATCTTTTAAGTTTCAATATCAGGTGAAGTTTAGTTTGCTTTAAATATGAAGCCTAAAGCAACCTTTTTTTATTATTATCTTAGTTCATTTGATTTATGTACCAAGTGTAAAAAATAAAAAATTAAAATTAACTAATTATAAATATCAAGGCTAAAAAAGAAAGAAAAAAAAAATGGAAAACTGGAACAAGACTGAAAATGTCAAAAAAAGAAAAACAATATAAAATTCCTTTGGTATTAACATTACCATCTCAAATATAAATAGGATGTTGGTTGGTTGGAATTTTACGGCATGTCAACCCTTGGGTTGTTTTTTTTTGCTGAAGACATTTTGGTTTTATTCATTCTTGTTGGGTATTCAAATCTTTTTCAACACCCACCAACACATACATACACACACGCACGCACGCACGCACGCACTAGAAGTACCTGATTCCTGACTGGACTAAAATGATTTTAGAAACACCAGTGAGGAAGAGATGGGGGAAGAGGAAAATAATAATAATAAATTCTGGTTATTTCCTATAACTCCAACCTAAAAAAGGGGAACCACTGAATGAATTTTATCTATTAATTAATATACCCATTATTTTCCCATTAAACTAACCCTAACACCATCTTTTTTCCTAGTAGATCAATAAATAAATAATTTATAAAATTCATTCAGAGTGGTTTCCCTTCTTTTAGGTTGGAGTTATAGGAAATACTCTAATTTCCTTATCAAATTAAAATGAATTTACAGTGATATGCCATTAAACAAAGAAATCAAACCATAAAGGATTTTGATTAGCTGAATATAAATTAATTTCTCTGAATTTTTGAGATGAGGCTTGATAATTAGTATTATTTGGATTATTCAGACTATTTTCATTGTTATCTGTACAATGTTTCAGCCGATGTGCCCTCCGGCCTTCTTCAAGTATTTCTTTTCAAACTTGGGAACCTTCTTGTCATAATCAGGAGCCATCACAGATCTTTGAACCTAACCCTTTATTCAGTCCACAGGAGTATCCTGTTCTCATCCCGCTAACCATAGCTAGGGTACAGGTGTTAATCTGTATTAATTATTATTCTATGTAACTGTTGCCCTTGACCAGGATTGAACCTGCAGCCTAGAGATAACTGTCACTCAGAACTGTCATAACCTAACTCCTTTATCCACTATGCTATGTGTCCAATTTAAATTAATTTAGCAGAAGAGAAAATCTTTTAAGTACCAATATGAGATGAGATTTGGTTTGGTTTAAATATGAAGCATAGAGCAACCTTTTTTTAAATCTTAGTTTATTTGATTCACGTACAAAGTGTTCAATTCTAAAAAAAAAAATTTAAATTAAAAAAAATTTTAAACTAATTATAAGGTTGAAGGATCCTAGATTGAGAAAGTTCTGGTTCTGAATAAAAATGTGATCACATAAAATATATGCCTTGGTTGTGACTATATGAACCAATGGCAGCCTTGACGAAATCAAGGACACAGATCAGACCAGTCAACAAAAGTTAAAAGAATTGCCTAACTACAGACTACAAGAAACAGAAGTTATAAGAAATGTCCCAGCTACAAGATACAGCAGATAGGAAATCTAGCTATGAAGCCAGCTACTCAAGTAAGAAAAGACTTAAATATGCGGGAGACATAACCACGGATGTCTCCCCAAAAGACAAGTAAATAAAATAAAGGTTTTTTGGTTTAAATATGAAACCCAAAGCAACCTTTTTTTAAATCTTAGTTTAGTTGATTTATGTACCAAGTGTTCAATTCTATAAAATAAAATAAAATGAACTACTTATAAATATCAAGGCTAAAAATAAAGAGAAAAAAACTTATAAAATGGAACAAGACTGAAAATGTCAAAAAATAAATAAATAAATAAAATTCCTTTAACATTATAATCTCAAATATAAAAAGGATGTTGGTTGGTTGGTTGGAATTTTACGGCATGTCAACCCTTGGGTTGTTTTTTGCTGAAGACATTTTGATTTTATTCATTCTTGTTGGGCATTCAAATTTTAATTATAATGGAAACAAGATAAAAAAAAAATTAAAAAAAACAATATAAAATGCCTTTGGTATTAACATTACAATCACAAATATAAAGAGTTTGGTTGGGTGAAAAGATTAAATATAACAAATCTTTATATAAGACTATAAGCGGCTACCCAGCATTGCCAGGGTAGATGGGGTTTTTTTTTTAAAGTTTGTCTCACAGATCCATTATTACTGAATCCTCGCAGGATGCCCCATTAATATCCCTATGTAAAAAAGACCTTGCATTGATTCGGCCCAATTGGGCATCAGGAAAAAAAGTGCACAGACACTCTGAAAAGATAAATCAGCGTCTCCTATTTAAAATATTCAAACCACCAAAGGGTCCACAACTGAAGATATGGAATGATGTCATTGTCATCTGTGACAGACTTCCAAAAGATTTAAAATATCAAATGCAAAAAAAAAAAAAAAAAAAATCATCGCTGTTACTATTTAAATTTTATTTTTCAAATATCTTCATGAATATAAATAAGATCTTTATTATTTTTGCTTAAAAAGCAAGATCTGGTGATAGTGAATGTGTATATATATTTCCTTTGGTGTTAATGTTTTGATTTCATAGTTTCATCCGGATATACATGCTCACATACATAGACAGACACAATTACCCTTTATATATGTATAAATAGAAGATAATACTTTAATTCATAACTACCGGACATGTTTTGTTTTGGGTTTTTTTCTTAAAGGGATAAAAACAGGTTAAATCTTTCTTGTTACTACTTGAAAAACATCAAAAAATAATATCTACTCAGGAATGCTCATACATTTTTTTTTATTTACTTTATATACCTAAAAGGTGTGTGGAAGTATGTAGCATAATGGTTCAAATGGCTCAAGTTCATATTAAGGTGAATTGGGCTCTTAAACCTTGGTTAGGCAACCAGTCTAGAAGAAGGAAAACAGAATTAAAACCTGTGTCACACCCTACTCATGCAGTGGGTTTAGTGTGTGTGTGTATATAGGGACTTAATTGCAGATTCACCGTTACGGCGTATAGCTAACCCTCGCGTTTGAGGACTCTAGTGAATTTCATTTCCGCTTAGAAATGTAGCGATTATTTATTCTCCTATATTTGACAGCTGCCTCTGGCCGTACGGGTTAAAAGGTGATACCTTGAAACACGTGTCTGTGGATTACTTATTTATTATATATATATATATATATATATATATATATATATATATATATGGGCAGCATTCTTTCATTTATACATGTAGAATTAAACAAAAGGCACGTCTCCTGTTTAACAATTTTATTAATGATCTTTTCGAGCTTTCTGGCCAACATTTTTACATTTGGATGGAATCCGTGGATTAGTCAAAAGTTTTTATCCCAAGTACTTTCAGAACTTTGAAGTGCCATCATCAGGAGTGATGTGTTTGTGCTCCAGTTTTTTTTTTCAAGTCAGTAGTAGTGAGAGTACCGAAAGTACTTGGGATAAAAACATCAGTGGACTAATCCACAGATTCCATTCAAATGTAAAAAAGTTGTCCAGAAAGCTCGAAAAGATTGTTAATAAAATTGTTAAACAGCAGACATGCCTTTTGTTTATATATATATATATATATATATATATATATATATATATAATATATAAAAAGGTGACTATTTTAAAATACACAAAAATATCAACTAATTATTGGCTTTGTTTCTTTGATTAATGGCATAAACCTTCATGGGTTATTTCATGCCAAAGCCATCCTTGTAAAAGAACAGTAGTGATTCTATTTAACCCAAAGCTGGGGGGATGAGGCAGTTTATACTTTTCTTAAGGATGTAGAATAATCATAATAAGTTCCAATTACCATCGAATTGGTAAGACACGGCAACAAGTAGCTGTAACTCAATACGGATCTAACCTTGTTGCAATCCTACTGAAGAATGCCAGAGTATTTATAAAGCCTCATAACATCATAGAAACCAAGCAGCCAATCATTCTCAAGGAATGGAATCACCTAAATACATGAATGGACTATTCTTGAGTTCCATAAGTACCAGCTGTTTTGGGCATTTCTTCAGTTGTGCTTAGCCAGTTGCTGTTGTCCAAACCAACAGTATACTGACTGATTTCAATAAAGGATAATAGTCCAAAAGTGAATGTAATGGTATGACTGGAGTTCCAACTCACTTATTACTACAACTAGAAAAAATAGAAACCATCAGGTGCAAGTATTTCAGTTTTAATGAATACATATATATTAAATTAAGGGCTGGTTTAGCTCAATCCTTAGAGCGTCTGACCAGGAACCACAAAGTTCCAGGTTCGATACCACCCCTCGCCAACTCAGCATATCGGTAGCAGAGGGATCTGTGCAGTAAAGTGACGAGAGGTGTGGCGCTCCACCTCAGATAGCAAAACAATCTTCTCGGTCTAGTGAAACAGGCATAGACTCCCTCGCTGTATGGCTGATACTGACTTTAGGCCAAACTGACGACTTTACTTACTTATATATTAAATTAGAAAGATTCACAAAACTAAATAAGAACACATAAAAGATTACACTTATTTTATTCTATTTCTATATGAAATTATAAATAGGATTGATTTAACATGTCTGAGAATAAAACAATAACACCATATAATTATTTATTAAAATCGATTTTGTTAAAACCAGTATGCAAATTATCCACACCATATACTATGTAAACCTTTATTTCTTAGTGATATATAAAACACATTGCAGGATTTTAAATGTATTAATAACATGAGCTGTTTTGACACAAAGCTAACTCAGTTAGACCTTCATAGAAACATTGTTAATAGATAAGATGCTAATCAAGATTAAATAAAGATTATTCAATTATCATTCAGAATATAACTTAAATAAGTAAGAGAATTGTAACATTGGTGGTGATGTAGTTTTGGTTACAGACAGACATACTGTAGCATAATTATTATGGTCTATGGGGAATTTGGGGATTGAAAAGAAAACTTTCTGGAGAAGGAGAAGAAAAAAAAAATAAGAACAAAAAGAAGTTACAGTTTGGAAGGGTAAACACAACAGAGGAGGCCAGCCATTGACCAACCAATGACCCCAGAACTAGGTTTAAAAATAAAAACAGAAGTTCCAGGTTTTGAGCGGAAATGGAGTTGACCTTCCCCCACC
>CM042166.1:28921338-28988838 GCA_023376005.1 Doryteuthis pealeii | reverse complement strand
AAGCCAAAACTCATGAACACAAGGTAATCTAGTTTGTTTAAGGTATATTTTATTAAGCTAGAATGTTCAGCTAGTGAAGAAAAAATGTTTTGTGTCTTATCTGTTACTAGAAGTGGCTACCCGGCGTTGCCTGGATAGAGAAGGGTAGAAAAAAAAAAATTAGTCTTGCAGATCCATTATTACTGAATTGCAATTTTTATTCTAACAGGATGCCCTATTAAAATCCCTACTTAAAAAGACCTTGCGTTGATCCGACCAGATGGGGAGTCAGAAAAAATGTTCACAAACACTCTGAAAAGAAAAATTAATATCTATTTAAAATATTAAATGCAACCCCCCCCCCCGAAAAAAAAACCAAAAAGACAGAATCCCATGTTGCTACTATTTAGATTTAATTAATTAATTATCTGCAAGAATTCAAATCAATTTTTATTATTTTTGCTCAAAAATCAAGATCTGGTGATAGTGAATGTGTGAGATATATATATATATATATATATATATATATATATATATATATATATATATATATATATATATATATTTACTTTTGTAATTGATTTCTTTTAGTAGTTTCCTCCACACTCACACACACACACACTGCCCTTTATATATGTATAGATTAGTTCATTTACTGCTATTTAAAAAAAAAACGTATGCAAACATCATCTAAGTAAGCTAATTCTAAAAATTTGTTTTTTTGCTAGGTGAGGTGGGGTGGGGGGTCGGTAGAAATGGCATTTTTACAATATCTTTCAGTAATTTTCACCTTTAGTTGTCAAAATTCCTAGCAAATAAGACAATTAGAGTAACCTCCCTTAACTTTCACTTTGAACTAAGTCAGTAGCTATTTTGAAAGTCTCCGTGCGAAATGAACAAATCTTAGAAACTTTTTCGAAACAATACAACTGCATGCTTTAATACAAAAATATCATAAAATGTGTTCTTAAAAACAATTAAGTTCATTTCAGATAATGTGCACACCCAATTTTATGCTAGGAATTTTAACAACTAAAGGTGAAAATTACCTATTTTTCAAGATGACTTTTCAGTAAAAAATTATAATTTTTGTCACTAATAATAAATTTAATTATCTTGCTGAAAATCCATCCAACAGTGGTGGGATGGTTATGGTCATTGGAAATGGACACAGCAACACAAGTCCAAATACTGGATGAGGCTGGTTGCATTTCACATTATACTAATACCATTGGGAAAGGTATGAATGCAACTATTCTCAAATTAGCAATTAGACAGCAATCTAAATACAGCACAATAACAAAACATTTTGAAGTGCATATTAATAGACCACAGCTTCCCATCCACACAGACATGCAAACACACAGAAAGTGGATAATACTCCTAAGCACACACACACACACACACACACACACACAGGTTAAACATGGATTTAGGTGCCCTAAACTCGTACAAATATTTGTCCAACCCTAACGCCACAAACAGAGAGGATAGTGGCTACAACCAGCCACCTCTGTCTCACATTCCATCAGCCAGCCAAAGCATCAGGAGAAAAGAGGTTATCCAAACATCAATGACCTACCGATAGAGGGACACCCCAACCCCAGCTAACAAAAGCCCACAGATGACTGGAGTTCCAGCAACCCCAACTATAAAGACGCCAAAAGCAACATAAAACAGTCAGTTTAGATTTTCTTGATAAAGGAAGGTCATGCGTCCAAAATATAGAATGAAATAAAATGAAACTTAATACTTATCATCCAACAGTTTCTTATTTATTTCACATCCCATGCTTTACACAAAATTTTTAAAAAATACATTATAGACACACACACACACACACACATATATATATATATACACAAAACATATATACTAATATAATATATTCACACTAAGAACCTGACTCATCATATATATATATATATATATATATATATGGAGGCATGTGTTGTAATGGTTAGAGTCGTAGGAAATTAACTCATTGACCAGAGTTCAAATCCTGTACGAGGTTGTTTGTATTTCCTATAGCACTAATACCCTTGGGAAAGGTATGCATCCAACTACTCTCCCTCCAGCTATGGTTAAATAGTAAGGCAGACTGGGCTCTTTAACCTTGGCTAGGTACCCAGTCTAGGAGAAGGAAAACTCTGAATTCAAACCTGTTAAACTCCACTTAAGAAATTGACCTTGTGTCACATCCTGCTTGTGCGGAGGGGTTGGTGTGTGTGTGTGTGTGTGTGTGTATATATATATATATATATATATATTTTTTTTTTTTTTATTTCTAAACTCAACTGGTGTGAAAAAAACAGATAACTGAGTTTTCAAAATAAAAAGATTTACAAAATCATATCTGGAAAAAAAATTCTAAAAAAAATGAAGAAAAGACCAACACACCAGTACTAATAAAATAATCATCAGTATCGTAATGTAGCAACCAAAAGAGAAAAAAAAGACGACGGTGATTTCTAAGTTATTTATGTAAAAAGTGCTCAATATGTTAAGTAGAGCAAAATTATGAGAAAAATAAACAAATATTTTCAAGTAAGTACCAAACGAGGCCATATGAGTATAGCTGATTACTTACAGTAACATACTGACAAAAGGTCAGAGGTTATGTGTCAAATATTCTCAACCAATCCTACCTCCTCCTTTCACTTAGCCATGTGGTTGGGAAATAAACAACAGCAGCAAGAAGCAGCATGTAAAATCTCACAGTTTCTAGTGCTTATTAAGTCTGACTGAAAATCCAATGGAAAAAACTAACAAATCAGATTATTTTTATTATTTCTTTTTTAATGCCATAAACTCTTTGGGTTATTTTATGCCGAATCAAGTCATTTTAATAAACAAAAGACTCATGTTGCTTACAGTACTAATACAAATGAAGTTAGTTAATCCTTATCAATATTCTTGAAATTGAACACTTGATTAGTAGACACTTATATCATGTTGGTTGTTTTACGGCATATCAATCCTTTTTGGGTTATTTGATGCCTAATCAAGTCATTTTGATAAACAAAAGACTTGTGTTGCTTACAGTACTAATACAAATGAAGTTAGATAAATGGTTGGTTGGTTGTTTTACGGCATATCAATCCTTTTTGGGTTATTTGATGCCTAATCAAGTCATTTTGATAAACAAAAGACTCGTGTTGCTTATAGTACTAATACAAATGAAGTTAGATAAATGGTTGGTTGGTTGTTTTGTTTTACGGCATATCAACCCTTTTCGGGTTATTTGATGCAGAATCAAGTCATTCTGATAAACAAAAGACTCATGTTGCCTACAGTATCAGGTGTTGCTTAAGTGGTCAATCAATTAAGTATTGAACAGGCTCATCACTGCTTAACTTCAAGAACTGGTGGTTTGTGTGACTTGACTGTAATGTAACCCAAAGGTTGACATGCCATATAATCCAGCCAACCCACTAACAGAGAGATTGTTGTTTGGTTGTACTACGGCATATCAACCATCTTCATGCCATTTAATGCTGAATCAAGTCATTTAGATAAACATAAGACTCATGTTGCTTACAGTATCAGCTTTTGCTTAAGTGATCATTCAAGTATTGAACAGGCTCATCACTGCTTAACTTCATGAACCGGCGATTACAGTGTGATTTGACTGTAATGTAACCCAAGAGTTGACATGCCATAAAAACCAACCAACCAAGTTGTTTTTACAGCATATCAACCCTTTTTAGATTATTTGATGCTGAATCAAGTCATTTTGATAAAGAAGACTCACATTGCTCATAGTACCTGCTATTGCTTAAGTGGTCACTCAATTAAGTACTGAACAGGCTCATCATTGCTTAACATTGGTTATCTAGCGGGAACCAGTGCTTTCAACATGACTTGACTATAATTATTATAAGTAGATACACAAATGGCCAATGCACAATAAGTATTAGGTGTGTTCAAGACTTGTTTGATGAAGGCTTTAATGACAAATGAAACATAATTGCAAATTCTTAAAAAAATAAATAATTTTTTTTTTAAAAGCCATGGTGTCCTCATTTTTTTTAAGGGGATCACCTTGCAATATATAAATAGTTAAGAATTTATGAATTTCTAAGAAAAAACTTTTTAAGAGAAATCTTTTTTGGAACAAAATTATTTTTACTGGACTCTTTCAAACCATGAAATAAATATGTAAAAATATTAAGGAACTGAAAATTGAAAAATAAAAACAAACTTAGATTTTTTTTAAATTTTTAAAGAAAAACTTTATAAATTCTTAACTAATTTAGAAGCATACACAAAGATTTATATTACACACACACACACACACACACAAGGTGTGTCAAAAAAGTATCGAGATTGAAGCTGTATCTACCAAGATAGAAAGTTATAGTTATTCTATTTATTGGATGTAATACAACATAGCAGGTATTTAAAAAGTTATTTTTTAAGTTTAAAGTGATGTTATTTATATAAATTAATACTACTAGCAAATACATGCACCCTCAGAGTGCAAGTATTTAAGCTTTGATATAATAAAATATCATATTAAATTAGAAAGGCTAATGAAACTGACTAAGAATGCAGATAAAAAGATTTTAGACAGGTGGGGGGAGGGTATAATCGAAGAATAGAACAACTTTGAAACTAACTATTCCATCATTTTCCATTACTCCCCTCTTTCATTGGTAAATTTTCCTAATTTAACTATTTAGTTAAAATAGGAAGTAAAGGATAATATTACAGTTATTTATTCTTGTAAATAAATTTCTTTTAAGATTTATCCACGAGATTTTTGTTTATATTTCTTAAGATAAAACCAAACAATTAGAAATCAATAATACCAAGCACATATTTATTAAAATAAAATTTTAAATATCAATATGCAAATTAGCCTTCTCGTTCAAACTGTAAACCGCTATTTTGTTGTATATATAAATACAATTGCATGTTATTAGTACGTAGATATGGTCAACAGTATTAATAATGTAATACAATTTTTATTAATAACTGAAGGTTTAAAAGAATGAAATCATGGAGAATTTGACGTAAATAATTAAGGGAATTGTGACTTTAGTAGTAATATAGTTTCGGTTACAGACAGAAAAACACACAATCTCCATTATAATAAGATATATGTGTATATATGCCATATTAAAATGAAAATGTTGAATAATCTTGTGGTAAACTTTTTTAAAAAAGAAAAAAAAACCTTGATATCCCTACTTTTTATTCCCCAAATAATGGGTTCTAGCATGGAGATACATAAAATTTAAGTCCAGAATCAGAAAGAACATACAATTTTACATAAGAATGCAAAGTTTTATCAAAATTGTTCCAAAAATAAAGAAATGGTGAAAAAATTACTAAATTTCTGGGTTTCAATTAGTCCGTAATTTGACTTTTTTTTTTTTTTTTTTTTTTTTTTTTTTTAAAAACAAAATCATGTCCACTTTTGTACCCCCAATTTCGGGGCTTTAAATTCTCCTTTTGAACCACTGGGGATATTTGCATAATTCAAACAGTTCTGAACTCCATTTCCAAAGCTCTATATAACTAACGTGAAAAAATAACAATAACCTCAAATAAAAAAAAATCAACTGGGAATGCTAGTTATAACGTTTTGGTCTGTTAGACCTTCACAGAAACGTTATAACATCGACATCACTACCTAAAATAAACATCCATCTTGTACAACATCCCGTGTTTGTCTACCTTTCTCCACATGTTGTCAGATTAATTTCCTCTTATTTCTCCCACACACACACACACACACACACACATATATATATATATGTGTAGAAAATAGAAAAACACAAAGTAATCCAAAATGATTAATTTATTCTTGATGGTCAAGTCGACATTATAATGTTTCAGTTTTAGCAAACCTTCATCAGGACTTGAGATAAATACTTCATGTTTTTCTATTTTCTACATACTGTCAGATTTATTTCCCTATTTACTCCCATATATATATATATATATATATATATATATATATATATATATATATATATATATATATATATATATATATATATATATATATATATATATATATATATAAAAGAGTTTTATAGCTTTCAGAAATCTTCTGACGAAGAGATCTTTACCCCGAAATATTAAGAATAAATCAAAGGTAAACAAACAACATCATAGTTATCTAATTTTTCTTTACACTTGCATTGTGATAGCCTTCAAAACCAACCACCAAACCAATATATATATATATATATATATATATTTCAAATTTATATATATATACATTTCAAATTTCTTAATATTGTCAGATTTATTTCCCTATTTACTCCCATCATAAGGCAAACTCTATTCAATTTATTTGACTTTTGTTACTGGCCGTTTTCCCCAACAAATATTTACCAAATTCATAGCACACACACATACACACACCTCCCCCACCTCAGCTACTGATGTCACATTAACCCTTTTACTATTTTAAGACAGAGGACAGTACTTAATGACAGCTTCTAAGTAATAACTGAAAGGACAAGCAAAGCTTAACAACACAGCTAACTCACAACACTGCTCACCAATTCTAATCCTAATGATGGTGTGACAACTCGCAAGGAGTGAAATGAAAATCTTCTTATAATGGGGATTCTGTGTCTGTAATTGAAACTACATCATGTAGAGATCTGTGGAGCGATTTGAATCCAACTGTGTTAGTATTATCATTACAAGCATTTAGCTGAAAAACGCTGACATTTTCAAATTTGCGACCTTAATCAGTTAAATTTGCAATTTCTCGAGTATTTCTTAACCAATCTTTAAAAAATGTATATAGTTGGAAAGAGAATAGAGTAATCTTTCTAAATATGTAATTTAATGGGGATTCTGTGTAACTGAAACTACATCACTGTAGAGATCAGTGGTTCGATTTGAATCCAACTGTGTTGCCAGCTGAGTTAGTATTATCATTACAAGCATTTAGCTGAAAAACGCTGACATTTTCAAATTTGCGACCTTAATCAGTTAAATTTGCAATTTCTCAAGTATTTCTTAACCAATCTTAAAAAAATGTATATAGTTGGAAAGAGAATAGAGTAATCTTTCTAAATATGTAATTTAATGGGGATTCTGTGTCTGTAACTGAAACTACATCACTGTAGAGATCTGTGGAGCGATTTGAATCCAACTGTGTTGCCAGCTGAGTTAGTATACTGTTGGTTGGAACAACAGCATCTAAGCACAACCAAATTGGTTTAGCTCAGTCAGTAGAGCACCCACCACAGAATCGCAAGGTTCTGGGTTCAATACTGGTCCCTATCAATTCAGTGTATGAGTTTGGGTAATCTGAACTGTGAGGTAAAGTGGGGAGTTGACAATAGGTGTGGCGCTCCACCTTGACAAAAAAAAAATCCCTGGTCTAGCACTAGTGAAAAGGGGATAGACTTCCTCGATGTATGGCTGATACCAACAATAGGACACTCTGCCAACTTTACTTACTTTTTTTATTACATTTTACAAACAAAAAACAAATTTTGCAAATTCTAAAAAAAATTACTACGGTGCCCTCATTTTTAAGAGGTCCACCAAGACAATTTTTGCCTGACCCGCTCTTCATCATCATGTTGCGCTATTAGCACGGATATCCATGACAATCTCTCTCCGGCTGTCCCTATCACTCATTCATCTCAGGAGGTCCTCTACCAGCATCCGCACAGAGCTGGTCAATGTGCTGGCTTCCACAGTAGGACATCACTTATGATTTCGTTCTTGCTTCTCCAGCGATGTCCTGCATGTCTTGTCCGTCTTACTCGGATGGTTTGGGTGATATGGGGCAGGTGGCCGTACAGCCGTTTTCTCATGGGGGTGTTATTTCCATGTTTTGTTTAGGATCGCACGCAGCATTCTTGTGCAGCTCCCATCTAGTTTATTCTCTAGGCGCTTTGTTAGGGTCAAAGTTCTGCAGCCGTACAGCAGCACTGACACAACAACGGATTGGAAGAATTGTCTCAACTTCACAAAACATCGGCCTATATGTAAAAACTCTGATAAAACTGAGTTCATGTCTTTTAAAAACAAAAGAGACATCTCAACTCTTGATGGCAAACTTCTAAACTCAGTAGAACAATCTAAGTACTTAGGCAGTAATATCTCATCCACAGAAAGCAATGTTAATGCATGTAGAGGAAAGGCATGGTCCGCTATAAATAAATTATCAGTCATATGGAAATCTAAACTCACAGACAAGTTAGGCTATACTTATCCTGCATATGTTACAAACAAGATAGCAACAAACTTCTTAAAATAGTAAACCAGTTTACATACCTCAGTAAATAATAATTTATCTACAGAAAGTTATGTCAATACACATAAGAAAGGCATGGACTACTATAGACAGAGTATCATATGGAAATCTGTTCTCTCTAATAAGAAAAGGCAAGATTTCTTCCAAGATGTAGCCATGTCAGTGTTACTGTATGGCTGCACCACTTGTACTCAAATGGAATGCTTGGAGAAAAAGCTAAATAGGAACTGTACAAGGATGTTACATGCAGTCTAGAACAAATCCTAGAAGCAGGACCTCACAAAAGTGCAGCTATATGGACACTTACCTCCTATCACACAGACCATCCAAGTAAACCATCAAATATCATAGACAATAATGCACTGAAAAATCCTCAGTTTTGCAATAATAGGCGGGGGGGGGGGCATATTTTTCATTTGAACTTTAGTTATAATTTAGTCATTTAATTTCATTTTGATAAAATAAAATGACAACATTCCCTGGTTTAGATACCGAAATAGTTAGATTTTCTGATCAATTTTTTGGCCAAATTTTGCAAAACTGAGAAATTTTCAGTGCATTTTTCTCTACAATCTCTGATGCAATTTCCTCAAAAATTGGTCCAAGTTCAAGATCTAATTTTTTGTTATCAGTACTTAATAGACCAATACACAACTGTTAGTGTTTCATGTAATATGATATTTTTAAAAAGTGAAAAATCGACCAACCCTTTTTATATATATATATATATATATATGTATGTATAAAGGGTGGCTTACGGGTGAATATGGGCACGATCGTTGGAGGTGCAGAGGATTCAGTGGATTTAACCCTGATGATTCTAGCGATGAAACTCGAGTAGGTTTCTGTTGTATCTATTTCTTCAATATATATATATAAGTACCAAAATCAGAAGTTCCACTGGGTCAGACATGTCTCTAAGTTCACAGACAAGTGGAGGCATGCAGTTGTCAAGTGGTATCCTAGAGACTGGAAATTACCACTTGGAAGACCTCTAGGACAATAGGAAGATGAAATTGTCAGGTGATTCTGGCCAACATGGTGAAGATGAGTAAGATCAAGAATGGAATGAAAGGGCGTTGTGCCCAGTGATGAGGAAAACATCAAACATGTCTAATAAAGAGAATAAGGGATTATATATCTCATGCACAAAGCGGCTTCCAGTCTATAACTGCTGATGAGGCATAATAGGCCGAAATGTACATATAGAGATTGACTTTTTCTCGATTTGTTTACGCCTTACATTTGAACAGATATATTCGCCTAATTCCTTAATTATCAACTAATTAATTTTCAAATTAGGCACATATTCTCCCAAAAATTGTCGTC
Source organism: Doryteuthis pealeii (assembly GCA_023376005.1). Lineage (NCBI taxonomy): Eukaryota > Metazoa > Mollusca > Cephalopoda > Myopsida > Loliginidae > Doryteuthis > Doryteuthis pealeii. Next base: position 28,979,288 of record CM042166.1, on the reverse strand, counting down.
TATCGCCATATCAAACAAACTGTTTGCATACTTTCATATATATATATATATATAATATGAAGAAAAAGTGATAAGACAAACAGGAATATTTCTTTTAGGTTGTTTATTTTAATCAACTAGTTTCAATCTTAGGTCATCATTAGGAGAAAATTTCTTGTTTGAAGAAATTGTTTTTAGAGAGTTTTGAAAAATTATTATTAACAAAATTAAAAGATTTTTTAAGTGTTCGACAAGCCCCTATAATCCAGGTAGAGAAGTGCGTTAGAAGTAGAGAGTCCATCTCTCTCTCTCTCATATATATATATATATATATATATATATATATATATGAGGAAATAACAGACCGGGTAAAATCCAACAAAATGTTATTAAAAGTTGACGAATAAAAGTACTTTGAAATTGTTTTGTTCTATCCACTTTTAATCATATATATATATATATATATATATATATATATATATATAATATATGATTAAAAGTGGATAGAACAAAAACAATTTCAAAGTACTTTTATTCGTCAACTTTTAATAACATTATATATATATATATATATATATATATATATATATATATATATATGCAAACACTAATTGCTATTAAGCTTCTAGGATTCTTCCATATTCTGATTTTTTTTTTCAGGTGGAAAAGCAATTCTGTAATTAGCAGTTAAATGACCTGCAGTTATTTCCCTTTTCACATAACTTTGTTGTCAATTTATATTTACAAATTACTCAGAAACTGGTTGTCCAATTGTAGTGGAAATTGCTTTATTCAAATTAAATATTTTAACAGAATTAAGAAAATAAAAATTACATGACAATCTGCTATTTTTACTGCATTACAGTAATAAGCACCTAAATATATAGAAACCAGTTTACTAATAGATAAGAGTGGTTTTCTTACAAAATACATCATGTAGAAACTAATAGGATTTTCTTTTCAGAAAAATCTGAAAATTAACTTATTTCTTTCTAAGTAGTAAAGTCGTCAGAGTGGCCTAAAATCGGTATCAGCCAGATAGCGAGGGAGCCTATCACCTTTTCACTAGCACTAGACCAAGGAGATGGTTTTTGCGTCTGAGGCAAAGTGTCACTCCTACCATCAGCTCCTCACTTTACCACACATATCCATGTGCTAATCATACACCGAGTTGGCAAGAGCCAGAATCGAACCAGGAACCTTGTGGTTCCCAGTCGGACAGTCTACCAACTGAGCTAAGCCGACCCTAGGCCAGCTAAAAACACGATACTATAGCCCTATAATCATCATTTCATGAAGGCTTTGTTGGCTATTACATCTTTTGCTCTCTCATTATTCTGATTCTGCCATCACTCGACTGGGAAGGTCCGACAGAATATGAGATCAATAAACAATCAAATGAGAACAAATTTAACAAATTCCTTAATTTCATACACTGATCTCTGGATCAAACTAAAAAAATGTCAACCAGTTTGTAACTTCCAAAAGTTTAAGAAGCACCACTCTAGACCAGTGGTTTTCAAACTGTGGTCCGGGAAGCACAGGGATCAGCAATATTAACAGTAGGGGTCTGCAGACACTGCAAGGGTGTCTTGAAATTTTTTATTATCCAATTCATTATAAAACCACAAATTCTTATTACTGATAAATACTTATGGAAATTCAGTTTAAACAGCAACCACCCCCAAAATTTTGGCTTAGCATGGCTTCCAAGTATCTATTGTCTCAAAAGATAGTCAAAATGCTGCAAATTTTTGCAGCAACATACTTATATGAAAAAGCATTTACAGCACTTACCAATATGGTGACCTAATACAGATTGTTGTGCAAAGTGAATTGCAGGTATCTTTGTCATCAAGAATTGATTTGTTTTATGGCATACCAACCATGGTGGGTCATTTAATGCCAGCAAAGTTTGAAAAGTTTTGTAGCGATAGTTTGATAGAAAAGTTTTTTAAACTCAACTTTTTTTGTAAACAAATTTTCTATTTAACCCATAGATGGAACACCAAAAGGTATCACCACTCCAGGTCAAAGTGGACCTGGGAGCAATGGTGATGAAGGGGTGCTCTACATTCCCCAGAACTCTAGAACTGGAATCTCACCATCATAGAGTTTAACATCATTCCCATGATATGACCCTCGGCCATTGCCTTCTAGCACATAGGAGAAAAGGGGTTGAAGGTTGCCATAAGAGCAATAGGGTTGGGACAATCATATAGGTGCTAGGGTTTGACGTGACCAGCCAATCGGTCAAAAGGGTCTCTCCAGCTACCTGTCTAGCCTAAGTAAGGACCAAAGTGGGGTGTTGCAGGTCATGAACTTTTTCCTCCAAGTGTTTTGTTAGAATCCAGGTGTTACAACCATACAGTAGTAAAGAAAGCAAGGGAACATTTGCACACCATGGTAGTCAACGCTTGTACAACACGAATATCACTCTCTAAATTTTCATGATTATTATCCAGTGACAAACCGAAGCAAGATAACTGGTAATCATGTCAATCGCAGGTGTTAAATCAGAGTTGTCCTTCTCCTAGTTGGATAACCTAACAAGGAATAAGGGGTCCAACACTACCAGAAATTATGTTCTAGATGGCCGTTGAGCTAATAGCTTCCTCCGCCCTTGTTTTTCATCCTGCAGGGTGTCTAGCCACCCTCCTCATCAGATAAAATCTGTGGGGTTACTGGTTTAGTCGGTTAATACAGTAGTATTGACGTGGCTAGACATACATATGTAAGCCAGTGTCCAAAAACATGGCACAATGTTCATAGTTATGTTTAACCATATGCAACAAAAGCCTGCTTTGATAGAGCGTCCACCTAGGAATCAGAAGGTTCCAGGTTCGATACCGGCCCTCGCCAACTGGGCACATGAGTAGCACAGGATCTGTGCGGTAAAGTGAGAAGCTGATGATAGATGTAGCGCTCCACCTCAGACACTAAAACAATCTCCTTGGTCTAGTGCTAGTGAAAAGGGAATAGACTGATACTGACATTAGGCCGCCCAGCTGATGAAGTAGCGGAGGGCCCTATTGTCAGTATCAGAGAGATTGCTTTTTGTGTCTGAGGTGGGGTGCCACATCTACCCATTTTACCACACCCAAGCTGTGCTACTCATGCTCTGAGTTGAAGAGGGCTGGTATCAAACCAGAACCTTGTGGTTCCTAGGCAGATGCTCTATGACTGAGCTAGGACTGCTCAAGTATGGTTGACCAACAATGACAAAACCTAATATTACTCACAACGTATATAATTTCCAATATTAAAAAACAACCATAAAGGGGCAACACTCAAGTTTAAATAGTATTTTGTGTACCAGCTGTGCACAAATACAGATCACCTGAACCCACACAGTTTGTTAAGCAATTAATAAATAAGACAATCACGAACAACATTTTTCTTGTATACTTTTGATTTTTCGGACTGTTGACTTCATCTTTATTGTGGTATGTAAAATCACAACGTTTCGGCTGCTGTATCCTCCAGCCTTCCTCAAGTGTTTCCTGTGTATTCAAGCATAGCAATGACAGAAACGTGGTGATTTTATTTTACATACAATAAAGATGAGGACAACAGTTCAAAAAGAAAAATCAAAATTATACACATCAAACCTCATCTCAAAAAATTCAGACAAACAACATTTTTCTTTTTCCATGTTTGTTTACGAGCAAGGATTTTTGTTATTACCTAAATTCTTGCAGCTGGTGGAGCTATGAGGAGGAAATTTCCTAATAGACATATTTAATTAAGATAGTTACGNATAATCTATAGAAGCAAAACCAATTCTTATCAAAAGAGCAATTTAATACAAGAAACTAATCTAATCAAATATTTTAACATCACGAACTTTGAACCTCACCCTTTGTTCAGTCCACAGTGTATCCTGTTCTAATTTTGCTAACTATAGCTGCGGTACAGATGTTAAGCTGTTAATTATTATTTTATGTTACTGTGCCCCTGACCAGGATTGAAACTGCAATCTATAGATAACTGTCACTTAGAACTGTCTTAACCTAACTCCTTTATGTGTCCAATTCCAAGAAAATTCATAAAATGTGTTTTTAATTGTGCTTGCACATTATTTGAAATGAACTTAATTGTTATTAAGAACACATTTTATGATATTTTTGTGTTAAAACATGCAGTTGTATTGATTCAAACAAATTAGTATCTTCAGTGTAGATTTATAGTGAAATGAAAATGGTGAACCAAAACAAACTGCTTCCTCAAAGTGAAACATACAAGGGAGGTTTACTCTCATTTATGTAGTAATGTTCAGATAACCATGTACCCAAAACAAACATACAAAACCACATTGCCCTTCACACTAATCAAGAATGGTGTGTTCTGCTGTGAGGTTATAGCTGTCGGTCTCAGTGTTCAAAAAGTCAGATATAGAACACAAATCAAAAGTTACTTAAAAACAAAAAAAACTTTAAACATAGCAACTTTTAACATAAGAACCTTAAAGCAATAAACCAATTACCCAGATTATCATATGAAATGTATTTAATTAAATGCATAAATCTTTAGTGTGGAATTACTGTTATATTTTTAATTTAAAATCTGTTTTTTATTTTCAGCATTTTGCCCTTATCACATCGGTCACTTCACACTAGTGGTCTTAAGATTGATGATTTGGTGAGTTTTTAAAGATTTTATAACATTTTTATATATTAATATATATATTATATATATATATATATATATTCTAAACTGTAATGGTTTTGGAAAAACCCAGATAATTCAGTTTGCAAATAAAGTTTGCAAGTTTGTATCTGGGGGAAAAAAAAAATTAAAAAAAGAAAAGACCAAGACACTGTACTTATCTGAAAATAATCATCAGTATCATAATGTAGTGGCTAAAAGAAAAAACAAAACTCTAAAATATGTGTTCTTAATAACAATTAAGTACATTTCAAATAATGCACAAGCACAATTAAGAACACATTTTATGATATTTTCATGTTAAAACATGCAGTTATATTGATTCAAACAATTTACGTATTTTCAGTGTAGATTTACAGTGAATGAAAACGGCCGACCAAAACAAACTGCTTCCTCAAAGTAAAACAACAAGGGGAAGTTACTCTCATTTATGTAACCTTCCAGTGAATGTTATTTCTATACCTTAAAAGAAAGAAAACATTAAACAGAATTTGATTTCTCTTTGTTTTGCTTTACAGTGTATCAACCTTTTTCAGGTATTTAATGCTGAATCAAGTCATTTTGATAAACAAAAGACTCTGGTTGATCTGTTTTGTGTGAGATGGATAGATAAAAAACACCACATGCAAAAGTAAACTTTTTGTACATTATACATATACATCCACACATATGCAATGTGGGAGTAAAATGTATGAGTTTTTGAAAAACATATACAATGTGTATAGATGTTATATATATATATATTTACCAACCCCTCCGCACGAGCAGGATGTACACAAGGTCAATTTCTTTAAGCGGAGTTCAACAGGCTTGAATTCAGAGTTTTCTTCTCCTAGACCAGTTGCCTAACCAAGATTAAAGAGCCTAGTCTGCCCTACTATTTATCCAAAGCTGGAGGGAGAGTAGGATTCATACCTTTCCCAAAGGTATTAGCGCTAAGTGAAAGGCAATTACCATGTCCAGGATTTGAACTCCGGCCGACGAGTCCATTTCCCATGACTTTGACCATTACACCATGTGCTTCCATAGATGTATATATGTATGTTTACCAATTTATATATGTGCAAATATCAACAGCATATCAACCCTTTTCAGGTCATTTAATGCAAAATCAAGTCCTTTTGATAAACAAAGGACTCAGGTTGCTTATAGTACCTGCTATTGCTTAAATGGTCACCCAATTAAGTATTGAACAGGCTCATCACTGCTTAACTTCGGTGATCTAGCAGTAACCAACATTAAGCATGACTTGACTATAGTATAGAACTTTGTGTTTTTTTTCTATACCTGCTGTTATAATTTAAGTTCATTTGAACAAGAATTGGTCAAGTGATTAGACTTATATATATATATAAGAATAATAAATTCAGTTGTTAGTGTGGTGGTGGTTTTTCTTTTGTTTTTCTTTCTTTTTTAAATTTTTGATTTCTTAAGTATTATTTGGTCTCATTAGCCAGCCTTTTTGTATCACTATTTTAGGTTATTGCTGACTCTTTGTCTAATATACTAACCTAAATGATATACATTATTATACAAAAGTACTAATATGATAATATGCATTATTACAAAAGTAAAAAAAAAACTAATATAATATACATTATTATACAAAAAGCACTAACCTAAATAAAATACGTTATTATACAAAAAGCACTAACCTAAATAAAATACATTATTATACAAAAGCACTAACCTAAATAAAATACAAAACACTTAAATAAATATTATACAAAAAGCACTAACCTAAATAAAATACATATTATACAAAAGCACTAACCTAAATAAAATACGTTATTATACAAAAAGCACTAACCTAAATAAAATACGTTATTATACAAAAACACTAACCTAAATAAAATACGTACGTTATTATACAAAGCACTAACCTAAATAAAATACGTTATTATACAAAAAGCACTAACCTAATAAAATACGTTATTATACAAAAAGCACTAACCTAAATAAAATACGTTATTATACAAAAAGCACTAACCTAAATAAAATACGTTATTATACAAAAAGCACTAACCTAAATAAAATACATTATTATACAAAAAGCACTAACCTAATTTATTATACAAAAAGCACTAACCTAAATAAAATACATTATTATAAAATACATTATTATACAAAAAGCACTAACCTAAATAAAATACATTATTATACAAAAAGCACTAACCTAAAATAAATACATTATTATACAAAAAGCACTAACCTAAATAAAATACATTATTATACAAAAGTACTAACCTAAATAAAATACATTATTATACAAAAAGTACTAACCTAAATAAAATACAATTATACAAAAAAGTACTAACTAAATAAAATACATTATTATACAAAAAGCACTAACCTAAATAAAATACATTATTATACAAAAAAAGCACTAACCTAAATAAAATACATTATATACAAAAAGCACTAACTAATAAAATAAAATACATTATTATACAAAAAGCACTAACCTAAATAAAATACATTATTACAAAAAGCACTAACCTAATAAAATACATTATTATACAAAAAGCACCAACCTAAATAAAATACATTATTATACAAAAAGCACCAACCTAAATAAAATACATTATTATACAAAAAGTATGAACCCAAGTGATATACATTATTATACAAAAAGTATGAACCCAAGTGATATACATTATTATACAAAAAAGTATGAACCCAAGTGTATACATTATATACAAAAAAGTATGAACCCAAGTGATATACATTATTATACAAAAAGTATGAACCCAAATTATACAAAAAGTATGAACCCAAGTGATATACATTATTATACAAAAAGTATGAACCTAAATGATATACATTATTATACAAAAAACAAAAGTATGAACCTAAATGATATACATTATTATACAAAAAGTATGAACCTAAATGATATACATTATTATACAAAAAGTATGAACCTAAATGATATACATTATTATACAAAAAGTATGAACCTAAATGATATACAAAAAGTATGAACCTAAATATATACATTATTAAAAAAAATTACTTTCTCATATACTAAATTTAGGTATTTTTTTAATAATATAAATAAATAATTATTTTTGTTTATAAATAATGTTTACTCTTAGCTACAGAATAATGAATGATAATAATAAAAAAAAGAATATTAATAACCTGATGATTTTATCTTTCTTGAAAAATTAGTTTCATATACAGGGTATGGGTATGAAGGAGAATTAGCTTAGGGCAGGGATTCCCAAACTTTTCAACCTGAGGGTCACAAAGCTTTACTTGGGAGGGTTCATCTCTGCAATTTTAAAAAGGACAAAAAAAAACTTAGTTAAATTCGCAAAGTAATATTCATAATTTATTAAAATGAGGCATCTGATGTTTGCAATCATAAAAATGTTAGCCCTGTCGGCTGGGACTTTTAGAATACTCGGATTGCACCTCGGCAGAGGGGTAAGACCCTTCCAGTGAGCCGTTAGTGGTGATCTGTGATGCTTAAGAATGGAACCCTGGTGACTGAGCAGTCCAAGACATGCAAGACTCAACTTTAATCCTTACTTAGGCTAGACGAGCAGTCAGTAAACCCCCCTCTGAACAATCAGCTGGTCAGATCAAGCCCTAGCACCTATATGATTGTTCCAACCCTATTGCCCTTATGGTGGGCCCCAACCCTTTTTATCATATGTGCTACAAGGTAGTGGCTGAGGGTCTTATTGTCCTGGGGATGATATTAAACTCTATCTAATAGTGAAGTTCCAATTATGGAGCTCTGAGGAATGTAGAGTATCCCTTTATCACCATTACTCCCAGGTCCACTCTGACTCGTAGTACCTGTTAGGATTCCATCTATGGGTTAAATGGTGGAGCGCCACACCTACCATCAGCTTCTTACTTTACTGCACAGATCTCTGTACTACTCATACGCTGAGTTGGCGAGGGCCGGTATTGAACTAGAGACCTTGTGGTTTCTAGCTTAACGCTCTACCGACCGAGAAAACCCTATGCAGTACTAAACATGCTCACTACTTGCTGGGTGTGGGTGATATGTTTAGGGAATCATCCAGATAGAAGAAACATGTGGTTCTTATAGAAATTTCAGATGTGGCAAACAAGAAACTTTGTGTTCAAATCTTCTGAACATTGAAGATCGAGTTCCATCTGCAGTTGTAATGGTTGAAAAGCCGAAGAGAAAACTTTAACCCCTTATTTACCAGAACGCCCCAAACTGCCCAGCGATCAAAATGCCGGACTGCCTGTAGATGCCCATTAAGTTGGAATTCCCGAATGATTGTTTCTTTACATCCGGGACATTGTAAGTGTCTAATGGCGACCAACTTAGTTCTATACAAATGGCTATTGTGGATAGCAATGGTAGATAAAGTGTTAAAAGTTGGGTGAAAGGCAGTGTGGTTGGGGACCCCAAAATTAGAATATCTATCTCCCTTCTTAGTGTGACAGATGCCAAATAATGAACACATAGGTAGGTAGCTAGTTACAATGTTATTAGTGCATAGATAAGTGTTTTTCAAGAAAATTTTGGAATTCTTATAAGTGCAACTTTTGATTGGTTGCATATTGTAATAACTTTATTTAAAAATTATCACAATATCTGTTTTCTATCTTTTTGATTTTTCAGGCTCTTGTCTCATCTTTATTAGGAAATATACAGTTATTTCCTAGAAGTCTAACATGATCAAAGGGGAACCACTCTTGACTGATAAATTATTTATTTTCCCATTAAACTAACCCTAAACCCTAACCTGTCTTCTTTTTCCCTAGTAGATCAATAAATAAATAAATAATTTATCAGTCAAGAGTGGTTGCCCTTAGATCATGTTAGACTTATAGGAAATAGCCAAATATACATACACAACATTTTGGCCAGTGTACTCTCCGGCCTTCTCCTGGTGTTTCTTGTAATCCATTGGGAGGCAGTCTGCTCTCACTCTGCTACAAGTGTCAAGACTTTTTCTATCTATGCATAGCAATGATTCAAATTGGTGAAATAATTTTGAACAGTTTGAGTGTTGTGCAAACAAAGCGCTGAAGAATTTATAATCTCATTTAAATAATGACGTCATTAGTATTATCTGCATTATTCGGACTATTGTCCTCAATTTCATTGTTATCTGTACAACGTTTCAGATGATATGCCCTCTGGCCTTCTTCAGGTATTTCTTCTTGGACTCGGGAACCTTCTTGGACTCGGACCTTCTTTTTGAATTTGAGAACCTTCTTCTTCTCATAATCGGGAGCCATCACGGAACTTTGAACCTAACCCTTTATTCTGTTCTCATTCTACTAACCATAGCTGGGGTAGAGGCGTTAAGCTGTGTTAATTATTATTCTATCTTACTGCTGCCCTTGACCAGGATTGAATCTGCAGTCTAGAGATTAGGACAATAGCCCGAATAACGCAGATAATACTAATCATCAAGCCTCATCTGAAAAATTCAGAGAAATAATGATGTCATTGTTTTTGCATATCTGAGAGCAGTTTGCCTCAATGGATTACATTATGGTCAAGTCATGCTGAAAGCACTGGTTCCCAATAGATCACTGAGGTTAAGCAGCGATGAGCCTGTTCAATACTTAATTGGGTGACCACTTAAGCAATAGCAGGTACTGTAAGCAACTTGAGTGCTTTGTTTATCAAGATGATTTGATTCAGCATTAAATGACCCAAAAGAGGGTTGATATGTTGTATGCCACCGTTGGACTTTGACAAACAATGAGGAACATGTATAACAAATATATTTTTATTTTTTGATGGTGATGCTTATAGACTTCAGCTAAAATCCTAGACTTTATATAGTCTTAGAATTCCCACATGACCACACCTCCTTGACCGTGACACCCACACAGTTTTCTTGCAGACATACCTCTTCATCCACATGGCCTGTTTTTTTATTGGTCATTAGTTACAACAAAGCATTTCCTGTGTTTATTCTTGGCCATGGCTTACACCCATGCATTTCCTGTGTTTATTCTTGGCCATGGCTTACACCCATGCATTTCCTGTGTTTATTCTTGGTCATGGGTCACACCCACGCATTTCCTGTGTATATCCTTGGTCATGGGTTACACCCACGCATTTCCTGTGTATATCCTTGGTCATGGTTACACCCACGCCTTTCCTGTGTATATCCTTGGTCATGGGTTACACCCACGCCTTTCCTGTGTATATCCTTGGTCATGGGTCACACCCACGCATTTCCTGTGTTTATCCTTGGTCATGGGTCACACCCACGCATTTCCTGTGGTTATGTGTTGGTTATCACACCTGTCTTCTGGTAAATACTTTGATTTTATCCACGGACAGATGTATCATCCAGTGTCACTTTTGGTCAAAGCAATATATTACAGATATGTTACGAAAAAAAAAACCTATCAAACAAACAAACAAACCCAATGGATTACAAGGAACACCCGAAGAAGACCGGAGGGTACTTGGTCAAAAACGTTGTGTATTTATATATTTCACAATAAAGATGAGGACAACAGTTGGAAAAATCAAAATAATACATATCAAGCGTCATCTAAAAAAAAAAAAATCCCACAAATAATCTGTTTTCTGTTATGTTTGTGCCTGATGGTCTTTTGTACCATGTTGGTATAAATTTGTGCCTCTCTATACGTTGAATGTTTGTATTGTATTTATTCTAGGTGACTACAGTTGTTCCTCAAGACAAAGAAAAACAAAAGCTCAAGGTTTCTCTCCTTTTCTCTGTTGTATCATCTGCAGTTGGAAAGATGTTGTAGCACCAAATTTTTTTTATTTTTAAAAATTTTTTTATTATACATGGTTTCACCTTTAAACCTAACCTCCTCTCTCACTCACTTACTCACTTTTTTTTTTAGTGATGACTGTTACTATTAATTATTATTAGGGAGTGATTTCTGTTATGTGAATTCAGGTGTAGAAAATAGAAAAACAAAGTATTCCAACCATTCTGATCAGTCGGCTGGTCATGTCAAATCCTAGCACCTATATGATTCCCCCAACTCTATTTCCCTTATGGCAACCCCCAAATCTTCTTATCACATGGGTGCTAGAAGGCGGTGGCTGAGGGTCTACATGTCCTGGGAATGACGTTAAACTCTCTGATGGTGAGGTTCCAGTTCTGGAGGTTTGGGGAATGTGGAGCACTCCTTCATCACCATTGCTCCCTGGTCCACTCTGACCCAGAGTGGTAGTACCTGTTAGGGTCCCATCTATGGGTTAAATAGAAAAACATGAGTTGATAAACAAAATTGTATTATGCATTAAGAATGAATTTATTTCACAACTTTGTCGGCATTAAATGACCCAATGAGGTTGATATGCCCTAAAAAAAAAAGGAAAAAAAAAGATAGACTGGTTGCTTAATCAAGGTTAAAGAGCCCTACTATTTACCCATAGCTGGATGTGTTACATAATTATTGGATCCCTAATACTTATATAAGGTAGTGTAGAAACATAATGGTGATTAGTGCAGCTGATGGCCTTGAGAGTGAGTGACGGCGCTTGACCTCACTCTCACCTTGCCTTCCGGGAATAAATCGTGAGAACCGGAAGGCATAGAAGACACTGTCTTCCAGTTTAAGGATAGTAAGTAAGAGTCAGTTAGCAAGTAGGAGCCGAGCTCGTAGGATGTGCGCAGATGTCTGGTTTGGGGATTTACAAATAAAGTAACATCAAAGTAAATCGAAGTCTTGTGTTTATTACCTAAAAACTAACAATGACACAGGGCTTCTGATAAGGAGAAATCCCTAACAGAAACCAGACCCGAAGTCCCCAAGAAAGTCCAGACCTTAGAAGAGACCAGACCAAGATGTTAGAAGATAGAACCAAAGCCGGCCAGAAGAAAAGACGACTAGAAGTAAGAAGTAAGAAAGGGTATACAACAGATGGAGAGTAGTTAGATTCATACCTTTCCCAAGGGTATTAGTGCTATGTGAACTGTAGCTTCGTCCAGGATTTGAACTCTGGTCAACGAGTCCATTTCCTATGACTAACCATTACACTATGCACCCCCAACCATCGTAAAGTCGACGGAGTGGCCTATTGTCATCTTCAGCTGGACAGTAAAGGCGTCTATCTCCTTTTCACTAGTGGTAGAGAAGAGAGATTGTTTTTTGGGGCCAGACGTGGAGTGCCACATCTACCATCAACTCCTCACTTTATCACACTGATCCAAGCTCTACTACTCATGTGCCGTATTGGCGAGAACCGATATCGAACCCGGAACCTTGTGGTTCCTAGAGAGCTGGTTTAGCTCAGTCGGTAGAGCATCCACCAAGGAACCTCAAGGTTCCAGGTTCAATACTGGCCCTCAGCAGATAAGTGTCACAGTTGGGATCTGTGTGGTAAAGTGACAAGTTGATGGTAGGTGTAGCACTCCACCTCAGACACAAAAACGATCTCCCTTGTCTTGCACTAGTGAAAAGGGTATAGACTCCTTCAATGTCTGGCTGATACTAATAATAGGCCACTCTGCCGACTTTACTTGAATAATGTAGTTAAATGTTTTTTAGTAGAAAGCTAGGTAACATTGTACAAAAAGCACTCCTTTTAAGTAATTAATTAGTATTATTATTAGACCAATTCTGTTTATATCAGTTATACTAATATTAACTTCAGAAAGGTTTCTTATTAATATATATTTCATAATTAATATTTAATTGTGGACACTACCTTTTCTTTAACATTGGATTTTTTATTGCTTGTTAATTTTTTTTTTTTTCCTTTCTCTCCTTTTTTCATGTTTTTGGAGAATTTTGGGATTTTGGGTTTGGTTTGAGGAAAAAGCAAAAAAAAAAAAAAAAAAATGAATGTATGTTTGTTTTTCAGGATTTTGCCTAGCTGTGGAAGCAAGTGCCTTTTTATTACAATTTAAAACGTACAGAAATGGGTTTAAATAAATGTCTAAAAATTGGCAAAATATCTGATTGAAATTTTCATTAGCTCACTGGTAGGAAGGAAAAATTATTATATCATTATCATGTAGCATGGATATCGATGACAATTCTCTGCCAACTGTCTATCATGCATCACCCCTCTGAGGTCCTCTCATGGCATCACCTTCTGGAGGTCCTCTCATGCATCATCCTTCTGGAGGTCCTCTCATGCATCACCCTTTGGAGGTCCTCTCATGCATCACCCCTCTGGAGGTCCTCTCATGCATCACCCTCAGGAGGTCCTCTCATGCATCACCCTCTGGAGGTCCTCTCATGCATCACCCTCTGGAGGTCTCTCATGCATCACCCTTCTGGAGGTCCTCTCATGCATCACCTTCTGGAGGTCCTCTCATGCATCACCCTTCTGGAGGTCCTCTCATGCATCTTCTGGAGGTCCTCTCATGCATCACCCTTCTGGAGGTCCTCTGCATAGCATCGAGTATCCATGCTGAGCTGATCAATGTTGGTCTTTGTTGGACGGCCCAGACTGGCTTGTCTGATTTAGCTAAGTCGGTAGAGCACCCACCTAGGAATCGCCAGGTTCCTGTTTTTCGATATCCGGTCCCCGCCAACTCGGCACATGAATTACACAGATTGGGCAATCTGATCTGTGCAGTAAAGTGGTGAGCTGATGGTAGGTGTGATGTTCCACCTCAGCTAGAACAATCTCCCTAGTCTAGCACTAGTGAAAAGAGTCTATCCCTCTCTGTCCAGCTGATACTGACAATATGCCATTCTGCCAACTTTTTTTATTCCTAAATTTATTTCCAAGTTATAGAAATTATTATACTAAAACATTTGTTGTAAAAAACCACCAAAAAACAATAATTAAAACTTGGGAAACCATATAACTGTTGTTTTTGTTTTATGGCATATCAACAGTCATTTGGGTCATTTAATGCTGAATTAATTAATTTTGATAAACAATGATTTGCCATTAAACAAAGAAACCAAACCAAATAAATAAGTAAACTTATTGTTTTAATAATTAACTTTGAGTTGTATGTGTGTGGAATAAGGGGGGGGGGAGATCCCCAAAATCAATGGTTGTTCAAAAATTGGGCCTAAATGTACCATCAAATCGAAAAGAAAAAAAAGGTAATCTGAACATTAGTTACATAAATGGGAGTAGTCTCTCCTTGTTTGTTTCACTTTGAGGAAGCCATATGTTTTGGCCGGCCATTTTCATTTCACCGTAAATCTACACTGAATCAATACAACTGCATGTTTTAACACGAAAATATCATAAAATGTGTCCTTAATTGTGTTTGCACATTATTTGAAATGAACTTAATTGTTATTAAGAACACATTTTATGATATTTTTCGTGTTAAGACATGCAGTTGTATTGATTCGAACAAATTCATATTTTCAGTGTAGATTTACGGTGAAACGAAAATGGCTAACCAAAACATAAGGCTTCCTCAAAGTGAAACAAACAAGGGAGGTTACTCTCATTTATGTAACTAATGTTGATTACCAAAAAAAAAAAAAAAAAAAAAAAAAAAAAGAAACCAGTTTTGAGGTTTTGTTTTTAACCCTTTACCTACCACTGCCATCCAGTGGTGAAATGGATGACATTTCTTTACTACTGAATAGAAATCTATTCATGAAATTCATTTTTTTATTTTTTTAAACTTTAAACCATTTTCTAAGAGCTGGTGTTTTTGGGTACAGCATTTTGATTATTGGGTGGTTTGGGGCGCTTTGGTAGATAAAGGGTTAAATAAAGAAACTAAACTAAGTTAGCTTATTTTTTAATAATTAACTTTAATTTTTTTGTGTGTGGAGTAAAGTTTTTTAAAAAATGCTCAAAAATTGGGCCAAATTCATACTGAAAAGAAAAGAAAAAAAATCAGTTTTAAGGTTTTGTCTTTAAAGAATGAACTGAGGTTGAGGGTAATTGGTGCTTTGGATTGAGTTGCATGTTAGTTTTTAGAAAATTGAATTTTGTTCTTCAAAGTGTGTATATTTTTAAATAACAAAGACCGAATCTTAAAATTTCTCTGAATTTTTTAGATGAGGCTTGATAATTTGTATTCTTTGGATTATTCGGACTATTGTCCTCATCTTTATTGTTATCTGTACAACGTTTCGGCCGATGTGCCCTCTGGCCTTCTTCAGGATTACGACAAGTTTCCCAAGTTCAAGAAGGCTGGATGGCACATCAGCTGAAACGTTGTACAGATAACAATAAAGATGACAACAATAGTCCGAATAATCTAAATAATACAAATCTTAGAACTTTTTTTTCTCTTTCCTTTATCTACAAAATAAAACCAAAATTTAATCAATGCTATTCTAGGAAATAACACTGTTACACTATTTGTCTTTGTTAAAAGTGTGATACGGGTAACTGAAGCGAAACTTTTTTAGACCAAATGAATCAAGCTCTAGCATTTATAGGATTGTCCCAGCCTTATTGCCCTTGTGGCAGAACCCAACCCTTTTTATCATACCAACCCCTCCGCACAAGCAGGATGCGAGACAAGGTCAATTTCTTTAGCGGAGTTTCAGTTAAGAGTTATCCTTCTCCTAGACAGGTTGCCTTACCAAGGATAAAGAGCCTAGTCTGCCCTATTTACCCATAGCAGGAGAGAGTATATTTGGATTCATACCTTTCCCAAGGGTATTAGTGTGATGTGAAATGCAAATAGTTTCGTCTAGGATTTGAACACGGGTCGACAAGTCTATTTCCCACGACTCTAACTATTATGACAGCGCCTCCATCAATTTTTATCATATATGTGCTAGAATGGAGTGGCTGAGGGTCTTAGAGTCCAGGGTATGATGTTAAACTGCATTTAATGGTGATGTTCAAATTCTGGAGCACTGGTTAGTATGGAGTACTCCTTCATCGCCATTGCTCCCAGGTCCACTCTGACCTGGAGTGGTAGTACGTCTTAGGATCCCATCTATGGGTTAAACAGAAAAAAAATGAGTTTTAAAAATGTCTTTAAAAAAGATAGTTTTAAAAAATTGAATATCCATCAAGAATGTATAAAACAAAAACATCTTCGGCATAAAATAACCCAACAGGGGTTGACATGCCATAAAATCTAACCAACCAATTTGATATGTTTGTCACGATTATAATTGGCTGAATATTTGATGGTGGTTGCTTAGCAACAATGTTAATTCTGTTCTTGAACCAATCATTCTTATCTTGTGATAAAGATATAAGGGTAATCCCAAAGGCAAGATCTTCAAAATATTTAGAAATCACAGAAATGTTAATCATTTATTGTTAATGCTATTTACATCATCTTAAAGTTTGAAACTATTTTTTTTTGTATGCCCATATTGTACCAGTTTGTTGCCATGTCGTTGAAGAAGCATTGAACTGTGTTGTGATTGCAAACTCTCTACACCACTTGGATGTTTTTACATCCATGCATGACTTGCCATACACTTCCGTTTAGTGACGATAAATTTCAATTGGTTTAATGACTTTTGTGTTCAAAAACTGAATAACTGCACGAACTTCACATTAGGCGGTTGCGTCATCAGAAACAAGACTGAGCATGGCAGTGAGTCTTGGGGAAGTGCATGCACAACAAACACAACAGTGTTGCCAATAGCCACACAAACAGTTTCCCTGCATCCCCAGTGTTTTGGAGACATTACTTTTGGGATTACCCTCATATGATGGGCAGGTGCAGGTGCATGCACAACAAACACAACAGTGTTGCCAATAGCCACACAAACAGTTTCCCTGCATCCCCAGTGTTTTGGAGACATTACTTTTGGGATTACCCTCATATGATGGGCAGGTGCAGGTGCATGCACAACAAACACAACAGTGTTGCCAATAGCCACACAAACAGTTTCCCTGCATCCCCAGTGTTTTGGAGACATTACTTTTGGGATTACCCTCATATGATGGGCAGGTGCAGGTGCATGCACAACAAACACAACAGTGTTGCCAATAGCCACACAAACAGTTTCCCTGCATCCCCAGTGTTTTGGAGACATTACTTTTGGGATTACCCTCATATGATGGGCAGGTGCAGGTGCATGCACAACAAACACAACAGTGTTGCCAATAGCCACACAAACAGTTTCCCTGCATCCCCAGTGTTTTGGAGACATTACTTTTGGGATTACCCTCATATGATGGGCAGGTGCAGGTGCATGCACAACAAAACACAACAGTGTTGCCAATAGCCACACAAACAGTTTCCCTGCATCCCCAGTGTTTTGGAGACATTACTTTTGGGATTACCCTCATATGATGGGCAGGTGCAGGTGCATGCACAACAAACACAACAGTGTTGCCAATAGCCACCAAACAGTTTCCCTGCATCCCCAGTGTTTTGGAGACATTACTTTTGGGATTACCCTTATATGAGGTGCAGGTGCATGCACAACAAACAAACAGTGTTGCCAATAGCCACTCAAACAGTTTCCCTGCATCCCCAGTGTTTTGGAGACATTACTTTTGGGATTACCCTCATATGATGGCAGGTGCAGGTGCATGCACAACAAACACAACAGTGTTGCCAATAGCCACACAAACAGTTTCCCTGCATCCCCAGTGTTTTGGAGACATTACTTTTGGGATTACCCTCATATGATGGGCAGGTGCAGGTGCATGCACAACAAACACAACAGTGTTGCCAATAGCCACACAAACAGTTTCCTGCATCCCCAGTGTTTTGGAGACATTACTTTTGGGATTACCCTCATATGATGGGCAGGTGCAGGTGCATGCACAACAAACACAACAGTGTTGCCAATAGCCACACAAACAGTTTCCCTGCATCCCCAGTGTTTTGGAGACATTACTTTTGGGATTACCCTCATATGATGGGCAGGTGCAGGTGCATGCACAACAAACACAAGTGTTGCCAATAGCACACAAACAGTTTCCCTGCATCCCCAGTGTTTTGGAGACATTACTTTTGGGATTACCCTCATATGATGGGCAGGTGCAGGTGCATGCACAACAAACACTGTTGCAATAGCCACACAAACAGTTTCCCTGCATCCCCAGTGTTTTGGAGACATTACTTTGGGATTACCCTCATATGATGGGCAGGTGCAGGTGCATGCACAACAAACACAACAGTGTTGCCAATAGCCACACAAACAGTTTCCCTGCATCCCCAGTGTTTTGGAGACATTACTTTTGGGATTACCCTTATATGAGGTGCAGGTGCATGCACAACAAACACAACAGTGTTGCCAATAGCCACTCAAACAGTTTCCCTGCATCCCCAGTGTTTTGGAGACATTACTTTTGGGATTAACCTCATAGATTGTCCTAAATATTCATTCTTAAAAGAAATATGTATTATTTGGATATTTTGGACTATTGTTCTCATCTTTATAGTTATATACACAAAGTTTCATCCGATGTGCTCTCCTGCCTTCTTCAGGTGTTTTTTTTTGTTGAAGTTGCGAACCTTCTCAAACTGGATGCTTTCACAGAACTTTGAAGGCTCTCTAGTTCGACAAAAAATCACCTAAAGAACACTGGAGAGCACATCAGCTGAAACGTGTATATAACAATAAAGATGAGGACAATAGCCTGAAAAATCCAAATAATACAAATTATCAAACCTCATCTCAAAAATTCAGAGAAATAACATAAATAACAATAAAATGAGGACAATAGCCTGAAAATCCAAATGATACAAATTATAAAGCCTCATTTCAAACTTGATACAGATAGTAAAAGAAATATCTTTTTCATATTTTTTTCTTTTTTTTTTCTTTTCAGGTGGTTGCTTCTCATTTTGAAGGATTACTGACAGCTCTCACTGGTTACATTGTATTTGCTTTAGGCCTTGTTTCATTATATCTTCTCTGTGCTTTGGTACGCATAAAAAGGTAATTTGGTAATTTTTTTTTTCTATTTTAAAAATATGAAGTTGGATTAAAAAATCTAGAAAGGAACAAGTCATGGTGTCCTGATTACGTATTGGTCACACAAGACTAACGCACTCCTATATACTTGAGCAAGAACAACAAACACAGTGTGGAACATGTGAAACACCTTTAACTCTTAACATCCTGTTGAGAATTTTATTTAAAGTTATGTAAATTATTTACCTTAAATCAAAGACTTCTAAATATGTTTAATATTACCTTTAAACAAAGGCTATCATTTGGGGTAGATTAGAAAAATGAATATGACTTCTGGCCGGGTGGAATGAGGTGGTATAGGATGTTAAGAGTTAACTATTAAACACTTATTCATAGAATGCAGGTTTTTTGCTCACATCAGAAACCGTTATTGTAATGGAAACGATATGAAAGATCTATTTGAAAATGTCAACATGGATGACATTCTGTCCTTTTTGAGGGAAATAAAATTATACCATAGAATGTAGACGTGAACCTAATCAATACAATACAACATTTTCCCAATGGTACTAACAGATTGTTAAAACCAATTACTTAAAAAGGTATAAATATAAATACACAACATATATTACTTCCTAACCGTTAGGCATGACATAACCCCAAACGGGTTGATATGCTGTTAAAATCAACCAACCAACCAAAATAGGGAATAAATTTGATGATATGTAGAAAATAGAACAAATTATTCGAAAAAGATGAATTTATTCTTGATGGAGAAGTTAACGTTATAATGTTTCGATTTTTGAAACCTTCATCAGGACCAAATTCTGTAGACTGTCTGATGACTTGCAAAAAATGGGAAACACAAATTACTATTCTCCCATTTTTTTGCAAGTCATCCAGACAGTCTACAAATTTGAGTCCTGATGAAGGTTGCAAAAACTTCTCCATCAAGAATAAATTCATCTTTTTGGAAATACTTTGTTCTATTTTCTGCACAGGTTAGAAAGTCTGCAGGTTTACATAAGTTTTAAACTGAAATTTTAAAAATGTTTGATTGACGTGATTTAACTCTTTGCCTATCAAATTTACCCCACTGCTGTAGCAAATTTTCTTTGTATTTTTTCCCTGTGTGATGGGATATTTCAAAGTTCACTATCTATTCACCTCTGAGCTCATCTATTTGCGTAAAGTCCTATCATTATTGTAATTGGAGTCCTCATGCTCAATTATAATGAACTAAGCATAAGCGGCTTATGGTAGGATCACAGTTGTGGGAGAGCCGCTGTGGATGAAAAGATGGTGTTGGATGCCATTAAGTGCACATAAATTTGAAAATGCTACTAAAGTGAAAATTGTGCCATTATCTGAAACTAGTATCTGTGGGATTCCGAAACAACTGAAAATACACTGTTTGAACTTTGCAATGACGCAACTTATTTAAAAAATTTCTAATTTTGCATCCACAATTTTCCATGAAAAATCCACTGAAATCCATGTGAAGGCATGACCAGGTGATTCAGGGATCTGAGTTCACATGGAGGCCAATGCTTCTTGCCACCTTCTCTAGGCTATGCAGGTGTATTTACAAGGAGTGCTAGATCATCTGTGTAGTCTGCATATGCCTTGAGTGCGGAAAACTGCCTTTTATTTTATTTATTTATTTATTTTTTTGTGTATTATAGAAAGCAGACTTTTTTGTGTTATGGTACAAGACTGCATCTAAACATTCTTATATACTTTTACTGCAACTTTTTCTTTTTCAGGTTTCGAAGATTGATAGGTCTTTGTTATGTCGTCGTTAAAGTCAAGCTTCTTGTAGTTGTGGAGATTGGTGTTTTCCCACTCGTTTGTGGTTGGTGGCTTGATGTTTGCTCTTTGGTAAGTCTTTGAAAACCCTTTCCTTTTCATTTGAAAAATTACTTATAAAAAAACAACTTTATTAAATTATTCTCTTTCTCTCACATCAATCAGTTATATAGTGTTAAATAATGAATAGGCATAGCCTATCATTTTAGTAATGAAGTATAGTTAAACCAATCTAAACCTTTACAGCTGAGCATTCCATGACCTGCAACACTCCACTTTGGCCCTTACTTAGGCTAGGTGGGTGGTCGGAGAGACCCCCTCTGATCAATTGGCTGGTCATGTCAAGCTCTAGCACCTATATGATTGTCCCTACTCTATTGCACTTATGGCAAACCCCAAACCCTTTTCATCATATATGTTCTTGAAGATAGTGGCTTTGAGGGTCTTAGTGTCCTGGGTATGACGTTAAACTGCATCTGGTGGTAAAGTTCCAATTCTGGAGCTCTGTGGTGTACATCTTCATTGCCATTACTCCCAGGTCCACTCTGATCTGGAGTGGTAGTACCTGTTAGGGTCATATCTATAGGTTAAATAGATTAAAATGAATTATAAAAAATATGTTTAAAAAAGAGTTTGAAAGAAAAATTGAATACCCTACAAGAATGTATAAAAAAAGTCTTTGGCATAAAATAACCCAATGAGTTTGACATACTGTAAAACCCAACCAACTTATCCAAACCTTTAGAAATAAATCTAATTTTTTCATTAGATAACCCATAAAGAGTTTATATGCCATTAAAAAACATGAATCAAATGTTGGCATTGAATAACCCATAAGGGATTGATATGCCATTAAATAAACCCAGCCCTATTGGCTGGGGCTTTAGAATACACTGACTGCACCTCTGCAGAAGAGTAAGACCCCCTCCCCCAGTAGGGCCCACCTGTTGACTGTGGGTGATGCTTAAAGATGGAACCTTGGTAGCTGAGCAGTCCATGACATGGAACACTACATTTTGGCTCTTAGGCTAGATGGGTCGCCGAAGAGACACCCTCCAATCAATCAACTAGCCACATCAAGCCCTAGCATCTATATGATTGTCCCAACCGTATTGCCCTCATGGCAAGCCCTAACACTTTTTATCAAATATGTGCTAGAATGTGCTGAGGGTCTTCATGTCCTGGGTATGATGTTAAACTCTATCTGATGGTGAGTTTCCAGTTCTGGAGCTCTGGGGAATGTGGAGTACCCCTTCTTCACCATTACTCCCTGTTCCACTGATCTGGATTGGTAGTACCTGTTAGGGTCCCATCTACGGGTTAAATAGAAAAAACTGAGTTTAAAGAAAACATGTTTAAAAAAAAATTGAGTACCTGTCAAGAATGAATAAAACAAAACTTCTTTGGCTTAAAATAACCCAGCAATGATTGACATGCCATAAAACCCAACTAACCAACCAATTAAATAAACCAAACCTTTTTATAGAATTTATATTTTAATTTTATAATTTTATTATATAAATATTTATTAATTAATTATATTTATTAATTAATTATATTAATTATTTACATATATCATATTTATATTATATGAGTATAGATAAAAGGATATGAAAACAACACAATAAAAGTGAAAAGATTTTATATCATATTCATAGCTAATGTTGAACAATATTTCGATTTATAAAAATCATCGAAATATTGTTCAATATTAGCTATGAATATGATATAAAATGTTTTCACTTTAACAACATACTGTGTTGTTTTCATATCCTATTATCTATACTCATACCGTCGGATTCATTTCCTTTCTCTTAACTTTATATATATGAATCATATAGTAATTATTATAATTATAACAATATAATAACAAAATTAAAACAAAAAATTATATTTAAATTACATTAATTTTTTCATGGTAAATTTAAAAAAATTATAACAAAATTATTATATATAATATATTAATATATAACATATTTATTATATTATATTTATTTATTATTATATTAATATTTATCAATTAATTATATTAATTATATTCATTATTTACATTTATTATATTTAATTATATTATTTTATTATATTTTAATTTTATAATTCATAGATTTTATATTTTGATCTATTGTTTAAAAAAAAATATATAAGTGGAATTACTCTATAATTCTTGAAATATATTTTTCTTAAAAATTTTTTGCAGGCAATGTTTGATGCTACTTTGAAAGACCGAAAAAATAGCTTCAATTTGGCTCCTGGTACCTCCATGTTTGTTCACTGGCTTGTTGGGATGGTTTATGTATTTTATTTTGCCTCTTTCATCCTCCTCCTGCGAGAAGTGTTAAGGCCAGGTATATTGTGGTTCTTGCGAAATCTAAATGATCCAGAATTTAATCCTATCCAAGAGGTAATTATTTTTTGACAAAATCTTTTTTTTTTAGAAATATTGTTTTTTCCTTTGTTAGACCATAAGTAATTTTTTTTTTTTTCAGAACAGATTAGAGGGGCCTATCCGATTAATTGGCTGGTCACATCAAGCCCTAGCTACTTATATTATACCCTTATGCCTTGCCCCAACCCTTTTTATCATATGGGTACTAGAAGGCGGTGGCTGGGGGCTTACATGTCCTGGGAATGACATTAAACTCTATCTGATGGTGAGGTTCCAGTTCTGGAGGTTTGGGGAATGTGGAGCACCCCTTCATCACCATTGCTTCCTAGTCCACTCTGACCCGGAGTGGTAGTACCTGTTAGGGTCCCATCTATGGGTTAAATAGAAAAATGTATTTATAAAAAAAAATTGAGTATCCATTAAGAATTGATTTATTTCAAAACTTTATTGGCATTAAATGACCCACTGAGGTTGATATGCCGTAAAACAAACCAAACCAAACCAAAATTTAGAACAGAAGTGTATTTGGGTTCTACTCAATGAGCTTTCAAAAATGATATTATAACCCTAGAAGTAGTTTTATACATGAAAAGTACCAACATAGTACTAGCTTATCAAACTGTGTGCAAAATTAAAAAGTGAATATGGAATAGACCCTATATTAGAATGGGAAATCGTAAAATAATGCTGAAAATATAAGGCTGGGGATAAACACTGCCTTTTATGTATGGAGGAGTTAGCAATAGCTTCTTATATTAACCCTAAAGAATTATTAAATCAGAGATCAGAACTATTAAATGCTTGTAGGCATAAAAAGCCTGGCTTTTTAGCCAATAAAAAGTGTATTTTTTTTCCTCTGCTTTTTATTAAATCTTCTTTGTGGCCACCTTAATAAAATGTCATTTGTGCCAACCCTCCTTAGTCAGAATTATCCTGAAGATCCTTTAAGTGAAACCTAGGTAGATAGTATCTGGTGCTTTTTAGGTTTCTTCTTATATATTTTGTATTGAAGGATTTGAAATTAAGTGGTCATTTATAGTTGTAAGAGCTATATTTATTTGTTATTATGTACTATGTAATTAATATGCATCTGTTACCATTAGTTTCAAAGCAGTGTATTCATCGCTTATCTTCAAGACAAGTGCCCAGGAAAAGCAATACTGTGAATTGTTATATATATCTCTATCTATCTATCTATATCTATATATATATATATATATATATATTATATATATATATATATATATATATGTGTATAACTTGTTTTTGTTCTTGTATCCAATTGTGTTTGTTTTCCATATTTGTATTAAATATTATTTAGAAGTTATAAAACATCACATATTAACAATGCCCTGATGATGGGCTTTATCTAAAAAATGTTTAATATTGGCTAATTATTCTAACTATAATAAAATCATCCTCAGAATACTTTTTGTTCAAGGATGTATTATAAATGATAATATGCAATGTTTAACATTTTTTCTTTTTTTTTTATTAAATGAAAAAAATTTATTAAATAAATTTCCTATCTTCTGTGTAGAAACAACTGTATGAAATATTTCAAGTATTATAATTGTTTCTCATGATTTTATATATGAGGAAATTGAGTTATGAGTGGAACGAATTAACCCTCGCAAGTCAAGTTACACTCTATAGAACTAAGTTTCCAAGGGAGAGGTAGAATTATGAGTTCCAAATCAAGGGAAGTAACCATTATAATCTTCAAATGAAGCAAACAATCTCAATTCTATTTCCTCTATAGAAATAAATGGATGAACTATTTCAAGTCTTATGATTGTTTCTCTTGTATAGATTGCTTGCAATTCAAAACAACTGTAAAATCTAAACTTGTAACTAGTCCTCAGGGAAGAAACAAGAGTTTTCAAAGGGCAGTTAGTCGCCCAGATTTCACTGGCTAGTGACCCATTCTGCGCATGCCCAGTGGGGTGATCTGGTATTGTGGTGATGCTGCCGCATATATTAAATAGATTGTCTTTGTTCAGGATCGAAACAAGGTGTTGACTTTATGGCAAACCCCAGCCCTTTTTATAATAATGGGTGTCTAGAAGGCAGTGGCTGAGGGTCTTATGTCCTGGAATGATTGTTAAACTCTATCTGTGGTGGTGAGAATAGAGTCTTGAGAGGTTTTGGGGAATGTAGAGCACCCCTTTTACCTCCACTCTGATCGAGAGTCCGAGTGGTAGTATCTGTTAAAGGTTCAAGTTTTGTATGGGTTAAATATGAAAAATTTTACCCAACAAAAAATTTAGAATAAGTATATAAAACAATTTAGGTTAAAGAAGGGAAATCGTAGTTAAAATTACTGCTTACCAAAAACTTTTACATCCTCCAGGACTGGTATTTATGGCGATATCTGAATATTTTTCTGGAGTCTTAAAAGTTATACCTGTGTCTTAATACGGGAGGATTTATACACAAATTATCGGTAGTATTCAAATCAAGGGAGATAACTTCTTGTGTTGTTACCAAACTGATACTTTGAAACATAATTGCGTACAATGATTTGATGTCTTAATATTATACTGGGCAAAAGTTTAGTGATCAAAGAAAAAAAAAAAAAAGCAAGGATAAAAAAAAATTTTTTTGTTTTCATCAAATTCTTCGTCTTTTCTCAATGTCTAATATTTTTTTTTCTTCTCTTCCAGATGATTCATTTTTTAGGGTCCTTTACGCTCTCACACACTCGCACCATAGACACCTCGAGTTTACGCGAGGGCGATTATTCCTCTACTAAATCGCTCCTGTAATTATTATACAAGCCTTCTTGTTGGCTATGTACAGCAATGGTGGTACTCACTCAATTATATAGCTGTACAATACTCACTCTCTCTCTAGATGGTGGTGTGCAGATTTCTATTTCATTTTGGGAAAGTGTTTATTATATCAGCACAAAATTAGATATAATATATGGCCAGATATGTTCACTCTGATCACTCTCTCATAGTAGTTACTCTCTTTAATATTTGCTTTAGGAGAGCATGAGTAAAAGATAACTAATTTAGGAATGAAGTGATTGTTTTATATAACGAATCTTGTTAAAGTGAAAACATTTTATATCATATTCATAGCTAATATTGAAATATTTTTTGATTTATATAAAAATCATCGAATATTGTTCAATATTAGCTATGAATATGATATAAAATGTTTTCACTTTTAACCGATATTGTGTTGTTTCATATATCTTTTCTTATATTCATACCATCGATTCATTTCTTTCTCTTAACTTATTATTATTATATATATATTATTTTATATATATATTAGTATTATATTACATATATATTTATATATATATATTAATTATATAATATATTATAAGTTATAACATTATAAACAAAAATTAAAACAAAAAATTATATTTAATTATTAATTTTTTCATGGTAAATTTTTAAAAATTATAACAAATTATTATATATATTATATATAACATATTTATTATATTTATTTGTATATTAATATTTATCATTAATTATATTAATTATATTTATTTAATTATTATATTATATTATCATTAATTATATTATTATATTTTATATAATTATTATATTAATTATATTTTTTATTTTTATTTTATATTTCATAGATTTTATATTTTGATCTATTGTTAAAAATATATAAGTAGGAATTACTCTATAATTCTTGAAATATTTTTTTTAAATTTTTTGGCAGGCAATGTTTGATGCTACTTTGAAAGACCGAAAATAGCTTCAATTTGGCTCCCTGGTACCTCCATGTTTGTTTCACTGGCTTGTTGGGATGGTTTATGTATTTTTATTTTGCCTCTTTCATCTCTCCTGCGAGAAGTGTTAGGCCAGGTATATTGTGGTTCTTGCGAAATCTAAATGATCCAGAATTTTAAATCCTATCCAAGAGGTAATTATTTTTTGACAAAATCTTTTTTTAGAATATTGTTTTTTCCTTGTTAGACCATAGTATTTTTTTTCCTTTTTTTTAAATTTTTTTGGCCCTTACTTAGGCTTAGGTGGGTGGTCGGAGAGCCCCTTGTCATCGGCTGTCATGTCAAGCCTAGCACTATATGGATTCCCAACCCTATTGGCCTTAGGCAAGCCCCAACTACAACATATATTACTTCCTAACCGTTAGGCATGACATAACCCCAAACGGGTTGATATGCTGTTAAAATCAACCAACCAACCAAAATAGGGAATAAATTTGATGATATGTAGAAAATAGAACAAATTATTCGAAAAAGATGAATTTATTCTTGATGGAGAAGTTAACGTTATAATGTTTCGATTTTTTGAAACCTTCATCAGGACCCAAATTCTGTACTGTCTGATGACTTGCAAAAAATGGGAAACACAAATTACCATTCTCCTATTTTTTTGCAAGTCATCCAGACAGTCTACAGAATTTGATTCCCGATGAAGGTTGCCATAATTTCTCCAAGAATAAATTCATCTTTTTGGAAATACTTTGTTCTATTTTCTGCACAGGTTAGAAAGTCTGCAGGTTTACATAAGTTTTAAACTGAAATTTAAAAAATGTTTGATTGACGTGATTTAACTCTTTGCCTATCAAATTTACCCCACTGCTGTAGCAAATTTTCTTTGTATTTTTTCCCTGTGTGATGGGATATTTCAAAGTTCACTATCTATTCACCTCTGAGCTCATCTATTTGCGTAAAGTCCTATCATTATTGTAATTGGAGTCCTCATGCTCAATTATAATGAACTAAGCATAAGCGGCTTATGGTAGGATCACAGTTGTGGAGAGCCGCTGTGGATGAAAAGATGGTGTTGGATGCCATTAAGTGCACATAAATTTGAAAATGCTACTAAAGTGAAAATTGTGCCATTATCTGAAACTAGTATCTGTGGATTCCGAAACAACTGAAAATACACTGTTTGAACTTGCAATGACGCAACTTATTTAAAAAAATTTCTACTGATTTTTGTTTGCATCCACAATTTTCCATGAAAAATCCACTGAAATCCATGTGAAGGCATGACCAGAGTGATTCAGGGATCTGAGTTCACATGGAGGCCAATGCTTCTTGCCACCTTCTCTAGGCTATGCAGGTGTATTTACAAGGAGTGCTAGATCATCTGTGTAGTCTGCATATGCCTTGAGTGCGGAAAACTGCCTTTTATTTATTTATTTATTTATTTTTTGTGTATTATAGAAAGCAGACTTTTTTGTGTTATGGTACAAGACTGCATCTAAACATTCTTATATACTTTTACTGCAACTTTTTCTTTTTCAGGTTTCGAAGATTGATAGGTCTTTGTTATGTCGTCGTTAAAGTCAAGCTTCTTGTAGTTGTGGAGATTGGTGTTTTCCCACTCGTTTGTGGTTGGTGGCTTGATGTTTGCTCTTTGGTAAGTCTTTGAAAACCCTTTCCTTTCATTTGAAAAATTACTTATA
Organism: Doryteuthis pealeii; assembly: GCA_023376005.1. Taxonomy (NCBI): domain Eukaryota; kingdom Metazoa; phylum Mollusca; class Cephalopoda; order Myopsida; family Loliginidae; genus Doryteuthis; species Doryteuthis pealeii. Next base: position 28,950,304 of record CM042166.1, on the reverse strand, counting down.
AAAAAACAACTTTATTAAATTATTCTCTCTCTCTCACATCAATCAGTTATATAGTGTTAAATAATGAATAGGCATAGCCTATCATTTTAGTAATGAAGTATAGTTAAACCAATCTAAACCTTTACAGCTGAGCATTCCATGACCTGCAACACTCCACTTTGGCCCTTACTTAGGCTAGGTGGGTGGTCGGAGAGACCCCCTCTGATCAATTGGCTGGTCATGTCAAGCTCTAGCACCTATATGATTGTCCCTACTCTATTGCACTTATGGCAAACCCCAAACCCTTTTCATCATATATGTTCTTGAAGATAGTGGCTTTGAGGGTCTTAGTGTCCTGGGTATGACGTTAAACTGCATCTGTGGTAAAGTTCCAATTCTGGAGCTCTGTGGTGTACATCTTCATTGCCATTACTCCCAGGCCCACTCTGATCTGGAGTGGTAGTACCTGTTAGGGTCATATCTATAGGTTAAATAGATTAAAATGAATTATAAAAAATATGTTTAAAAAAGAGTTTGAAAGAAAAATTGAATACCCTACAAGAATATATAAAAAAAAAGTCTTTGGCATAAAATAACCCAATGAGTTGACATACTGTAAAACCCAACCAACCTATCCAAACCTTTAGAAATAAATCTAATTTTTTCATTAGATAACCCATAAAGAGTTTATATGCCATTAAAAAACATGAATCAAATGTTGGCATTGAATAACCCATAAGGGATTGATATGCCATTAAATAAACCCAGCCCTATTGGCTGGGGCTTTAGAATACACTGACTGCACCTCTGCAGAAGAGTAAGACCCCCTCCCCCAGTAGGGCCCACCTGTTGACTGTGGGTGATGCTTAAAGATGGAACCTTGGTAGCTGAGCAGTCCATGACATGGAACACTACATTTTGGCTCTTAGGCTAGATGGGTCGCCGAAGAGACACCCTCCAATCAATCAACTAGCCACATCAAGCCCTAGCATCTATATGATTGTCCCAACCGTATTGCCCTCATGGCAAGCCCTAACACTTTTTATCAAATATGTGCTAGAATGTGCTGAGGGTCTTCATGTCCTGGGTATGATGTTAAACTCTATCTGATGGTGAGTTTCCAGTTCTGGAGCTCTGGGGAATGTGGAGTACCCCTTCTTCACCATTACTCCCAGTTCCACTGATCTGGATTGGTAGTACCTGTTAGGGTCCCATCTACGGGTTAAATAGAAAAAACTGAGTTTAAAGAAAACATGTTTAAAAAAAATTGAGTACCTGTCAAGAATGAATAAAACAACTTCTTTGGCTTAAAATAACCCAGCAATGGTTGACATACCATAAAACCCAACTAACCAACCAATTAAATAAACCAAACCTTTTTATAGATTATAGATTTTATATTTTAATTTTATAATTTTATTATATAAATATTAATTAATTAATTATATCAATTATATTTATTATTTACATATCATATTTATTATATATTATATGAGTATAGATAAAAGGATATGAAAACAACACAATATGCTGTTAAAGTGAAAACATTTATATCATATTCATAGCTAATATTGAACAATATTTTTGATTTATAAAAATCATCGAAATATTGTTCAATATTAGCTATGAATATGATATAAAATGTTTTCACTTTAACCGCATATTGTGTGTTTTTTCATATCCTTTTATCTATACTCATACCATCGGATTCATTTCCTTTCTCTTAACTTATATATTATATATATATATATATATATATATATATATATATATATATAATATATATATATATATATATATATATATAAATCATATATAGTAATTATTATAATTATAACAAAATTAAAACAAAAAATTATATTTAAATTACATTAATTTTTTCATGGTAAATTTTTAAAAATTATAACAAAATTATTATATATATTAATATATAACATATTTATTATATTTATTTGTTATATTAATATTTATCAATTAATTATATTAATTATATTTATTTATTATTATATTAATATTTATCAATTAATTATATTAATTATATTTATTATTTACATTTATTATATTTAATTATATTATTTTATTATATTTTAATTTTATAATTTATAGATTTTATATTTTGATCTATTGAAAAATATATAAGTAGAATTACTCTATAATTCTTGAAATATTTTTCTTAAAAATTTTTTGCAGGCAATGTTTGATGCTACTTTGAAAGACCGAAAAAATAGCTTCAATTTGGCTCCTGGTACCTCCATGTTTGTTCACTGGCTTGTTGGGATGGTTTATGTATTTTATTTTGCCTCTTTCATCCTCCTCCTGCGAGAAGTGTTAAGGCCAGGTATATTGTGGTTCTTGCGAAATCTAAATGATCCAGAATTTAATCCTATCCAAGAGGTAATTATTTTTTGACAAAATCTTTTTTTAGAAATATTGTTTTTCCCTTTGTTAGACCATAAGTAATTTTTTTTCCTTTTTTAAAATTTTTTGGCCCTTACTTAGGCTAGGTGGGTGGTCGGAGAGACCCCTCTGATCAATCGGCTGGTCATGTCAAGCCCTAGCAACTATATGATTGCCCCAACCCTATTGCCCTTATGGCAAGCCCCAACCCTTTTTATCATATGGGTAGAAGTGGTGGCTGGGGTCTTCATGTCCTGGGAATGACGTTAAACTCTATCTCATAGCAAGCCCTAACCCTTTTTATCAAATATGTGCTAGAATGTGCTGAGGATCTTCATGTCCTGGTATGATGTTAAACTATCTGATGGTGAGGTTCCAGTTCTGGAGGTTTGTGGAATGTGGAGCACCCCTTCATCACCATTGCTTCCTAGTCCACTCTGACCTGGAGTGGTAGTACCTGTTAGGGTCCCATCTATGGTTAAATAGAAAAATGTATTTATAAAAAAAAATTGAGTATCCATTAAGAATTGATTTATTTCAAAACTTTATTGGCATTAAATGACCCACTGAGGTTGATATGCCGTAAAACAAATCAAACCAAACCAAAATTTAGAACAGAAGTGTATTTGGGTTCTACTCAATGAGCTTTCAAAAAATGATATTATAACCCTAGAAGTAGTTTTATACATGAAAAGTATCAATATAGTACTAGCTTATCAAACTGCGTGTAAAATTAAAAAGTGAATATGGAATAGACCCTATATTAGAATGGGAAATCGTAAAATAATGCTGAAAATATGAGGCTGGAGATAAACACTGCCTTTTATGTATGGAGGAGAAGTTAGCAATAGCTTCTTATATTAACCCTAAAGAATTATTAAATCAGAGATCTGAAGTATTAAATGCTTGTAGGCATAAAAAGCCTGGTTTTTTTAGCCAATAATAGTGTGTATTTTTCCCTCTGCTTTTTATTAAATCTTCCTTGTGGCTACCTTAATAAAATGTCATTTGTGCCAACCCTCCTTAGTCATAATTATCCTGAAGATCCTTTAAGTGAAACCTAGGTAGATAGTATCTGGCGCTTTTTAGGTTTCTTCTTATATATTTTGTATTGAAGGATTTGAAATTAAGTGGTCATTTACAGTTGTAAGAGCTATATTTATTTGTTATTGTGTACTATGTAATTAATAGGCATCTGTTACCATTAGTTTCAAAGCAGTGTATTCGTCGCTTATCTTCAAGACAAGTGCCCAGGAAAAGCAATACTGTGACTTGTTATCTATATCTATATCTATATCTATATATATATATATATATATATATATATATGTGTATAACTTGTTTTTGTTCCAATTGTGTTTGTTTTCCATATTTGTATTAAATATTATTTAGAAGTTATAAAACATCACATATTAACAATGCCCTGATGATGGGCTTATTCTAAAAACTGAAATGTTTAATATTGGCTAATTATTCTAACTATAATAAAATCATCCTCAGAATACTTTTTGTTCAAGGATGTATTATAAATGATAATATGCCAATGTTTAACATTTTTCTTTTTTTTTTATTAAATGAAAAAATTATTAAATAAATTTTCCTATCTTCTGTGTAGAAACAACTGTATGAAATATTTCAAGTATTATAATTGTTTCTCATGATTTTATATATGAGGAAATTGAGTTATGAGTGGAACGAATTAACCTCGCAAGTCAAGTTACCACTCTATAGAACTAAGTTCCAAGAGAGGTAAGAATTATGAGTTCCAAATCAAGGGAAGTAATCCATTAATAATCTTCAAATGAAGCAAACAATCTCAATTCTATTTCCTCTATAGAAACTGAATGGATGAACTATTTCAAGTCTTATGATTGTTTCTCTTGTATAGATTGCTTGCAATTCAAACCACTGTAAAATCTAAACTTGTACTAGTCTCAGGGAAGAACAAAGAGTTTTCAAAGGGCAGTTAGTCGCCCAGATTTCACTGGCTAGTGACCCATTCTGCGCATGCCCAGTGGGTGATCGGGTAATTGTGGTGATGCTGCCGTATATTAAACATTGTCTTCGTTCAGGATTGAAACAAGGCGTTGACTTTATAGCAAACCCCAGCCCTTTTTATAATGTGGGTACTAGAAGGCTGTGGCTGAGGGTCTTCATGTCTCGAGAATGATGTTAAACTCTATCTGATGGTGCTCTACAGTCTTGGAGGTTTGGGGAATGTAGAGCACCCCTTTATCACCTGGTCCACTCTGATCCGGAGTGGTAGTATCTGTTAGGGTTCAATGTATGGGTTAAATAGAAAAATTTTACCCAACAAAAATTTAGAATAAGTATATAAAACAATTTAGGTATAAAGAAGGGAAATCCTAGTTAAAATTAGACTTACCAAACTTTTATATCCTCCTAGACTGGTATTAATGGCGATATCTTAATATTTCTGGAGTCTTAAAAGTTATACCATGTGTCTTAATACAGAGGATTTATACACAAATTATCGGTAGTATTTAAATCAAGGGAGATAACTTCTTGTGTTGTTACCCAACTGATACTTTGAAACATAATTGCGTACAATGAATTGATGTCTTAAATATGCTTGCAAAAGTTTAGTGATCAAGAAAAAAGCAAGGATAAAAAAGATATTTTTGTTTTCATCAAATTCTTGTCTTTTCTCAATGTCTAATAATTTTTTTTCTTCTCTTCCAGATGATTCATTTACCGGTGTATAGACATGTTCGCAGATTCATTGCTTCTGTTGTAAGCATTTTTACAATAATCTCTTTTCTTACAAAATTTGTGTGTATGTGTTTATGTTTGATGCTGATAGGTTGGACCATATTACTTTTAGGCACCCCTTTTTGATCTCGATTAAGAAAGGACATGTTTTTCATTTACAACGTCAATATCTGGTTGTTTATTAGGGTTAATTGTCTGTTAAAACAACCAGATATTGACGGTGTAAATGAAAAACATATCATTTCTTAATCGAGATCAAAAAGGGGTGCCTAAAAGTCATATGGTCTGATAGCTTTTTAATTTAGTACATGCATCCCAGCATGCATTTGATTTAAATGAGTCCATGGGAAATTTGATGGGTCCCAACTAAAGTTTCTTAATAAATTATAGAATTTTTATTTATGAACAACTAAAGCTGGCTAACCCCTACCTTGTACCTCATACAGTGTAATTGTTTCCAAGAAAATATTGAAATGTATTTACTGTTAACTGGAAATGGTGGGGAAAGAAAAAAAAACAACAAACACTGGGACGCATGGATATGATTTTTCTGCGTCCTTTTAGATTTTTATGCATCAGTGACGCAGGGTGTGTACCTATCAGCATCTGTGTGTGTGTATGTGTATATATATATATATATATATATATATATATATATATATATATATATATAATTCCATGTCAAATCATCCAAGCCATGTCACCTCCCCCCTTCAATTTTTCTGAAATTTTTTTACTGGTGTGGACTTTGTTAAAGTTAGACATTTTTTTCTTTTTTTCAGGTAATATTTGGTAGTACTGTGCTCCTAATGCTTTGGTTACCTGTTCGTGTGATCCGAAGACTGATGCCCAGCTTCTTACCATATAATGCTGTCTTGAACAGTGATGCTGCCATGAGTGAATTATCCTTGGAATTGCTTCTGCTTCAAGTTGTGTTGCCTGCCTTACTTGAACAGGGTCACACCCGAGCGTGGTTGAAGGGTGTTGTTCGAGGATGGACAATTGGAATGGCTTGGATACTTGACCTCAGGTCATACCTCATTGGGGACATTCCACTATCAGAGCAGGTAATTCTCTCTTTCTCTTTCTCTTTTCTCTTTCTCTTCTCTTTTCTTTCTTTTCTTTCTTTTCTCTTTTCTTTCTTTTCTCTTTCTTTTCTTTCTTTTCTCTTTCTCTTTCTCTTCTCTCTTCTCTCTCTCTCTTCCTTCTCTTTCTTTTCTCTTTTCTTCTCTTTCTTTTCTCTTTTCTCTTTTCTCTTTCTTTTCTCTTTTCTCTTCTTTTCTCTTCTTTTCTTTTCTCTTCTTTTCTCTTTCTCTTTCTTTTTCTCTTCTCCTTCCTTTTCCTCCAATTACTAAAAAGTATAAATGTAAATACATGACATGTGTTACTTCCTAACCGTTAGGCATGACATAACCCCAGACAGGTTGATATGCCGTAAAAATCCATAAACCAACCAACCCTCTACCTAGGTGATGCTAGGTAACTGCTTCTAGTATTCCTATAAGTTTTGATATTATGATTACTTTGAAATTGAGGTGCATTGTTTTTGCTTCCTTCTTTGAATTGTTGTTAGATTTGTCCTGAATTTGTTGTGTTTTATTACAGGATAACATAATCCATGGTGATCAACCACCAATCGTCCCTGTTCCCAATGCAGCCCCTGCAGCAGCAGCCCCACCACCGGCAGCAGCCCCAGCCCCACCCCGGCACCAGCCCCACAGGCTCAAGCAGGACTTGGAGCAGCCCACCAAGCAATGCTACAAGGTGGAGGACCTACTGGATTCCAACCTTATAAAAGACCTTCTTTCTTTTCAATACGAGTGAGTACACACATTTTATCTATCTATAGTCAGATCTTAGCCCTGAAGAGCATTAAGCGAAACTTTTAGTAGGTTCGTCTGACTCATTAGATTTATCTTTATCTAATATATATATATATATATATAGTGTGTCATCCACAGACACCGTGTTTCAACTTATCAAGTCTTTACAGTGTAGCTGGACATTTGTAAGCTACCTACAGCCGGAATAGAAACCCGATCGATTCAGCATCAGTCGGACAGCTTAACTGCTCGGCTACTGTCACCTACAGAATGCGAAGGGAATTTTAACTGTTTTAATACATACATCTGGATGTATGTAAAGGCCACCATATATATACACAGATGCTAATAGGCACGCGTCCTGTGTCCCTGACGTACAAAAATCTAGGACGCAGTAAAATCGTATCCATGCATCACAGTGTTTTTCTTTTTTTTTTCTTCCCTCATCATCCATTTCAAGTTAACCGTAAATACCTTTCAATAGTTTCTTAGAAAGTAATTACACATTTATTTCTTCTTGTAAATAGATTTCTTTTAAGATTCATCCCCGAGATTTTTGCTCAACCAAACAATTAGAAATCAATAATACTAAGCCCATATTTATTCAAATCAATTTTTAATATCATATGTAAGTTAGCCTTCCTGTTCACACTGTAAACCGCTATTTTTGTATATATAAATACAATTGCATGTTATTAGTATGTAGATCAACGCCAGGGCCAGTGGCTTCGGCCTGGATCTTTACAAGTTGAAATACAATTGCATTTATTAGTATGTAGATCTGGCCAACGCCAGGGGTCCAGTGGCTTCGGCCCTGGATCTTTACAAGTTGAAATACAATTGCATGTTATTAGTATGTAGATCTGGCCAACGCCAGGGGTCCAGTGGCTTCGGCCCTGGATCTTTACAAGTTGAAATACAATTGCATGTTATTAATAGCGTCGATCCCAGGGGGCTATCCCCCCCAGGCAATACCTGCCTCCTTGATTTAAAGGGGCAGGGCTGGGTTTATTGCCCAGTGCCTGAGGCGCACCCCTTGAGGGGGAATGCCGATGGGATCGACGCAATTTTTCACCTGCCACCCATGAGCTTCGGTTTGTGGGTGGTCCCACATTAATAGGGCCTTGTGCCTAACCCGTACAAGTGGGTACGAGTAAATACAATGTAGATTTGGCCAACGGTATTAATAAGGTAAAACATTTTTATTAATAATTGAGGTTTAAATAAAAATAAAATCATGGAGAATGTAACCTAAATAACTAAGGGAATTGTAACTTGAGTAGTGATATAGTTTCGGTGACGGACAAACACACAATCTTCATTATATTAAGTTAAGATTTCATTTATTCCTTCTTTTCTTTACAACCCATTTGTGACATTGCTATTATTTTTATTTGATAATAAAACTATAAATTCTCTTTACCTTGCAGGTGTTCCTCCTTGTTGTTTTTATGTGTATCACATTATTCACTGCCAGTTTGGTGCTTTTAGTGGTACCAGGTAAGTCAATGTTGTCTGCCATCTTTTTTTAATAATATTATTCATGTGCATGCGTATGTGTATGGAATTGAATTGCATTGTGTATAATGCAAGCCTTGCATTGGTTTGTATGTGTATATATTTCTATTATGATTTGTAGATATATTAGTGTGTGTGAGGGAGGGAAACAAAAAAAAAACGTTAGGCAATACTATACTATAATTCACTAAAAATTATAAAAAATGATATTAAAAATATAAACAAAGAACAAAAGGGAAATATATATGGTGTATATATATTCGTGTGTGTTATATATATGTGTGTGTGTGTGTGTGTGTGTATATATATATTCGTGTGTGTGTATATATATGTGTGTGTGTGTGTGTGTATATATATCGTGTGTGTGTGTATATATATGTGTGTGTGTGTGTGTGTGTGTATATATATATATATATATATGTGTGTTTGTGTTATATATATGTGTGCATGCTGTGTGTGTATATATGTGTGCATGCGTATATATATATATATGTGCGTGTGTGTATATGAATGTGTGTGCGTATGTATATATATATATGTGCGTGTGTGTATATGAATGTGTGTGCGTATGTATATATATATATATGTGTGCGTGTAATGAAGTGTATAAAAATTTTAAAGAACAATTATAACAAAAGAACAAAATTCAAGTAATATATATTATTTATATGCATTTACATAGATGCTGATAGGTACGCGTCCTACATCCCTGATGCATAAAAATCTAAAAGGATGCAGTGAAATCATATCCATGCATCCCAATGTTTTTCTTTCTTCTTCTCTCACAATTTCAAGCTAAATGTAAATACATTTAAATAGTTTCTTAGAAACGAATTACACAGGATAGGTTACAAAGTAGGAGTTAGACAGCTTTAGTTGTTTCCCAGATCATAAATAAAAACCCAACAATTTATTAAGAAACTTTAGTTGGGACCCATGAAATTTCCCGGGTACTCATTCAAAGAAAATATGACGCAATAAATCAAAAAGCTATTAGCATCACTGTATTTTATATACAAGTAGATTTTGGAGGCACATGGTGTAATGGTTATCACCGTAGGAAATGGACTCATTAACCCGAATTCAAATTCTGGACGAAGTTGTTTGCATTTCACATAATACCTTTGGGAAAGGTATGAATCCATATATTCTCCTTCCATCTATGTGATCTACCGAATGGTTAACATTCCAGTATGTGATCTACTGAATGGTTAACATTCCAGTATGTGATCTACCGAATGGTTAACATTCCAGTATGTGATCTACCGAATGGTTTACATTCCAGTATGTGATCTACCCAATTATTTTCCCATTAAACTAACCCTAAACCTAACTTCTTTTCTCTTAGTATATCACATGTTATGAATAGTAGATCACAAACCTTCGGTAGATCACATATTGGAAGAACACCCCAATAGTTTCATAGGTCTCAGATGAATTTTTTCTTTTTTTCTTTTCACATATATTCACATTTTTACTTGTTGATAGAATGTTTTTTGACATTTTTTTTATTATTCTAAATCTTTTCAGTTTTTATTGGTCGCAAGCTGATGGGTCTGTGGATGGGTGAAGCCAAAATTCATGAGCTTTACACTGCTGCTTGTGGTCTTTATATTTGTTGGTTGCTACTAAGAATAGCCACTGTCCTTTATAATTGGATTCCTCAGGGAACTGCTGTCATCATAAAGAAACTTAAGGAATGGGCCATTTTGGTAGGTAGACATTTTTTTTTTTTTAAATATTTAAAAGCATGGAAGTGATAGTGGTGATGGTGGTGGTGACCTGACACAAATTTAACACCTTTTTTTTTTTTTTTTTTTTTTTTAAATTTAAAAAAAAAAAATTTTTTTTAAATTTAAAAAAAAAAACATTTATCTTTTTTTTATTCTTATTTTTTCATTATTGGCTTTTTTGCAAGGCATGATTTTTTTTGTGGATTTTTTTAATTTAGAATTTTTATTTAAACATTTTTATTTTTATCATACTGAAGTTTTTCTAGAAGGGATCCTAGAATTGTGATGTTTATAGTGTGTTTAATGTGTTTTGGTTTAGCTCAGTCGGTAGAGCGTTTGACTAGGAATCACAAGGTTCCTGGTTCGATACTGGCCCTTGCCAACTCAGCGTATGAGTAGCACAGGGATCTGTGTGGTAAAGTGAAGAGCTGATGGTAGGTATGGCACACCATCTCAATGCTAAAAAAAAAACAATCTCCTTGGTTTAGCGCAAGTGAAAAGAGGATAGACTTCTTCACTGTCTGGCTGATATCGACTTTAGGCCACTCCGACGACTATATATAATTACAGAGAAAACTGGGTATGGCATTTTATATTTTGTTTAGTCTCTTTTGTTTATTCTTTTTTGATATTCTATGCACAGTTGATTACCATGCATGAGGAAATGTTTACCTCTTGTTAAAGACAATCTATCCTTACAAAAAAACAATATCAGCAAAATATATTTAAATTATTTCTCTGAAATTTTGAGATGAGGCTTGATAATTACAATTATTTGTGTTATTCGGACTATTGTCCTCATCTTCATTGTTATCTGTACAACGTTTCGGCTGATGTGCCCTCCCGCCTTCTTCAGGTATTTCTTGTCGGACTGAGGAACATTCTTGTCGTAATCGGGAATCTTCTTGAAGTAATTTTTGTTCCCGATTACGACAAGAAGGTTCTTGTGTCTGAGAAGGTTCCTGAGTCCGACAAGAAATACCTGTAGAAGGCCGGAGTGTACATCGGCCGAAACGTTGTACAGATAACAATGAAGATGAGGACAATAGTCTGAATAATACAAATAATATTATATTTCAATTTTCTTTTTTTTTAAGTAATAAAAACAATATAATCAAACAGTTTAAGAAGTCACTTAGAACAATATCAACATTTGATGGAAGATTAGGATGATTTTCTTTAATCATCATCTTTCACTGAAATCCTACACTTGTCAGTCATATCTTCTAAATTAGACGTGAATCCCTCAAAAAATCTTCGGTGAACTTGAGCAGGCATAGTAGAGCTTATGAAAAAAAATGTTACGAAAATTGAAGAGGACACATTTTCTACAGACTGACCATAAGCAACATAGGTGAAAAGTTGTTGATTTTGGAGTCCTGCATTTGGGTGAACAAAATAAAATTTTCTATCAGGTATAACGTTAAAATTGTTTGATATTTGGATTCTACAGTCCTTATTTGCCCTACATACCAAATTTCAGAAATATTGAATGTATGGAAGTATTTTAAGAATTAAAAAAAAAAACACTGAAATTCTGTTATGCTGTGTGGCTTTAATTTAGAAGCAAAATAGGAAAATTATACCACCCCTCGCAAAAAAAAAATCAGAACGGTAAGGTCTAGCAAAAAATAATTTGGCACACTTTCTTAACTCATTAAGGGGAACATTTGTGTCAAATTTCAAGTAATTCGGTGTCAGTGGGTTTCAAGATTTTGAACTTTTTGCTGGTGTTTAGACATGGAATAACCGAGCTATTGAGTAAAAGCTGTTTTGAATTTAATCTGTTATTAGTTAATTTACTGCTAAATAACCAACCAAGGTAAAACCATCTAAGTGTGCTAATTCCATAGTTTTTGCCTGGGGGTAGTAAAACAGCCAACTTCAAATTAATTGGAGTTGTTCTCCCTTTTTGTTCAACTCAAAAACAAAACAAAAAACAAAAAAAATAATCCATTCATATGAACTTTGTAGCACATTATGCTCTCTTCTTCTTTTGTATGCTATTTCTTTTTTTCTGCTTAATTATTTCTAGAAATGGTTCAGTTTTACAGCTTGAAAAATGACATTGGGTAATTTATGTTTTTCAATGATAAAGCATTAAAAAGAAATTGTTATAATTTTAAATGGTATCTTGTGTTTTAATTCATCTAAAACAGCTGTCTTTAATTTTCAAAAACTTTATGGAAAACAATATATACTCTGTGTGTGTATGGGTGTGTGTGTGTATATATATATATATATATATATATATAGGCATATGTATATGCCTGCCTGTGTGTGTATAGTGTGTGTGTGTATAATGTATATCTGTGTGTGTGTGTATAATGTGTGTGTGTATAATGTATATCTATGTGTGTGTGTGTGTAATGTATATCTATGTGTGTGTGTGTGTATAATGTATATCTGTGTGTGTGTGTGTATAATGTATATCGTGTGTGTGTGTGTGTATAATGTATATCTATGTGTGTGTGTGTGTGTATAATGTATATCTATGTGTGTGTGGTGTGTATAATGTATATCTATGTGTGTGTGTGTGTGTGTGTGGTGTATAATGTATATCTGTGTGTGTGTGTGTGTGTGTATAATGTATATCTATGTGTGTGTGTGTATTGTATAATGTATATCTATGTTGTGTGTGTGTATAATGTATCTGTGTGTGTGTATAATGCATATCTATGCCTGTGTGTATAATGTATATATATATAATATATATATATATATATATATATATATATAATAAAACATTAATTGCAACTGTCAGTTTCTCATTTTCATGATCATCAGACGATAAAGAAAGCTTTAGGGCAGACAGCCATAAGCTGTCCTTAATATTTTCCAATTATATATATATATATATATATATATATATATATATATATATATAATCAGTTTAGCTCAGTCTGTAGAGCATTTGCCTTGGAACTACATGGTTCCAGGTTCAATACTAGCCCTTGCCAACTTAGTGCATGAGTAGCACAGGTTGGATCTGTGTGGTAAAAGTGAGGAACTGATAGTGCACCACATCAGATGCAAATAATAATCTCCCTCTTTAGCACTAGTGAAAAGGGTATAGACTCCCTTGCTGTCTGGCTGAAACTTATAATAGGCCATTCCACCTTGACGTTACCAGCTATCACTTGGTTGATTTTTTTTTTTTGTGTTTTGTGTTGTGAGCTAAAATTTCAGATACAAGTGAGCTTCTGGTACGCTTATGTTAATAAGTTCACTAAAACATTTAAGTTTCAAAATTTATTAACCAAAGAAAAATACAGTCATATTTGAGATACAAGTGAACTTCTGATACGCTTATGTTAATAAGTTCACTAAAAACATTTAAGTTTCAAAATTTATTACACCAAAGAAAAATACAGTCATATTTGAGATACAAGTGAACTTCTGATACGCTTATGTTAATAAGTTCACTAAAAACATTTAAGTTTCAAAATTTATTACACCAAAGAAAAATACAGTCATATTTGAGATATGAGTGAGCTTCTGATACGCTTATGTTAATAAGTTCACTAAAAACATTTAAGTTTCAAAATTAATTATGCAAAAGAAAAAAATTATTATTCATGAAAAAAAAATACATTAAAAAATTACAGCCTATAATTTATTACATTCTATTTTATTATGTTTTATAACAATACAGTGTTTAGCACAGTCGGTAGAGCGTTAGGTTAGAAACCAAGAGGTTCCTAGTTTGATACCGGCCCTCGACAACTCAGCGTATGAGTAGCATAGTTATCTGTGCGGTAAAGGAGCTGAGGGTAGATGTGGCGCTCCACCCCAGATGCAAAACCAATCTATTTAGTCTAACACTAGTGAAAAGGGGATAGACTCCTTCGCTGATTGGCTGATACCGACTTTAGGCCGCCCCAATGCCTTTTTAAAATTTTTTTTTTTTACTTATTATTTAAAAAACATAAATAAAAAAAAAAAAAAAAAATAAAAAATAGGGTGTCTGCTGGAACAGATTAATGGCATTTCAGTTTATTTCAATGGGGAAAATTGATTTGATATACAAGGAAATTGAGTTATGAGAGGAATGAAATAAACTTGTGAGTCAAGGTAAACAATAGTTTAGACAAATAATAAAGTCTTGATCATGATAGTTTAGATAAATGGCAAACAGCATTGATAATGGTTTAGAAAAGAACCAAAACTACTTGGTTTACAGTAATAACTCTTTTAGAAAACTGATTAATGCCTTTCAAGGTGATGAAATAGAAAAAAAAAGATGTCAAAAGACTTAAAAGAAAAAAAAAACTTGAAAACAATAAGGATTCCATTATTTTTAAACAAATTTGTTTGAGTGTGTATGTATGTGTGTATATGTGTTTGTATATATATATATATATATATATATATATATATATATATATTATATATTGAAAAAACAAAAGATGTTTGCAAATGCATGGGATCATCAGGAGAGAATGTGCAACTGTTTCAGGGCCTTCCTGGCCGATGTTGCTTTTTAAAACCGTAGAGAGGAAGGCCCTGAAACGGTTGCACATTCTCTCCTGATGATCCCATGCATTTGTGTGTGTAATATATATATATTTCAACTATTTTCTTTTCTTTTGCTTTGGTATTTTTCTCCGTTACTTTAGCTTGTATCTTGTTCAGTTGTGGAAAATCAAATAAAAGTTGTCTGCTTAAAACTAATTTTGGCAGACATTTTCTAACATTGTTCGTGTTTGGTCTTGGAGCTAACATTTTTTTTTTATTATTACTATTTTTTTTTTATTCCAATAACATTGTGAATCTGTAAGTAATAAGTTATTTTTTGAGAACGTAGGAAAGTGGGTACAAAATGTATATTATTACTCTTGACTGTGCTGATTTGGTGCATTAACATGATTAAAGTCCAGTCTGCCCTGCTATTTACCCATAGTTGGAGAGAGAGAGTGTAGAATTTATACCATTCCCAAGGGTATTATCACTGTTGGAAATGAAAACAGTTTGTATGTGTTTGTGTATGCATGTATGTATGTATGTGTGTATGTGTATATATATATATATATATATACACACACACACACACACACACACACTGAAGATTCGTGCTACTGCGAGAAACTTAAGTCGGTAGTTTTTTTAAACCATTTGATTTTAAACGTATATTTAGATCTGTATGTTGAGCACTTTTAAATCAGTTTTAGGAAAAAATCCAGAAGTAAATAGTATTTTATACTTGTTTGGTGGATTTAATGGTAACTGCGATATATAATATGGAAATAAATCTGACAATATGTAGAAATATATAAATAACAAAAACAAACTATTTCCAAAGATGAATTTATTTGTAGATGGTAAAGTCAACGTTAAAATGTTTTGGTTTGTTATAAATATCCTGATAAAGGTTTTATAACAAACTGAAATGTTTTCACGTCAACTTTACTATCTAAAAAAAAAAAAAAAAAAAAAAATCTTTTAGAATACCTTGTTTTTTTATATATATATATATATATATATATATATAATTAAGGAAAAACAAAGTATTCCAAAAAATATATATATTATTTTTATTTTTTTTAAATTTTTATTTTTTGTGTGTGTTGTTGTAAGGGTTTCGTGTATGCTTCACATATTTGTGTGATAAAAAATAAAATAAAAATAATAGTTTGTATTTAAAAAAATTTTTTTAAGCATGAATGGATGGTGGATATCCCTGTTAAAATTGATTAATATTTAAGAAATGCTGTAGACTTACCAATTTGTGTCTGAATTAATAGTGTAGCTGATACTGTTCTGTGGTGATATATATTCTCATTATTTTTATTACCCGATTAAGGTAATAAAAATAAAGGGTAGATTAAGTCTGTATAAAAACTTTTGACATTTGTTGGTCATTATCAAGAACATGACTTAAACTGTAGTATCAAGTTTGATATTTTGAAATCAGTCTATTAAAGGTTGCATGATTATGACACTAACTAGAGGAATGTAGATTGTTTCTAAGTGTTAGATACATTTTATGTAACCCACAATTATATATATATATATATATATATATATATAAATAAATAAAATTGTGGGTTCATGTATGCTTCTTATATAGATAGATGAAAAATGTATGGCCTATATATGTACCTAATTTAGGTTAAATCCTACTTAACGGACCTAAATTCCACCATTGTATGTCACCCCGCCGAAAGAAAAAAACAAAAAATCAAGGAATTAACCGAATTTAATGAAATTTTAACTGGAGCATTATATTGTTTATTCATTAATATATGAATAAACAATATAATGCTCCAGTTATTTTATTTAAAGACTTTTACATTTTTTCAGGTCAATTAACTTTGAACCACGTATGTTTGTGAATCTGTGTTATGCCTCAAATATACATGGTTCAAAGCTAACAGACCTGAAAAAATGTAAGAGTTTTCAAATAAAATAACTGGTGCATTATATTGTTTATTCATTAATATATCAACACTGAAGTTTCATTAAATTCGGTTAATTCCTTGATTTAAAAAAAAAAAAAAAAAAATAAAAAAAAATAAAAAAAAATTTCTTTCGGCAGGGTGACATATGATGGTGGAATTTATGTCCGTTAAGTAGGATTTAACCCTAATGTAAATGAAAGAAAATGTTGAAAAAATTAAATGTACTTACTATTTGATGCTGTAGAGAATGAAGCATGAGAAAATTTTTTTTTTTTTTTAAAGAGATACAGACTTTTTTCCTCTTATCTAAAAGCATCTTCAGGCAATGTATATAGAAAAATTATCATCATGTTGTGCACTTAGCACAGATATCCATGATAATCTCTTGTCAACCTTCTCTATCATTGCTGCAGAGTTGGTCAATGTACGTCCTTGCTGGGTGACCCACACTAGCATGTCCATGTGTTGGCTTCCACAGGAGAATGTCGCTTATGAGTTCGTCCTTGCTCCTCCAGCAGTGTCCCGCATGTCTTGGATGGTTTGTGAGATAGGGGGCAGGTGGCTGTACCACTGCTTCCTTGTGGGGTGCTGTTCCACGACTTGTTCAAGACCGCATGCAGAATTCTTGTGCAGCTCCCATCTAGCTTATTCTTAAGGCACCTCTTTAGGCTCCAAGTGGTGCAGCCATACAGCAGCACTGACACAACCACAGCTTGGTAGAATTGTCGCTTTAACTTGTCAGTGAGGTCAGATTTCCATATAACTGATAATCTGTTTATAGCTGACCATGCTTTCCCTATTCTATATAGACAATAGAACTCTGATTAAAAGAAAAAAAATAGGAAAATGGTTACTTTTTTGGAAACCGTTGACAACAAGATATCACCAAACAGTAATAACGACATTTCAAATCAGACCTACTTCTTGTTCAGAAAATGTGACTGTTTCATTTTTAATTTTCTTCGCTAGAGGAAGGGATGAGGTTACTGCAAAATATAGTGAAATCAATATTAATTATTCATTTTTGGTAATCTGAACATTAGTTACATAAGTGAGAGTAATCTCCCCTTATTTGTTTCACTTTGAGGAAGCCCTATGTTTTGGTTGGCCATTTTCATTTAACAATAAATCTACACTGAAAATACGAATTTGTTCGAATCAATACAATTGCATGTTTTAACACGAAAATATCATGAAATGTATTCTTAATTGTGCTAGCACATTATTTGAAAATGAACTTAATTGTTATTAAGAAAACATTTTATGATATTTTCGTGTTAAAACATGCAGTTGTATTGATTCAAACAAATTTGTATTTTCAGTGTAGATTTACGATGAAATGAAAATGGTCGGCCAAACATAAGGCTACCTCAAAGTGAAACAAACAAGGGGAGGTTACTCTCATTTTATGTAACTAATGTTCAGATTACCTTACTTTTTTTCTCGTTCTTCATTCTCTACAGTTTTTCGATATTAAGTACATTTAATTTTAAAACTTTCATTTATTATTTGTCTATTTTTTTAGATGAGGCTTGATGTGAATAATTTTGATTATTCTGACTGTTGTCCTCGTCTATATTTAAAAAATTTTTTTAAATGATCGTGATTCTTTGTGAGACATCCGATTGATAGGCATGCAAAAAACAGTGCCGTCATTTTTTTGAATGAGATCTTAAATATTCTTCGGTGCCTGTTTGATCAACTGTCAAACTATTAAAAATCATTTCTCAACATGGATCATTACTTGGATACACAGAAACACCTGGAGAAACAGCATCTAAAACATGTGTTAATATCTACTGCAAGATGAGGACAAACAGTCCAAAAAAAATCAAAATTATTCACTTTCATTTATGTTGAATATATAGGTCATATGATTTTCATATATATATATATATATATATATATATATATGCATATATATATATGCATTTATTTCTTGTTGTAGTAGATATGAGGTCTTCCGGAAATCCATTTTTCAATAAAATGGTTTTAATGTTGTCTAGTTCGTCCGTGAGTTTAACTTTAGAACAGATCATTAAGGCATGGTGAACTAACATTTTGATCAGATTAATTTTGCGTCTTAGGAGGCAAAACGAATTCTAACGAATTAATCTGATCAAAACGCTAGTTCACCTTGCCTTAATGATCTGTTCTAAAGTTAAACTCACGGACAAACTAGACAACATTAAAACTATTTTATTGAAAAACGGATTTCCGGACGACCTTATATATTATATATATATATATATATATATATATATATATATATATATATATATATATATATATATTTTTGTACCTATGCTTTCTGTGTTTGTGTCCTTGACTGATGTATAGAAATGTGCATAATGATTTGAATGGTTTGTATCTGTGATTAACTATTTTGTCTATATATATATATATATATATATATAATGTTGTTGGCACCTTTCCGTCCACTAAGAATGATGAAAAAAAGATAATCTGCAAGTGACTCTGCAGGCCAATTCCTGAGTGACAGTCTTTGGTGCACTGAATGCATATGGTGCTTTCTGGGGCTGCTGTCTTTTCTCTTTCTTTCTGGCTCTCTTTGCTGTTGAGGCTACTCTCATATATATATATATACTTTGTTAGGTATGTCTTTTATGAAGAAATAATTTGAAATTGACATGAATATGACATCAACTCGAATGTAGATTGTTGCTGAATGTTAGATATATTTTAAGAACACAATTTTTAAAGTGAATGATATTTCATTTAATTTGACCTGTGAGAACAATTTGTTAATCATTTCACTATAACAAGGCATTCAAGGGTGGCTAATGTTTATAAATAGTTTTGTTTTTGTTTAAAAATTTTTTATATAGAAAACCAGACCTATTTTCTATTCATATCATGCTGTATTGTCTGTTCAGTGTAGTATTTTTTGTTTAAATAATAATGAAATTATTGCGTACAGTGCTCAGGTGCACCACAACTCATCAAAAGCTCATGTATAGTACATAGAATAATGTACTAATGTCAGGAAAATGAATAGTGTGCAGTCATAATATACATGTATATTCTTAAATAGATAGTTTTACCAAAGATAAAAAAACAAAAATTTACTTTGTTTTAAATTGAAATTATCTATTTTTTCTCCCCTACTGAATGGAAAATGAATAGCGTACAGTCATAATATACATGTATGTTATACAAAAGTTAGTTTTACCAAAGATTTCTAAAAAAATTGCTTAACTTTAATTTCTAAATTGAAATCGGGTATTTTTTTCTCCCCTACCGAATGGAAAATGAATAGTGTACAGTCATGATATACATGTTTTTTTTTTAAGTTAGTTTTACCAAAGATTAAAAAATTTCCTTAATTGTAAAAATTTACTTGTTGATTTTTAAATTGCACATACATTTTTTTTTTTTTTTTTAAATTTAAAAAAAATTTTTTTATTTTATTTTTATTTATTTATTTTTAAATTGCCCATACGTTTTTTTTTTTTTTTTTTTTAAATTTTTATTTATTTATTTTGTTTGTTTGTTTTTTTTTCTAAATTTTTTTTGAGTGAAAGTTTGAGGAAAGTCTGTATTTGCCAAAGAAAAAAAAGAAAAAAAAAAAAAACGAAAAATGTTTTGAGGAATTTTTGCATCGCCTACTAACCTAATGAGTTCCTTCTCTCTATCAAGAGTTGTGCCTTAACAAAATCTTTCTTTTGCACAGTGGCATAATCGGAATTCAATCTTTGGAACTTTTCAAGATAGAACTATCAAATTTTATCAGGTATTAAAAGCATTTTTCCTCTGTATGATTCGTTAAAAAAAAAAAAAAAAAAAAAAAAAAACATCCTGATTTTGAAAAAAAAAAAAAAAATTAAAAAAATTTTTTTTTTTTTTTTTTTTAAAGTGATTTCAGTGTCCAAGAAGGCAAATAGGAAATAAATTTTATATTATTATTAATTTTTTGCTAGTATTTTCTTTTGTTTTGATTATTTTTTCCTTATGTGACTCCTCTGTTTATTATTCGAATACAGCAAGTAGCAGCTTGGATTAGAAATAATAGCAGTTTAGGTTAGTTGATAGAGCATCCACCTTTGGAATCACAAGTTTCCAGGTTCAATCCTGCCCTTGCCAACTCGGCACAAGAGTAGCATAGCTTGGATATGTGCAGTAAAGTTAGCATGATGGGTGTGGTGCACCTCAGATGCATAAACAATCTCCCTGATCTTGCATTACTAAAAATGGGGAGCCACTAAATTCCAGGTTCGATACTGGCCCTTGCCAACTCAGCACATGAGTAGCACAGCTTTTATATGTATGTTAAAGCTGGGAGCTGATGGTAGGTGTGGTGCACCTCAGGTCTAGCGTTACTGAAAACCATATATTCTCTCACTGTCTGGCTAATACTGACAATAGGCCCTCTGCCTACTTTAACTTAACATTCCATTTTAGATTTGAGGCACCTGTGGTGTAATGGTTACTCTTGGGAAAGGTATGCATCCAACTATTCTCCCTTCATCTATGGGTAAATAGTAGGAAGATTGGGCTTGGCATGGCAACCAGTCTAGAAGGAAAACTCTGAATTCAAACCTGTTAAACTCTGCTTAAAAATAGACCTTGTCTCACATCCTACTAGTGTGGAGGGGTTGGGTGAATATATATGTAAGTTTTGAATCCCTGTCGCTTTTCCCTCAGGAAATCCTTATTAAACACACCAGCTGCTCTAACCATTTCAGCTACAAAGAGCCACTTTTTCTCTGAATTTTTTAGATGAGGCTTGATAATTAGTATTATTTTTATTATTGTCCTCATCTTCATTGTTATCTGTACAACGTTTTGGATGATGTGCCCTCCGGCCTTCTTCAGGTATTTCTTGTCAGACTCGGGAACCTTCTCAAACTCGGGAACCTTCTCAAACTCGGGAACCTTCTTGTCGTAATAGGGTTAGATTCAAAGTTCTGTGATGGCTCCCGATTACAAAAAGAAGGTTCCCGAGTCCGACATGATATACTTGAAGAAGGCCGGAGAGCACATTGGCCGAAACGATAACAATGAAATTGAGGATAATAGTCCGAATAATACTAAAGAGCCACTTGTTTGCAGAAGCTCAAATCTAACCTATAAACTTATCCCTTATTCTATTTCTCGATTTCCCCAAATGCCATATTTATTTTTTATGTGAATAGTATTAATAGTAAAGTGTAATGGAGGCACTCACAGAGCTATTATTGTAGGAAGTTGACTTGGCTACCTGAGTTCAAATCCTGATTGAGGTTGTTTATATTTAGTGATAAGACCCTTGGGAAAGGTATGAATTCCAACTATGCCGTTTGCGTTTCACATAGGGCTAATACCCTTGGGAAAGGTATGCATCCAACTATTCTCCCTCCATCTATGGGTAAATAGCAGGACAGACTGAGCTCTTTAACCTTGGTTAGGCAACTAGTCAAGGAGAAGGAAAACTAAGAATTCAACATGTTAAACTCTGCTTAAGAAATTGGCCTTGTGTCTCATCCTACTTGTGTGTAGGGCTTGGTATATATAATATATATATATATATATATATATATATATATATATATATATATATAGTAGTAGTAAAGTCGATGGGCGGCCTAAAGTCGGCATCAGCCAGTCAGCGAGGGAGTCTATCCCCTTTTCAATAGCGCTAGACCAAGGAGATTATTTTTAGTATCTGAGGTGGAGCGCCACACCTACATGAGCTCCTTACTTTACCGCACAGATCCCTGTGCTACTCATACGCTGAGTTGGCGAAGACCGGATTCGAACTAGGAACCTTGTGGTTTCTATCCGAACGCTCTACCGACTGAGCTAACCCGGACCCTTTCCTTGAGCTATGGGTAAATAGTAGGGCAGATTGGGTTCTTTAACCTTGGTATGGCAACCGGTCTAGAAGGAAAACTTTGAATTCAAACTAGTTATATGTCTAAACAGGTATAGGCTCTGCTTGGCTATTTTTGCCTAAGACATATTACATGAGTAGTACCCCCACAAACAAAACCAAGTTACGAACTAGTGAAGATGATGAATATTAATAGTATATTTTTTTTTTAGATTTTTTAATTTTTTTTATTATTACTCTATGTAACAAAGTTTTTACTTTTTTGTTTTCATTCCTAGTCAGAAAGAGTTATTTCCTAATTGCTTAGTCCTAAAGTAGAAATGGAAAATTAGATATTTTTCTTTTCAAACTTTGCTTTTGTCACTTGGCTTATGGAATTTTCAAGTTTACCAATTATCCAGAATATTCTTTGTAGATTCGGTGCTGAGTAACTGATAGAAAATTTTCTAGAACTTACTAAACATTTCTGTTTGAATTTAGTATAAGTAAATGTATATTTTGATTGATGTGTTATTTTATACAGACCTTATTAAAATAAAAATGTCCAAATTTCCCATTTTTTACATTGTAAATAGGTTAATTTCTGAATTTAATTACCAGGGAATAATGGCCATTTTCTATACTTTTAATACATACGCAATTAAAAATAACACATACTATCTAGGAACAAAGTTGGAAAGGAATAATAGCCATTTTCAACATAAGCAATTAAAAAAAAACCCAAAAAACAACATCCAATCCAGGAACAAAATTTGTATTACATATTGTTACCAGGAGAATTTCAAAGTTTGAATGGGAAAATGGCCATTTTCTATAGTTTTTTAAAACAAACAATTAAGAATAATACATCCTATCCAGGAACAAAATTTGACTTACATATTGTTCCCAGGGCAGATAGTACAGTTTGAAGGAATAATATTCATTCATACTTTTCCAACAAGAATTAAAAAAAACAAAAACAATACATACTATCCAGGAATAAAATGTGTGCTAGCTAATGTTATCCAGGGCACAACAATCTGAAATATCAAAAGTTTGAAAGGAATAATGGCCATTTTCTATACTTTTAGAACATAAGCGATTTAAAAAAAAAAAAAAAAAAAAAAAAATGCACAATCTATCTAAGAACAAATTTGTGTTTCATAGTGATACCTAGGGCTGAATAGCAAAGTTTGAAGGAAATAATGGCCATTTTCTATACTTTTAGAACATAAGCAATTAAAATCTAAAAATAAAACAAATTCTATTTGGAACAAATTCTGTTACTATTTCAACCTAGGGCAGAATAGTAAAGATTGAAAGGAATAGTTCATTTTCTATACTTTTTTAGGACATAAGCAATTAAAAAAAAACAAAAAAAAACATATTATTTCTCTGAATGTTTGAGATGAGGCTTGAAGATTAGTATTATCTGCGTTATTTGGACTATTGTCCCCATCTTCATTGTTATTTGTACAACGTTTTGGCCGATATAATTATTAACACACCTACCCCAGCTATGGTTAGGGAATGAGAACAGGAATACCCCGTGGATTAAATAAAGGGTTTGGTTCAAAGTTCCGTGATGGCTCCCGATACGACAAAGTTCCCAAGTTGAAAAGAAGGTTCCCGAGTCCGACAAGAAATACCTGAAGAAGGCCAGAGGGCATATCGGCCGAAACGTTGTACAGATAACAATGAAGATGGGGACAATAGTCTGAATAACGCAGATAATTAAAATTATATCTATGAAAAATTTGTGTTACTTAGTATTATTTATCTTTTTTGTCTGTGCTGTTCCTGCTGTTTGTAAAATGTTGGCTTGAGTGAGTTGCGTTAAAAAAACTGCTAAAAATTAAAACTGAAAGAAAATACTAGGCAAAATTAATAAACAATAATATTGATAATATTCATTTAATTTATTAAAATTAACTTAATTAAAAAAAAAAAATGTTAGAAATGAACTCTTTGATAAAATTCATTATTGAAAATTCATATTAAAATTGTTATGGGCGTAATACTTGTGCCTTTTTTTTGCATTCCAATGCATGTCTGCTTCTTATTGTTGTTCTAAAAGCAGTTTTTGTATCTTAGTAGAAAAAATGTTAATTTTAGTTTTAGATTTTCTTGCTTATATATATATATATATATATATATATGAAGTAGTCAACAATGTTTTTGAACTGGCGAAGGCCGACAATATGTGGGAGTTATGTGCTTATTAAAGTCATACCTAATTTTGTTAATTAATTATAACTAAATGAAATTAGGCGTGCATATCGGTTTTAAATGTAAAGCGTAAACAAATGGAAAAAAGTAATCTCTGTATGGGCTGAAATGTTACATACACAGATGACTTTTTTCTCGATTTGTTTACGCTTTAACATTTAAACGATATACACGCCTAATTCATTAGTTATAATTAATTAATTAACAAAATTAGGTATGACTTTAATTAAGCACATAATCTCCACTATATATATATATATATATATATATATATATATGCGGATTGGAGAAATTTGAATAAATCTGACAAATGTGGTTAAGAAAAGAGGAAAAAATGTGGACAAAAAACAGCACAAAAAAGCAGTAGATTTAGTGGAATATTTCTTTCACGTTGAGTGAAACATCATCAACCTTTATTGACCATTGGTAGAACAACAATTGTTTTTATAGTGAAGAAGGAGAATGGGTGAGGGTGAGGCACTGCTGGGTAGGGGTGGGTTTTTTTGTACGGTCAGTGGATTGACTTAGAGGAGGAATTTGAAACAGTGGGTTAAGTAATAAGATCAGTTCAAATTCCTCTAGATAATCCACTGACCTAAAAAAAAATCAACCCAGCAGTGCCTCACCCTCACCCTTCTCTTCTTCACTATAAAAGCAATTGTATGCTCTATTAATGTTCAATAAAAGCTGATGATGTTTCACTCAATGTGAAACGAAAATATTCCACTAAATCTACTGCTTGTTTGTGTTGTTTTTTGTCCAATTTTTTTCCTTATTCTCAATCCACAATTTTGGTCAGATTTATTCAAATCCTCATATATATATATATATCTATATATTTTGTTATAAAATGCTGTAGAGTTTGGTAATAATAATACCTAATAATATCTACTTGTCTGTATTTATGAGATGAGACTTGGTATGAATAATTTTGATATTTGGGACTGTTGTCCTCATCTTTATTGTGTATGAACTGTTTCAGAGCATGTAACTCGGGCTCTATTTAGGAGTTTTTTTTTATTAGCCTTAAATAAGTGATTCAAACTTATGGCTTCGAATGTGAATTTTAAGTGGTAGGCATTTATGCCTGCTTGAGCCCCCCCCCCGACTAGTGGTATAGATTCAGCTCTGAAACTAATTTATTCAGGGTAAATGCGTCTGACGATTAATATTTTAGGTAATAAAAAAAACGCCCACCCCAAAGGAACCCGAGGTTACAGTGGTCTGAATGTTGTGTTTTAATACATGAGGAAAACAGCGAATATCAAAAATTAACTAATAATGTATTTTCTGAATTTTTGAGATGAGGCTTGAATGATTTGGTATTGATTTTTAGATTTTTTGGGACTGTTGTCCCTTTCTTTTATGTTAACATACACAACATTTTGGCTGATTGCGCTCTAGGAGTTCTTTAGGTGTTTTTTGTCGAACTCTGGAACCTTTACCCCAATAGATAAAATAAGTGTTTGGTTCGAACGCATGAAGACTCAGACTTTGACAGAAACACCTGAAGAAGAACGAAGGGGCACATACTGAAAGTTGTGGTATGTAACAATAAAGATAAGTTCACAGAACTAGATAGTACTAATAGTATCTGTTTTGATTGTATTGTTTTATTTCAGAAACAATAATGCCAGTGTTTTCATTTAGAGTATAATAATAATAATATTTTTTCAGCTAGTATATTAGGTCTGAGACCTGTCGGCTAATTCTTATAAATATTCATGTTAATTCCACAGATAATAATCTTTCGTAAGATTATCTACATTGTCTGAAGGAGTTTAGAGATGAGGCATTCACTACGATGATGGTAAGTTTATTCCATGTATTCCACCACTGCAAATATTTTGTCTTGCGTTTGCTTTACAAAACTTTTTTAAAGAGTTTTAATTAATGTCCCCTGTTTTGATATTTTGAGCAATGTTTAGTGGGGTCAATTTCGTTGAATTAAAAAACCAGTGTTATTTGTTAGGCCTTCAATCATATTCCTCTTTCTTATCATCGATAACCAAACAGATGAAAGTAAGTCCAGAATATTTCCACTTGCGGTCAGTCTTGCATAATAAATAAACAACTTAGCACCCTCAGAATAAATAAATAAACTACCAGACAGCTCGTTAGCAACTTTTACACTTATATATAATCTTAAATCCACAGAATATTTATAATCTTTCCACAGATTAGCTAACATTGGCCTTAAAGGAGTTTAGAGATGGGGCATTTCATATTGATGATGGTTATTTATTCCAGTATTCAAACGCACTCTGTACTAAAATAATTTTGTATTACTTTGGGCCTTACAAATTGTTGTTAAGAGTTTTAATTTATGACCCTATTTGTAGACTTCAATCATATCCATCTTCACATCCCAAAATTTAAAAACCCCCCCCCAACCTGGGTTTTTAAAGGTAAGTCCCCCCAATTGTTTTCCCCCCCCCCTTAAAAAGTTTGTCTTCTTCATACGAAGGGTTTTTTAAATCATTCATTACCTCTGAGAAGCAGAACTAACTTTTTTTTATTTAAAAAAAAAAAAATGTTGAGGTGTATTTATTTATAGATGTTCATATATCAAACATTATCCGTGCAAATACATATAAGGAGTGTACTTATTTTGGACTGTTACATATTTGGGTACTTTTGGTTACAGTTAGAAATATGTAGAGTTTTGGAAATAAATAATGCCTAATGAATATTGTTTATTGTATAAAGTTCCACTAAAAGAATACAAACCTGCAATTTTTGATTTAGAAGAAAATTAAACTTTTCATTAAAAGGTGTTATAACTTATTTATGGCTGATACTGTTAGTATATAGATATTGCATGTGAATATATATACCCTCCACCAACCATTTCCGCCTATAGTGCTGATTGTGTGTATTTGTCATGTGAACTGTTGTGTGTAAATAATGTATGTATATTATATACTATAGTTTCCCCCCCTCTCAATGTGTGGTGTGTAAATATATATATACCGATATAGTCATTTGTGTGTTGTTGTGTATTATATACTTATATATACTATAATATAATATTATATACGTATATATGATATGTCATTTTGTCATGTGTGTATAGTATTTAGCAAAAACAGCGGATCGTCATGTGTCTATTTATGTGGACAGGACATGTAAAGCAAAGCTGAACTTCCTGAGCCCACTTGCGTGTTCACTGCGCTGACGACCAATACTTTTATAGAAATGACGCTTCTTCTAGGGAGAAGTGGCATCACACCATTTATATATATAGTAGTATATAATATATATATATATAGTCATGTTGGTGTGTGGATGTTTTTTTTTTTGTTTTTTTTTAATCTACGGCCGTGTGTTTAAAAAAAAAATTCACTTTGCAGAACTCCCTTTTCCAAATCCAAATTATAGTAAGTTGAGGCTCAATAGGGTAACTCCAAATGGGTCACATTTTATGTTCTAGTATCATATATATATTATATATATATATGTTAGGATTATAAAGCAAAAAGAACTTAAAACTAATGAAGCCTAACGATCCAAATAAGCGCGGATAGAGAAGAAGGAATAAATGGTGAACGTAAGTGGGTGGTTTGGACAAGAATTGAATACCTTGCTAAAAGATGAAGCGAGGTGTGTAGATGAGTTTGTTATGATGTGTTGGGACATAAGAGTGTGCGGTGTGGTGAAACTGATTTGCACTACTTTCACGGTCGCATTAGTGTAGAAATAGAAAATTTCGCTCGCCACAAGTGCCACATATATAATGAATTTGACATTCCCTATCATGGTTCCTTAACAGGTTGTTGTTTGAGATAAGTGGTGTTGTTTTTACAGCTGCTTTGAGCCGAATAGTTAAAATTGCACTTAAGTGGGGTATTATATACTATTGATGAATAATAAAAATATATCACTTAATTAATTAACCCCCCATCCCCAAAAACAACTGAAAAAACTGCGCGATTTTTCATTATGTTTCAGCAATTGGTAATGAAACTTTAAAGAGCTTTTGACGATACATAGGAAGTGATGTATTTTCCTTGATTGTATTGTTGTCATTTTTCTTTGGTGGTAGTAAAAAGTTATCATTTTTTAAATATTCCCTTATTTTATTGGAATGAGCGCCTTGCATATATATAGTATATATCATATAATATAATTATTATGAAGTATATATATATATTTATTGCTAATACAGAGCACGAGGTATAAGAACGAAAAATTTATTTTAGGCAAAAAGATACATATTGTTTCGTCAAAATGGGGGGAAAAAATTGTCAATTTTAAATATTCATAGTTGATTCATTGAATGACTCCTCATGCTATATATATAGTTATATTATATATAGTAGTATTTTATATACATGCAGT
>CM042166.1:28883699-28921238 GCA_023376005.1 Doryteuthis pealeii | reverse complement strand
GAGAAAAGAAAGGAAAAGAGAAAAGAAATGAGCAAAAAGAGAAAAGAAAGAGAAAAAGAGAGAAAGAGAAAAGAAAAGAGAAAAGAAAGAGAAAAGAAGAGAAAAGAGAAGGAGGAGAAGAGAGAAGAGGAAGAGAGAAAGAGAAAGAGAAAAGAAAGAGAAAGAAAGAAAAAGAAGAAAGAGAAAAGAGAAGAAGAAAAGAGAAGAGAAGAGAAAAGAAAGAGAAAGAGAGATTACCTGCTCTGATAGTGGAATGTCCCCAATGAGGTATGACCTGAGGTCAAGTTATCCAAGCCATTCCAAATTGTCCATCCTCGAACAACACCCTTCAACCACGCTCGGTGTGACCCTGTTCAAGTAGGCAGGCAACACAACTTGAAGCAGAAGCAATTCCAAGGATAATTCACTCATGGCAGCATCACTGTTCAAGACAGCATTATATGGTAAGAAGCTGGGCATCAGTCTTCGGATCACACGAACAGGTAACAAAGCATTAGGAGCACAGTACTACCAAATATTACCTGAAAAAAAGAAAAAAATGTCTAACTTTAACAAAGTCCACACCAGTAAAAAAATTTCAGAAAAATTGAAGGGGGGAGGTGACATGGCTTGGATGATTTGACATGGAATTATATTATATATATATATATATATATATATATATATATATATATATATATACACATACACACACACAGATGCTGATAGGTACACACCCTGCGTCACTGATGCATAAAAATCTAAAAGGACGCAGAAAAATCATATCCATGCGTCCCAGTGTTTGTTGTTTTTTTTCTTTCCCCACCATTTCCAGTTAACAGTAAATACATTTCAATATTTTCTTGGAAACAAATTACACTGTATGAGGTACAAGGTAGGGGTTAGCCAGCTTTAGTTGTTCATAAATAAAAAATTCTATAATTTATTAAGAAACTTTAGTTGGGACCCATCAAATTTCCCATGGACTCATTTAAATCAAATGCATGCTGGGATGCATGTACTAAATTAAAAAGCTATCAGACCATATGACTTTTAGGCACCCCTTTTTGATCTCGATTAAGAAATATGTTTTTCATTTACACCGTCAATATCTGGTTGTTTTAAACAGACAATTATAACCCCTAATAAACAACCAGATATTGACGTTGTAAATGAAAAACATGTCCTTTCTTAATCGAGATCAAAAAGGGGTGCCTAAAAGTAATATGGTCCAACCTATCAGCATCACAACATAAACACATACACCACAAATTTTTGTAAGAAAAGAGATTATTGTAAAAATGCCTTACAACAGAAGCAATGAATCTGCGAACATGTCTATACACCGGTAAATGAATCATCTGGAAGAGAAGAAAAAAAATTATTAGACATTGAGAAAAGACAAGAATTTGATGAAAACAAAAAATCTTTTTTTATCCTTGCTTTTTTTCTTTGATCACTAAACTTTTGCAAGCATATTTAAGACATCAATTCCATTGTACGCAATTATGTTTCAAAGTATCAGTTGGGTAACAACACAGAAGTTATCTCCCTTGATTTAAATACTACGATAATTTGTGTATAAATCCTCTGTATTAAGACACATGGTATAACTTTTAAGACTCCAGAAATATTAAGATATTCGCCATTAATACCAGTCCTAGGAGGATATAAAAAGTTTGGTAAGGTTCTAATTTTAACTAGGATTTCCCTTCTTTATACCTAAATTGTTTTAATATACTTATTCTAAATTTTTGTTGGGTAAAATTTTTCTATTTAAACCCATACATTGAACCCTAACAGATACTACCACTCCGGATCAGAGTGGACCAGGTGATAAAGGGGTGCTCTACATTCCCCAAACCTCCAAGACTGTAGAGCACCATCAGATAGAGTTTAACATCATTCTCGAGACATGAAAGACCCTCAGCCAGCCTTCTAGTACCCAATTATAAAAAGGGCTGGGGTTTGCTATAAAGTCAACGCCTTGTTTCAATCCTGAACGAAGAGACAATGTTTAATATACGGCAGCATCACCACAATTACCCGATCACCCACTGGGCATGCGCAGAATGGGTCACTAGCCAGTGAAATCTGGGCGACTAACTGCCCTTTGAAAACTCTTTGTTCTTCCCTGAGACTAGTACAAGTTTAGATTTTACAGTGGTTTGAATTGCAAGCAATCTATACAAGAGAAACAATCATAAGACTTGAAATAGTTCATCCATTCAGTTTCTATAGAGGAAATAGAATTGAGATTGTTTGCTTCATTTGAAGATTATTAATGGATTACTTCCCTTGATTTGGAACTCATAATTCTTACCTCTCTTGGAACTTAGTTCTATAGAGTGGTAACTTGACTTGCGAGGTTAATTCGTTCCACTCATAACTCAATTTCCTCATATATAAAATCATGAGAAACAATTATAATACTTGAAATATTTCATACAGTTGTTTCTACACAGAAGATAGGAAAATTTATTTAATAAATTTTTTCATTTAATAAAAAAAAAAAGAAAAATGTTAAACATTGGCATATTATCATTTATAATACATCCTTGAACAAAAAGTATTCTGAGGATGATTTTATTATAGTTAGAAATAATTAGCCAATATTAAACTTTCAGTTTTTAGATAAAGCCCATCATCAGGGCATTGTTAATATGTGATGTTTTTAAACTTCTAAATAATATTTAATACAAATATGGAAAACAAACACAATTGGATACAAGAACAAAACCAAGTTATACACATATATATTATATATATATATATATATATATATATAGATATAGATATAGATATAGATATACAAGTCACAGTATTGCTTTCCTGGCACTTGTCTTGAAGATAAGCGACGAATACACTGCTTTGAAACTAATGGTAACAGATGCCTATTAATTACATATACAAACAAAATAAATATAGCTCTTACAACTGTAAATGACCACTTAATTTCAAATCCTTCATACAAAATATAATAAGAAGAAACCTAAAAAGCGCCAGATACTATCTACCTAGGTTTTCACTTAAAGGATCTTCAGGATAATTATGACTAGGAGGGTTGGCACAAATGACATTTTATTAAGGTAGCCACAAAGAAGATTTAATAAAAAGGCAGAGGGAAAAAATACACACTATTATTGGCTAAAAAGCCAGGCTTTTTATGCCTACAAGCATTTAAATACTTCAGATCTCTGATTTAATAATTCTTTAAGGGTTAATATAAGAAGCTATTGCTAACTTCTCTCCATACATAAAAGGCAGTGTTTATCTCCAGCCTCATATTTTCAGCATTATTTTACGATTCCCATTCTAATATAGGGTCTATTCCATATTCACTTTTTAATTTTACACGCAGTTTGAATAAGCTAGTACTATATTGATACTTTTCATGTATAAAATAACTATCTAGGGTTATAATATCATTTTTTTGAAAGCTCATTGAGTAAGAACCCAAATACACTTCTGTTCTAAATTTTGGTTTGGTTTGATTTGTTTTACGGCATATCAACCTCAGTGGGTCATTTAATGCCAATAAAGTTTTGAAATAAATCAATTCTTAATGGATACTCAATTTTTTTTTATAAATACATTTTTCTATTTAACCCATAGATGGGACCCTAACAGGTACTACCACTCCAGGTCAGAGTGGACTAGGAAGCAATGGTGATGAAGGGGTGCTCCACATTCCACAAACCTCCAGAACTGGAACCTCACCATCAGATAGTTTAACATCATACCCAGACATGAAGATTAGCACATTCTAGCACATATTTGATAAAAGGTTAGGGCTTGCTATGAGATAGAGTTAACGTCCATTCCCAGGACATGAAGACCCCAGCCACCACCTTCTACTACCCATTGTAAAAAGGGTTGGGGCTTGCCATAAGGGCAATAGGGTAATCAATATAGTTGCTAGGGCTTGACTGACCAGCCGATTGATTCAGAGGGTCTCTCCGACCACCCACCTAGCCTAAGTAAGGGCCAAAAAATTTTAAAAAAAAAAAAAAAAATTATGGTCTAAACAAAGGGAAAAACAATATTTCTAAAAAAAGATTTTGTCAAAAAATAATTACCTCTTGGATAGGATTAAATTCTGGATCATTTAGATTTCGCAAGAACCACAATATACCTGGCCTTAACACTTCTCGCAGGAGGAGGATGAAAGAGGCAAAATAAAATACATAAACCATCCCAACAAGCCAGTGAACAAACATGGAGGTACCAGGAGCCAAATTGAAGCTATTTTTTTCGGTCTTTCAAAGTAGCATCAAACATTGCCTGCAAAAAATTTTTAAGAAATATTTCAAGAATTATAGAGTATTCTACTTATATATTTTTCAATAGATCAAAATATAAAATCTATAAATTATAAAATTAAAATTATAAAATAATATAATTAAATATAATAAATGTAAATAATGAATATAATTAATATAAATTAATTGATAATATTATATAATAATAAATAAATATAATTATCATTAAATAATATAAATATAAATATAATATTGTTAATTATTAATAATATAATAATATTGTTAATAATTTTTTTTAAATTTACCATAAAAAATTATGTAATTTAAATATAATTTTTTGTTTTAATTTTAAATATTTTTATAATTATATATATAATATATTATATATATATATATATATATATATATATATATATATATATATATATATATAATAATAGTTAAGAGAAGGAAATGAATCCGATGGTATGAGTATAGATAAAAGGATATGAAAACAACAAATATGCGGTTAAAGTGAAACATTTTATATCATATTCATAGCTAATATGACAATATTTCGATGATTTTTATAAATCAAAAATATTGTTCAATATTAGCTATGAATATGATATAAAATGTTTTCACTTTAACAGCATTGTGTTGTTTTCATATCCTTTATCTATACTCATATAATATATAATAAATATGATATGTAAATAATAAATATAATTGATAAATTAATTAATAATATTTATATAATAAAATTTAAAAATAAAATATAAAATCTATAATCTATAAAAAGGTTTGGTTTATTTAATTGGTTGGTTAGTTGGTTTTATGGCATGTCAACATTGCTGGGTTATTTAAGCCAAAGAAGTTGTTTTATTCATTCTTGACAGGTATCAATTTTTTTTAAACATGTTTCTTTAAACCAAGTTTTTTCTATTTAACCCGTAGATGGGACCCTACAGGTACTACCAATCCAGATCAGTGGAACAGGGAGTAATGGTGAAGAAGGGGTACTCCACATTCCCCAGAGCTCCAGAACTGGAAACTCACCATCAGATAGAGT
Organism: Doryteuthis pealeii; assembly: GCA_023376005.1. Taxonomy (NCBI): domain Eukaryota; kingdom Metazoa; phylum Mollusca; class Cephalopoda; order Myopsida; family Loliginidae; genus Doryteuthis; species Doryteuthis pealeii. Next base: position 28,915,946 of record CM042166.1, on the reverse strand, counting down.
TTAACATCATACCCAGGACATGAAGACCCTCAGCACATTCTAGCACATATTTGATAAAAAGTGTTTAGGGCTTGCCATGAGGGCAATACGGTTGGGACAATCATATAAGATGCTAGGGCTTGATGTGGCTAGTTGATTGATTGGAGGGTGTCTCTTCGGCGACCCATCTAGCCTAAGAGCCAAAATGTAGTGTTCCATGTCATGGACTGCTCAGCTACCAAGGTTCCATCTTTAAGCATCACCCACAGTCAACAGGTGGGCCCTACTGGGGGAGGGGTCTTACTTTCTGCAGAGGTGCAGTCAGTGTATTCTAAAGCCCCAGCCAATAGGGCTGGGTTTATTAATGGCATATCAATCCCTTATGGTTATTCAATGCCAACATTTGATTCATGTTTTTAATGGCATATAAACTCTTTATGGGTTATCTAATGAAAAAATTAGATTTATTTCTAAAGGTTTGGATAGTTGGTTGGGTTTTTACAGTATGTCAACTCATTGGGTTATTTTATGCCAAAGACTTTTTTTTATATTCTTGTAGGGTATTCAATTTTTCTTTCAAACTCTTTTTTAAACATTTTTTTTAATTCATTTTTAATCTATTTAACCTATAGATATGACCTAACAGGTACTACCACTCCAGATCAGAGTGGCCTGGGAGTAATGGCAATGAAGATGTACACCACAGAGCTCCAGAATTGGAACTTTACACCAGATGCAGTTTAACGTCATACCCAGGACACTAAGACCCTCAAAGCCACTATCTTCAAGAACATATATGATGAAAAGGGTTTGGGGTTTGCCATAAGTGCAATAGAGTAGGGACAATCATATAGGTGCTAGAGCTTGACATGACCAGCCAATTGATCAGAGGGGGTCTCTCCGACCACCCACCTAGCCTAAGTAAGGGCCAAAGTGAGTGTTGCAGGTCATGGAATGCTCAGCTGTAAAGTTTAATTGGTTTAACTATACTTCATTACTAAAATGATAGGCTATGCCTATTCATTATTTAACACTATATAATCTGATGATGAGAGAGAAGAAAATTTAATAAAGTTGTTTTTTTATAAGTAATTTTTCAAATGAAAGGAAAGGGTTTTCAAAGACTTACCAAAGAGCAAACATCAAGCCACCAACCACAAACGAGTGGAAAACACCAATCTCCACAACTACAAGAAGCTTGACTTTAACGACGACATAACAAAGACCTATCAATCTTCGAAACCTGAAAAAGAAAAAGTTGCAGTAAAAGTATATAAAGAATGTTTAGATGCAGTCTTTACCATAACACAAAAAGTCTGCTTTCTATAATACACAAAAAAATAAATAAATAAATAAAATAAAAGGCAGTTTTCCGCACTCAAGGCATATGCAGACTACACAGATGATCTAGCACTCCTTGTAAATACACCTGCATAGCCTAGAGAAGGTGGCAAGAAGCCATTGGCCTCCATGTGAACTCAATCCCTAATCACTCTGGTCATGCCTTCACATGGATTTCAGGGATTTTTCAGGAAAATTTGGATGCAAACAACAAATCAGTAGAAATTTTTTTAAATAAGTTGCGTCATTGCAAAGTTCAAACAGTATTTTCAGTTGTTTCGGAATCCCACAGATACTAGTTTCAGATAATGGCACAATTTTCACTTATAGCATTTTCAAATTATGTGCACTTAATGGCATCCAACACCATCTTTTCATCCACAGCGGCTCTCCCACAACTGTGATCCTACCATAAGCCGCTTATGCTTAGTTCATTATAATTGAGCATGAGGACCCAATTACAATAATGATAGACTTTACGCAATTAGATGAGCTCAGAGGTGAATAGATAGTGAACTTTGAAATATCCCATCACACAGGGAAAAAAAATACAAAGAAAATTTGCTACAGCAGTGGGGTAAATTTGATAGGCAAAGAGTTAAATCACGTCAATCAAACATTTTTTAAATTTCAGTTTAAACTTATGTAAACCTGCAGCTTTCTAACCTGCAGAAAATAGAACAAAGTATTTCCAAAAAGATGAATTTATCTTGAGAAATTATGGCAACCTTCATCGGGAAATCAATTCTGTAGACTGTCTGGATGACTTGCAAAAAATAGGAGAATGGTAATTTGTGTTTCCCATTTTTGCAAGTCATCCAGACAGTACAGAATTTGGTCCTGATGAAGGTTTCAAAAATCGAAACATTATAACGTTAACTTCTCATCAAGAATAAATTCATCTTTTTCGAATAATTTGTTCTATTTCTACAATATCATCAAATTTATTCCCTATTTGTTGGTTGTTGATTTTAACAGCATATCAACCCGTTTGGGGTTATGGCCTAACGGTTAGGAAGTAATATATGTTGTTATTATATTTATACCTTTTTAAGTAATTGGTTTTAACAATCTGTTAGTACCATTGGGAAAATTTGTATTGTATTGATTAGGTTCACGTCTACATTCTATGGTATAATTTTATTTCCCTCAAAAAGGACAGAATGTCATCCATGTTGACATTTTCAAATAGATCTTTCATATCGTTTCCATTACAAAACGGTTTCTATGTGAGCAAAAAAACCTGCATTCTATGAATAAGTGTTTAATAGTTAACTCTTAACATCCTATACCACCTCATTCCACCCGGCCAGAAGTCATATCATTTTCTAATCTACCCCAAATGATAGCCTTTGTTTAAAGGTAATATTAAACATATTTAGAAGTCTTTGATTTAAGGTAAATAATTTACATAACTTTAAATAAAATTCTCAACAGGATGTTAAGAGTTAAAGGTGTTTCACATGTTCCACACTGTGTTGTTGTTCTTGCTCAAGTATATAGGAGTGCTTAGTCTTGTGTGACCAATACGTAATCAGGACACCATGACTTGTTCCTTTCTAGATTTTTTATCCAACTTCATATTTTTAAAATGAAAAAAAAAATACCAAAATTACCTTTTTATGCGTACAAAGCACAGAGAAGATATATGAAACAAGGCCTAAAGCAAATACAATGTAACCAGTGAGAGCTGTCAGTAATCCTTCAAAATGAGAAGCAACCACCTGAAAAGAAAAAAAAAAGAAAAAATATGAAAAAGATATTCTTTTTACTATCTGTATCAAGTTTAAATGAGGCTTTATAATTTGTATCATTTGGATTTTCAGGCTATTGTCCTCATTTTATTGTTATTTATTGTTATTTCTCTGAATTTTTGAGATGAGGTTTGATAATTTGTATTATTGTGATTTTCAGGCTATTGTCCTCATCTTTATTGTTATATACACGTTTCAGCTGATGTGCTCTCCAGTGTTCTTTAGGTGATTTTGTCAACTAGAGATCCTTCAAAGTTCTGTGAAGCATCCGAGTTTAGAAGGTTCGCAACTCAACAAAAAAAACACCTGAAGAAGCAGGAGAGCACATCGGATAAACTTTGTGTATATAACTATAAAGATGAGGAACAAAGTCCAAATATCCAAAATAATACATATTCTTTTAAGAATTGAATATTAGGACAATCTATGAGGTTAATCCCAAAAGTAATGTCTCCAAAACACTGGACAGGGAAACTGTTTGAGTGCATTGCAACACTGTGTGTTTGTTGTGCATGCACCTGCACCTCATATAAGGTAATCCCCAAAGTAATGTCTCCAAAACACTGGGGATCAGGGAAACTGTTTGTGTGGCTATTGGCAACACTGTTGTGTTTGGTTGTGCATGCACCTGCACCTGCCCATCATATGAGGGTAATCCCAAAAGAATGTCTCCAAACACTGGGGATGCAGGAAACTGCTTGTGTGGCTATTGGCAACATGTTTGTGTTTTGTTGCATGCACCTGCACCTGCCCATCATATGAGGGTAATCCCAAAGTAATGTCTCCCAAAACACTGGGGATGCAGGGAAACTGTTTGTGTGGCTATTGGCAACATTGTTTTTGTTGTGCATGCACCTGCACCTGCCCACATATAGGGTAATCCCAAAAGTAATGTCTCCAAAACACTGGGGATGCAGGAAACTGTTTGTTGGCTATTGGCAACACTTGTTGTGTTTGTGCATGACCTGCACCTGCCCATCATATGAGGGTAATCCCAAAATAATGTCCCAAAACACTGGGATGCAGGTAAACTGTTTGTGTGCTATTGGCAACACTGTTTTTTGTTTGTGCATTGCCTGCACCTGCCATCAGATGAGGGAATCCCAAAAGTTAATGTCTCCAAAAACACTGGGGATGCAGGAAACTGTTTTGTGTGGCTATTGAACACTGTTGTGTTTTGTTGTGCATGCACCTGCACCTGCCATCATATGAGGTAATCCCAAAAGTAATGTCTCCAAAACACTGGGATGCAGGGAAACTGTTTGAGTGGCTATTGGCAACACTGTTGGGTTGTTTTTGCATGCACCTGCACCCATATAAGGTAATCCAAAAGTAATGTCTCCAAAACACTGGGGATGCAGGAACTGTTTGTGGCTATTGCAACACTGTTGTTGTTGTGCATGCACCTGCAACCTGCCCATCATAGAGGGTAATCCCAAAAGTAATGTCTCCCAAAACACTGGGGATGCAGGGGAAAACTGTTTGTTTGGCTATTGCAACACTGTTGGTGTGTGCATGCACCTGCACCTGCCCATCATATGAGGGTATCCAAAAGTAATGTCTCCAAAACACTGGGAGCAGGGAAACTGTTTGTGGGCTTATTGGCAACACTGTAGTGTTTGGTGCATGCACCTGCACCTGCCATCATATGAGGGTAATCCCAAAAGTAATGTCTCCAAAAACACTGGAGCAGGGAAAACTGTTTGTGTGGCTATTGCAACACTGTGTGTTTTTGTGCATGCACCTGCACCTGCCCATCATATGAGGGAATCCAAAATAATTCTCCAAAACACTGGATGCAGGGAAACTGTTGTGTGCTAATTGGCAAACTGTTGGTTGTTGGCATGCACCTGCAACCTGCCATCATATGGGGGTAATCCCAAAAGTAATGTCTCCCAAAACACTGGGGATGCAGGGAAACTGTTTGTTGGCTATTGCCAACATGTTTGTTTGTTGTGCATGCACCTGCACCGCCCATCATATGAGGTAATCCCAAAAGTAATGTCTCCAAAAACACTGGGATGCAGGGAAACTGTTTGTGTGGCTATTCAACACTGTTGTGTTTGTTGTGCATGCACTTCCCCAAAACTCACTGCCATGCTCCAGTCTTGTTTCTGATGACGCAACCGCCTAATGTTGAAGCTGTAGTTATCAGTTTTTGAACACAAAAAGTCATTAAAACCCAATGAAGTTTATCGTCACTAAACGGAAGTGTATGGCAAGTCATGCATGGATGTTAAAACATCCAAGTGGTGTAGAAGTTTGCAATCACAACACAGTTCAATGCTTTTCAACGACATGGCAACAAACTGGTACAATATGGGCATACAAAAAAAATAGTTTCAAACTTTAAGATGATGTAAATGCCCATTAACAATAAATGATTAACATTTCTGTGATTTCTAAATATTTGAAGATCTTGCCTTTGGGATTACCCTTATATCTTTATCACAAGATAAGAATGATTGGTTCAAAGAACAGAATTAACATTGTTGCTAAGCAACCACCATCAAATATTCAGCCAATTATAATCGTGACAAAACATATCAAATTGTTGGTTAGATTTATGGCATGTCAACCCCTGTTGGGTATTTATTGCGAAGATGTTTTGTTTTATACATTCTTGATGGATATCAATTTTTTAAAAACTATCTTTTTTAAAGACATTTTTAAAACTCATTTTTTTTCTGTTTAACCCATAGATGGGATCCTAAGACGTACTATCCACTCCAGGGCAGAGTGGACCTGGAGCAATGCGATGAAGAGTACTCCATACTAACCAGTGCTCCAGAATTTGAACATCACCATTAAATGCAGTTTAATCAATACCCGGACTCTAAGACCCTCAGCCACTCCATTCTAGCAACATATATGATAAAAATGATGGACGCTGTCATAATAGTTAGAGTCGTGGAAATAACGTTGTCGACCCTGTTCAAATCCTAGACGAAACTATTTGCATTTCACATCACACTAATACCCTTGGGAAAAGGATGAATCAAAATATACTCTCTCCTGCTATGGGTAAATTAGGGAGACTAGGCCTCTTTGATGCTTGGTAAGGCAACCTGTCTAGAGAAGGAAACTCTTACTGAAACTCCGCGTAAAAGATGAAATGACCTTGTCTGCATCCTGCTGTCGGAGGTTGGTAGATAAAAAGGGTTGGGTTCTGCCACAAGCAATAAAGGTGGACAATCTATAAATGCTAGAGCTTGATTCATTGGTCTAAAAAATTTCGCAGACCCGTATCACAACTTTTTAACAAAGACAAATAGTTGTAAACAGTTTATTTCCTAAGAATAGATTGATTAAATTTTGTTTATTTGATAGAAAAGGAAAAGAGGAAAAAAAAGTCTAAGATTTGTATTAATTTAATTATTCGACTATTGTGTACTTTTATTGTTATCTGTACAACGTTTCAGCTGATGTCCACCAGCCTTCTTAACTGGGAAACTGTCGTAATCCTTGTAGAAGGCAGAGCACATCGGCCGAAACCTTGTACAAGATAACAATAAATGAGACAATAAGTCCGGAATTAATCCACAGAATACAAATATCAAGCCTCATCTAAAAAAAATTCAAAAATTTAAGATCGGCTTTGTGATTTAAAAATATACACACTTTGAAGAACAAATTCAATTTTTCTAAAAACTAACATGCAACTCAATCCAAACACCAATTATTTTTTTTTAAAACCTCAACCCAGTTCATTCTTTAAAGACAAAACCTTAAAACTGATTTTTTTTCTTTTTACTTTTCAGTATGAATTTGGCCCAATTTTGGCATTTTTTGAAAACTTACCACACACAAAAAAATTAAATTAATTATTAAAAAATAGCTTAACTTAGTTTAGTTCTTATTAACCCTATTACCAAAAGCGCCCCAACCACCCATAATCAAATTGCTGTACCAAAAAACACCAGCTCTTAGAAAATGGTTAAAGTTAAAAATAAAAAATGAAGTTTCATGAATAGATTCTATCAGTAGTAGTAAAGAAAGTTCATCCATTCACCACTGGATGCATAGAAAGGTTAAAAAAACAAAACACTCAAAACTGTTTCTTTTTTTTTTTTTTTTTTTTTTTTTTGGTAAATCTGAACATTATTACATAATAGAGTAACCCCCTTGTTGTTTCACTTTGAGGAAGCCTATGTTTTGTAGCCATTTTCGTTTCACCGTAAATCTACACTGAAAAAATTAATGTTCGAATCAATACAACTGCATGTTTAACACGAAAAATATCATAAAATGTGTCCTTAATTAATTAATTCATTTAAAAATTAAACAAATTAAGAACACATTTTATATATTTTCGTGTTAAAACATGCAGTTGTATTTGATTCGAACAAATTCATATTTCGTGTAGATTACGGTGAAGAAAATGGCAACCAAAACATAAGGCTTCCTCAAAGTGAAACAAACAAGGGAGGTTACTCTCATTTATGTAACTAATGTTCAGATTACCAAAAAAAAAAAAAAAAAAAAAAAAAAAAGAACCAGTTTTGAGGTTTTGTTTTTAACCCTTTACCTACCACTGCCATCCAGTGGTGAAATGGATGACATTTCTTTACTACTGAATAGAAATCTATTCATGAAATTCATTTTTTTATTTTTTTAAACTTTAAACCATTTTCAAGAAGCTGTGTTTGGTACAGCATTTTGATTATTGTGGTGTTGGGGCGCTTGTAGATAAAGGGTTAAATAAAAAAACTAAACTAAGTTAGCTTATTTTTAATAATTATTAACTTTATTTTTTGTGTGTGAGTAAAGTTTTTAAAAAATGCTCAAAAAATGGCCAAATTCATACTGAAAAGAAAAGAAAAAAAAATCAGTTTAAGGTTTTGTCTTTAAAGAATGAACTAGGTTGAGGTAATTGTGCTTTGGATTGAGTTGCATGTTAGTTTTTAGAAAATTGAATTTGTTCTTCAAAGTGTGATATTTTAAATAACAAAGACCGAATCTTAAATTTCTGAATTTTTAGATGAGGCTTGAAATTTGTATTCTTTGGATTATTCGGACTATTGTCCTCATCTTTATTGTTATCTGTACAACGTTTCGGCCGATGTGCCCTCTGGCCTTCTTCAGGATTACGACAATTTCCCAAGTTTCAAGAAGCTGGATGGCACATCAGCTGAAACGTTGTACAGATAACAATAAAATGACAACAATAGTCCGAATAATCTAATAATACAAATCTTAGAACTTTTTTTTCTCTTTCCTTTATCTACAAAATAAACCAAAATTTAATCAAATGCTATTCTAGGAAAATAACACTGTTAACTATTTTCTTTGTTAAAAGTGTATACGGGTAACTGAAGCGAAACTTTTAACCAAATGAATCAAGCTCTACATTTTATAGGATTGTCCCATCCCTTTATTGCCCTTGTGGCAGAACCAACCTTTTTATCATACCAACCCCTCCGCACAAGCAGGATGCGAGACAAGGTCAATTCTTTAGCGGAGTTTCAGTTAAGAGTTATCCTTCTCCTAGACAGGTTGCCTTACCAAGCATAAAGAGCCTAGTCTGCCCTATTACCCATAGCAGGAGAGAGTATATTGGATTCATACCTTTCCCAAGGTATTAGTGTGATGTGAAATGCAAATAGTTTCGTCTAGGATTTGAACATGGGTCGACAAGTCATTCCCACGACTCTAACTATTATGACAGCGCCTCCATCAATTTTTATCATATATGTGCTAGAATGGAGTGGCTGAGGTCTAGAGTCCAGGGTATGATTAAACTGCATTAATGTGATGTTCAAATTCTGGAGCACTGGTTAGTATGGAGTACTCCTTCATCGCCATTGCTCCCAGGTCCACTCTGACTGGAGTGGTAGTACGTCTTAGGATCCCATCTATGGGTTAAACAGAAAAAAAATGAGTTTTAAAAATGTCTTTAAAAAAGATAGTTTTAAAAAAATTGAATATCCATCAAGAATGTATAAAACAAAACATCTTCGGCATAAAATAACCCAAACAGGGTTGACATGCCATAAAAATCTAACCAACCAATTTGATATGTTTGTCACGATTATAATGGCTGAATATTTGATGGTGGTTGCTTAGCAACAATGTTAATCTGTTCTTAACCAATCATTCTTATCTTGTGATAAAGAATAAGGTAATCCCAAAGCAAGATCTTCAAAAATTTAGAAATCACAGAAATGTTAATCATTTATTGTTAATGCTATTTACATCATCTTAAAGTTTGAAAACTATTTTTGTATCCCATATGTACCAGTTTGTTGCCATGTCGTTGAAGAAGCATTGAACTTTGTTGTGATTGCAAACTCTCTACACCACTTGGATGTTTTTACATCCATGCATGACTTGCCATACACTTCCTTTAGTGACGATAAATTTTCAATTGGTTTAATGACTTTTGTGTTCAAAAACTGAATAACTGCACGAACTTCACATTAGGCAGGTGCGTCATCAGAAACAAGACTGAGCATGGCAGTGAGTCTTGGGAATGCATGCAAACAAACACAACAGTGTGCCAATAGCCACACAAACAAGTTTCCCTGCATCCCAGTGTTTTGGAGACATTACTTTGGATTACCCTCATATGATGGCAGGTGCAGGTGCATGCACAACAAACACAACAGTTTGCCAATAGCCACACAAACAGTTCCCTGCATCCCCAGTGTTTTGGAGACATTACTTTGGAACCCTCATATGATGGGCAGGTGCAGGTGCATGCACAACAAACACAACAGTGTGCCAATAGCCACACAAACAGTTTCCCTGCATCCCCAGGTTTTGGAGACATTACTTTTGGATTACCCTCATATGATGGGCAGTGCAGGTGCATGCACAACAAACACAACAGTGTTGCCAATAGCCACACAAACAGTTTCCCTGCATCCCAGTGTTTTGGAGACATTACTTGGGATTACCCTCATATGATGGCAGGTGCAGGTGCATGCACAACAAACACAACAGTGTTGCCAATAGCCACACAAACAGTTTCCCTGCATCCCCAGTGTTTTGGAGACATTACTTTTGGGATTACCCTCATATGATGGGCAGGTGCAGGTGCATGCACAACAAACACAACAGTGTTGCCAATAGCCACACAAACAGTTTCCCTGCATCCCCAGTGTTTAAGACATTACTTTTGGGATTACCCTCATATGATGGCAGGTGCAGGTGCATGCACAACAAACACAACAGTGTTGCCAATAGCCACACAAACAGTTTCCCTGCATCCCCAGTGTTTGGAGACATTACTTTTGGGATTACCCTTATATGAGTGCAGTGCATGCACAACAAACACAACAGTGTTGCCAATAGCCACTCAAACAGTTTCCCTGCATCCCCAGTGTTTTGGAGACATTACTTTTGGATTACCCTCATATGATGGGCAGGTGCAGTGCATGCACAACAAACACAACAGTGTTGCCAATAGCCACCAAACAGTTTCCCTGCATCCCAGTGTTTTGGAGACATTACTTTTGGATTACCTCATATGATGGGCAGTGCAGGTGCATGCACAACAAACACAACAGTGTTGCCAATAGCCACACAAACAGTTCCCTGCATCCCCATGTTTTGGAGACATTACTTTTGGGATTACCTCATATGATGGGCAGGTGAGTCATGCACAACAAACACAACAGTGTTGCAATAGCCACACAAACAGTTTCCCTGCATCCCCAGTGTTTGGAGACTTACTTTTGGATTACCCTCATATGATGGGCAGTGCAGGTGCATGCACAACAAACACAAGTGTTGCCAATAGCCACACAAACAGTTTCCCTGCATCCCCAGTGTTTGGAGACATTACTTTTGGGATTACCCTCATATGATGCAGGTGCAGGTGCATGCACAACAAAACACAACAGTGTTGCCAATAGCCACACAAACAGTTTCCCTGCATCCCCATGTTTGGAGACATTACTTTTGGGATTACCCTCATATGATGGCAGGGCAGGTGCATGCACAACAAAACACAACAGTGTTGCCAATAGCCACACAAACAGTTTCCCTGCATCCCCAGTGTTTTGGAGACATTACTTTTGGGATTACCTTATATGAGGTGCAGGTGCATGCACAACAAACACACAGTGTTGCCAATAGCACTCAAACAGTTTCCCTGCATCCCCAGTGTTTTGAGACATTACTTTGGGATTAACCTCATAGATTGTCCTAAATATTCATTCTAAAAGAAAATTATGTATATTTGATATTTGGACTATTGTTCTCATCTTTATAGTTATATACACAAAGTTTCATCCGATGTGCTCTCCTGCCTTCTTCAGGTGTTTTTTTGTTGAAGTTGCGAACCTTCTCAAACTCGGATGCTTTCACAGAACTTTGAAGGCTCTCTAGTTCGACAAAAATCACCTAAAGAACACTGGAGAGCACATCAGCTGAAACGTGTATATAACAATAAAGATGAGACAATAGCCTGAAAAATCCAAATAATACAAATTATCAAACCTCATCTCAAAAATTCAGAGAAATAACATAAATAACAATAAAAAATGAGACAATAGCCTGAAAAATCCAAATGATACAAATTATAAAGCCTCATTTCAAAACTTGATACAGATAGTAAAAGAAATATCTTTTTCATATTTTTTCTTTTTTTTTTTCTTTTCAGGTGGTTGCTTCTCATTTTGAAGGATTACTGACAGCTCTCACTGGTTACATTGTATTTGCTTTAGGCCTTGTTTCATTATATCTTCTCTGTGCTTTGGTACGCATAAAAAGGTAATTTGGTAATTTTTTTTTTCTATTTTAAAAATATGAAGTTGGATTAAAAATCTAGAAAGGAACAAGTCATGGTGTCCTGATTACGTATTGGTCACACAAGACTAACGCACTCCTATATACTTGAGCAAGAACAACAAACACAGTGTGAACATGTGAAACACCTTTAACTCTTAACATCCTGTTGAGAATTTTATTTAAAGTTATGTAAATTATTTACCTTAAATCAAAGACTTCTAAATATGTTTAATATTACCTTTAAACAAAGGCTATCATTTGGGGTAGATTAGAAAAATGAATATGACTTCTGGCCGGGTGGAATGAGGTGGTATAGGATGTTAAGAGTTAACTATTAAACACTTATTCATAGAATGCAGGTTTTTTGCTCACATCAGAAACCGTTATTGTAATGGAAACGATATGAAAGATCTATTTGAAAATGTCAACATGGATGACATTCTGTCCTTTTTGAGGAAAATAAAATTATACCATAGAATGTAGACGTGAACCTAATCAATACAATACAACATTTTCCCCAATGGTACTAACAGATTGTTAAAACCAATTACTTAAAAAGGTATAAATATAAATACACAACATATATTACTTCCTAACCGTTAGGCATGACATAACCCCAAACGGGTTGATATGCTGTTAAAATCAACCAACCAACCAAAATAGGGAATAAATTTGATGATATGTAGAAAATAGAACAAATTATTCGAAAAAGATGAATTTATTCTTGATGGAGAAGTTAACGTTATAATGTTTCGATTTTTTGAAACCTTCATCAGGACCAAATTCTGTACTGTCTGATGACTTGCAAAAAATGGGAAACACAAATTACCATTCTCCTATTTTTTGCAAGTCATCCAGACAGTCTACAGAATTTGATTCCCGATGAAGGTTGCCATAATTTCTCCAAGAATAAATTCATCTTTTTGAAATACTTTGTTCTATTTTCTGCACAGGTTGAAAGTCTGCAGGTTTACATAAGTTTTAAACTGAAATTTAAAAAATGTTTGATTGACGTGATTTAACTCTTTGCCTATCAAATTTACCCCACTGCTGTAGCAAATTTTCTTTGTATTTTTTCCCTGTGTGATGGGATATTTCAAAGTTCACTATCTATTCACCTCTGAGCTCATCTATTTGCGTAAAGTCCTATCATTATTGTAATTGGAGTCCTCATGCTCAATTATAATGAACTAAGCATAAGCGGCTTATGGTAGGATCACAGTTGTGGAGAGCCGCTGTGGATGAAAAAGATGGTGTTGGATGCCATTAAGTGCACATAAATTTGAAAATGCTACTAAAGTGAAAATTGTGCCATTATCTGAAACTAGTATCTGTGGATTCCGAAACAACTGAAAATACACTGTTTGAACTTGCAATGACGCAACTTATTTAAAAAAATTTCTACTGATTTTTGTTTGCATCCACAATTTTCCATGAAAAATCCACTGAAATCCATGTGAAGGCATGACCAGAGTGATTCAGGGATCTGAGTTCACATGGAGGCCAATGCTTCTTGCCACCTTCTCTAGGCTATGCAGGTGTATTTACAAGGAGTGCTAGATCATCTGTGTAGTCTGCATATGCCTTGAGTGCGGAAAACTGCCTTTTATTTATTTATTTATTTATTTTTTGTGTATTATAGAAAGCAGACTTTTTTGTGTTATGGTACAAGACTGCATCTAAACATTCTTATATACTTTTACTGCAACTTTTTCTTTTTCAGGTTTCGAAGATTGATAGGTCTTTGTTATGTCGTCGTTAAAGTCAAGCTTCTTGTAGTTGTGGAGATTGGTGTTCCCACTCGTTTGTGGTTGGTGGCTTGATGTTTGCTCTTTGGTAAGTCTTTGAAAACCCTTTCCTTTCATTTGAAAAATTACTTATAAAAAAACAACTTTATTAAATTATTCTCTCTCTCTCACATCAATCAGTTATATAGTGTTAAATAATGAATAGGCATAGCCTATCATTTTAGTAATGAAGTATAGTTAAACCAATCTAAACCTTTACAGCTGAGCATTCCATGACCTGCAACACTCCACTTTGGCCCTTACTTAGGCTAGGTGGGTGGTCGGAGAGACCCCCTCTGATCAATTGGCTGGTCATGTCAAGCTCTAGCACCTATATGATTGTCCCTACTCTATTGCACTTATGGCAAACCCCAAACCCTTTTCATCATATATGTTCTTGAAGATAGTGGCTTTGAGGGTCTTAGTGTCCTGGGTATGACGTTAAACTGCATCTGTGGTAAAGTTCCAATTCTGGAGCTCTGTGGTGTACATCTTCATTGCCATTACTCCCAGGCCCACTCTGATCTGGAGTGGTAGTACCTGTTAGGGTCATATCTATAGGTTAAATAGATTAAAATGAATTATAAAAAATATGTTTAAAAAAGAGTTTGAAAGAAAAATTGAATACCCTACAAGAATATATAAAAAAAAAGTCTTTGGCATAAAATAACCCAATGAGTTGACATACTGTAAAACCCAACCAACCTATCCAAACCTTTAGAAATAAATCTAATTTTTTCATTAGATAACCCATAAAGAGTTTATATGCCATTAAAAAACATGAATCAAATGTTGGCATTGAATAACCCATAAGGGATTGATATGCCATTAAATAAACCCAGCCCTATTGGCTGGGCTTTAGAATACACTGACTGCACCTCTGCAGAAGAGTAAGACCCCCTCCCCCAGTAGGCCCACCTGTTGACTGTGGGTGATGCTTAAAGATGGAACCTTGGTAGCTGAGCAGTCCATGACATGGAACACTACATTTTGGCTCTTAGGCTAGATGGGTCGCCGAAGAGACACCCTCCAATCAATCAACTAGCCACATCAAGCCCTAGCATCTATATGATTGTCCCAACCGTATTGCCCTCATGGCAAGCCCTAACACTTTTTATCAAATATGTGCTAGAATGTGCTGAGGTCTTCATGTCCTGGGTATGATGTTAAACTCTATCTGATGGTGAGTTTCCAGTTCTGGAGCTCTGGGGAATGTGGAGTACCCCTTCTTCACCATTACTCCCAGTTCCACTGATCTGGATTGGTAGTACCTGTTAGGGTCCCATCTACGGGTTAAATAGAAAAAACTGAGTTTAAAGAAAACATGTTTAAAAAAAATTGAGTACCTGTCAAGAATGAATAAAACAACTTCTTTGGCTTAAAATAACCCAGCAATGGTTGACATACCATAAAACCCAACTAACCAACCAATTAAATAAACCAAACCTTTTTATAGATTATAGATTTTATATTTTAATTTTATAATTTTATTATATAAATATTAATTAATTAATTATATCAATTATATTTATTATTTACATATCATATTTATTATATATTATATGAGTATAGATAAAAGGATATGAAAACAACACAATATGCTGTTAAAGTGAAAACATTTTATATCATATTCATAGCTAATATTGAACAATATTTTGATTTATAAAAATCATCGAAATATTGTTCAATATTAGCTATGAATATGATATAAAATGTTTTCACTTTAACCGCATATTGTGTTGTTTTCATATCCTTTTATCTATACTCATACCATCGGATTCATTTCCTTTCTCTTAACTTATATATTATATATATATATATATATATATATATATATAATATATATAATATATAATATATATATATATATATATATAAATCATATATAGTAATTATTATAATTATAACAAAATTAAAACAAAAAATTATATTTAAATTACATTAATTTTTTCATGGTAAATTTTTAAAAATTATAACAAAATTATTATATATATTAATATATAACATATATTATATTATTTTATATTAATATTTATCAATTAATTAATAATAATTATTTATTATTATATAATATTTATCATTAATTATTTAATTATATTATTATTTACATTTATTATATTTAATTATATTATTTTATTATTTTTAATTTTATAATTTATAGATTTTATATTTGATCTATTGAAAAATATATAAGTAGAATTACTCTATAATTCTTGAAATATTTTTCTTAAAAATTTTTTGCAGGCAATGTTTGATGCTACTTTGAAAGACCGAAAAAATAGCTTCAATTTGGCTCCTGGTACCTCCATGTTTGTTCACTGGCTTGTTGGATGGTTTATGTATTTTATTTGCCTCTTTCATCCTCTCCTGCGAGAAGTGTTAAGGCCAGGTATATTGTGGTTCTTGCGAAATCTAAATGATCCAGAATTTAATCCTATCCAAGAGGTAATTATTTTTTGACAAAATCTTTTTTTAGAAATATTGTTTTTCCCTTTGTTAGACCATAAGTAATTTTTTTTCCTTTTTTAAAATTTTTTGGCCCTTACTTAGGCTAGGTGGGTGGTCGGAGAGACCCCTCTGATCAATCGGCTGGTCATGTCAAGCCCTAGCAACTATATGATTGCCCCAACCCTATTGCCCTTATGGCAAGCCCCAACCCTTTTTATCATATGGGTAGAAGTGGTGGCTGGGTCTTCATGTCCTGGGAATGACGTTAAACTCTATCTCATAGCAAGCCCTAACCCTTTTTATCAAATATGTGCTAGAATGTGCTGAGGATCTTCATGTCCTGGTATGATGTTAAACTATCTGATGGTGAGGTTCCAGTTCTGGAGGTTTGTGGAATGTGGAGCACCCCTTCATCACCATTGCTTCCTAGTCCACTCTGACCTGGAGTGGTAGTACCTGTTAGGGTCCCATCTATGGTTAAATAGAAAAATGTATTTATAAAAAAAAATTGAGTATCCATTAAGAATTGATTTATTTCAAAACTTTATTGGCATTAAATGACCCACTGAGGTTGATATGCCGTAAAACAAATCAAACCAAACCAAAATTTAGAACAGAAGTGTATTTGGGTTCTACTCAATGAGCTTTCAAAAAATGATATTATAACCCTAGAAGTAGTTTTATACATGAAAAGTATCAATATAGTACTAGCTTATCAAACTGCGTGTAAAATTAAAAAGTGAATATGGAATAGACCCTATATTAGAATGGGAAATCGTAAAATAATGCTGAAAATATGAGGCTGGAGATAAACACTGCCTTTTATGTATGGAGGAGAAGTTAGCAATAGCTTCTTATATTAACCCTAAAGAATTATTAAATCAGAGATCTGAAGTATTAAATGCTTGTAGGCATAAAAAGCCTGGTTTTTTTAGCCAATAATAGTGTGTATTTTTCCCTCTGCTTTTTATTAAATCTTCCTTGTGGCTACCTTAATAAAATGTCATTTGTGCCAACCCTCCTTAGTCATAATTATCCTGAAGATCCTTTAAGTGAAACCTAGGTAGATAGTATCTGGCGCTTTTTAGGTTTCTTCTTATATATTTTGTATTGAAGGATTTGAAATTAAGTGGTCATTTACAGTTGTAAGAGCTATATTTATTTGTTATTGTGTACTATGTAATTAATAGGCATCTGTTACCATTAGTTTCAAAGCAGTGTATTCGTCGCTTATCTTCAAGACAAGTGCCCAGGAAAAGCAATACTGTGACTTGTTATCTATATCTATATCTATATCTATATATATATATATATATATATATATATATGTGTATAACTTGTTTTTGTTCCAATTGTGTTTGTTTTCCATATTTGTATTAAATATTATTTAGAAGTTATAAAACATCACATATTAACAATGCCCTGATGATGGGCTTATTCTAAAAACTGAAATGTTTAATATTGGCTAATTATTCTAACTATAATAAAATCATCCTCAGAATACTTTTTGTTCAAGGATGTATTATAAATGATAATATGCCAATGTTTAACATTTTTCTTTTTTTTTTATTAAATGAAAAAATTATTAAATAAATTTTCCTATCTTCTGTGTAGAAACAACTGTATGAAATATTTCAAGTATTATAATTGTTTCTCATGATTTTATATATGAGGAAATTGAGTTATGAGTGGAACGAATTAACCTCGCAAGTCAAGTTACCACTCTATAGAACTAAGTTCCAAGAGAGGTAAGAATTATGAGTTCCAAATCAAGGGAAGTAATCCATTAATAATCTTCAAATGAAGCAAACAATCTCAATTCTATTTCCTCTATAGAAACTGAATGGATGAACTATTTCAAGTCTTATGATTGTTTCTCTGTATAGATTGCTTGCAATTCAAACCACTGTAAAATCTAAACTTGTACTAGTCTCAGGAAGAACAAAGAGTTTTCAAAGGGCAGTTAGTCGCCCAGATTTCACTGGCTAGTGACCCATTCTGCGCATGCCCAGTGGGTGATCGGTAATTGTGGTGATGCTGCCGTATATTAAACATTGTCTTCGTTCAGGATTGAAACAAGGCGTTGACTTTATAGCAAACCCCAGCCCTTTTTATAATGTGGGTACTAGAAGGCTGTGGCTGAGGGTCTTCATGTCTCGAGAATGATGTTAAACTCTATCTGATGGTGCTCTACAGTCTTGGAGGTTTGGGGAATGTAGAGCACCCCTTTATCACCTGGTCCACTCTGATCCGGAGTGGTAGTATCTGTTAGGGTTCAATGTATGGGTTAAATAGAAAAATTTTACCCAACAAAAATTTAGAATAAGTATATAAAACAATTTAGGTATAAAGAAGGGAAATCCTAGTTAAAATTAGACTTACCAAACTTTTATATCCTCCTAGACTGGTATTAATGGCGATATCTTAATATTTCTGGAGTCTTAAAAGTTATACCATGTGTCTTAATACAGAGGATTTATACACAAATTATCGGTAGTATTTAAATCAAGGGAGATAACTTCTTGTGTTGTTACCCAACTGATACTTTGAAACATAATTGCGTACAATGAATTGATGTCTTAAATATGCTTGCAAAAGTTTAGTGATCAAGAAAAAAGCAAGGATAAAAAAGATATTTTTGTTTTCATCAAATTCTTGTCTTTTCTCAATGTCTAATAATTTTTTTTCTTCTCTTCCAGATGATTCATTTACCGGTGTATAGACATGTTCGCAGATTCATTGCTTCTGTTGTAAGCATTTTTACAATAATCTCTTTTCTTACAAAATTTGTGTGTATGTGTTTATGTTTGATGCTGATAGGTTGGACCATATTACTTTTAGGCACCCCTTTTTGATCTCGATTAAGAAAGGACATGTTTTTCATTTACAACGTCAATATCTGGTTGTTTATTAGGGTTAATTGTCTGTTAAAACAACCAGATATTGACGGTGTAAATGAAAAACATATCATTTCTTAATCGAGATCAAAAAGGGGTGCCTAAAAGTCATATGGTCTGATAGCTTTTTAATTTAGTACATGCATCCCAGCATGCATTTGATTTAAATGAGTCCATGGGAAATTTGATGGGTCCCAACTAAAGTTTCTTAATAAATTATAGAATTTTTATTTATGAACAACTAAAGCTGGCTAACCCCTACCTTGTACCTCATACAGTGTAATTGTTTCCAAGAAAATATTGAAATGTATTTACTGTTAACTGGAAATGGTGGGGAAAGAAAAAAAAACAACAAACACTGGGACGCATGGATATGATTTTTCTGCGTCCTTTTAGATTTTTATGCATCAGTGACGCAGGGTGTGTACCTATCAGCATCTGTGTGTGTGTATGTGTATATATATATATATATATATATATATATATATATATATATATATATATAAATTCCATGTCAAATCATCCAAGCCATGTCACCTCCCCCCTTCAATTTTTCTGAAATTTTTTTACTGGTGTGGACTTTGTTAAAGTTAGACATTTTTTTCTTTTTTTCAGGTAATATTTGGTAGTACTGTGCTCCTAATGCTTTGGTTACCTGTTCGTGTGATCCGAAGACTGATGCCCAGCTTCTTACCATATAATGCTGTCTTGAACAGTGATGCTGCCATGAGTGAATTATCCTTGGAATTGCTTCTGCTTCAAGTTGTGTTGCCTGCCTTACTTGAACAGGGTCACACCCGAGCGTGGTTGAAGGGTGTTGTTCGAGGATGGACAATTGGAATGGCTTGGATACTTGACCTCAGGTCATACCTCATTGGGACATTCCACTATCAGAGCAGGTAATTCTCTCTTTCTCTTCTTTCTCTTTCTCTTCTTTCTCTTTTCTTTTCTTTTCTTTCTTTTCTCTTTCTTCTTTCTTTTCTCTTTCTCTTTCTCTTCTCTCTTCTCTCTCTCTCTTCCTTCTCTTTCTTTTCTCTTTTCTTCTCTTTCTTTTCTCTTTTCTCTTTTCTCTTTCTTTTCTCTTTTCTCTTCTTTTCTCTTCTTTTCTTTTCTCTTCTTTTCTCTTTCTCTTTCTTTTTCTCTTCTCCTTCCTTTTCCTCCAATTACTAAAAAGTATAAATGTAAATACATGACATGTGTTACTTCCTAACCGTTAGGCATGACATAACCCCAGACAGGTTGATATGCCGTAAAAATCCATAAACCAACCAACCCTCTACCTAGGTGATGCTAGGTAACTGCTTCTAGTATTCCTATAAGTTTTGATATTATGATTACTTTGAAATTGAGGTGCATTGTTTTTGCTTCCTTCTTTGAATTGTTGTTAGATTTGTCCTGAATTTGTTGTGTTTTATTACAGGATAACATAATCCATGGTGATCAACCACCAATCGTCCCTGTTCCCAATGCAGCCCCTGCAGCAGCAGCCCCACCACCGGCAGCAGCCCCAGCCCCACCCCGGCACCAGCCCCACAGGCTCAAGCAGGACTTGGAGCAGCCCACCAAGCAATGCTACAAGGTGGAGGACCTACTGGATTCCAACCTTATAAAAGACCTTCTTTCTTTTCAATACGAGTGAGTACACACATTTTATCTATCTATAGTCAGATCTTAGCCCTGAAGAGCATTAAGCGAAACTTTTAGTAGGTTCGTCTGACTCATTAGATTTATCTTTATCTAATATATATATATATATATATAGTGTGTCA
Organism: Doryteuthis pealeii; assembly: GCA_023376005.1. Classification (NCBI taxonomy): domain Eukaryota; kingdom Metazoa; phylum Mollusca; class Cephalopoda; order Myopsida; family Loliginidae; genus Doryteuthis; species Doryteuthis pealeii. The sequence goes on along the minus strand of CM042166.1, from coordinate 28,895,235 downwards.
TCCACAGACACCGTGTTTCAACTTATCAAGTCTTTACAGTGTAGCTGGACATTTGTAAGCTACCTACAGCCGGAATAGAAACCCGATCGATTCAGCATCAGTCGGACAGCTTAACTGCTCGGCTACTGTCACCTACAGAATGCGAAGGGAATTTTAACTGTTTTAATACATACATCTGGATGTATGTAAAGGCCACCATATATATATATATACACACAGATGCTGATAGGCACGCGTCCTGTGTCCCTGACGTACAAAAATCTAGGACGCAGTAAAATCGTATCCATGCATCACAGTGTTTTTCTTTTTTTTTTTCCCTCATCATCCATTTCAAGTTAACCGTAAATACCTTTCAATAGTTTCTTAGAAAGTAATTACACATTTATTTCTTCTTGTAAATAGATTCTTTTTAAGATTCATCCCCGAGATTTTTGCTCAACCAAACAATTAGAAATCAATAATACTAAGCCCATATTTATTCAAATCAATTTTTAATATCATATGTAAGTTAGCCTTCCTGTTCACACTGTAAACCGCTATTTTTGTATATATAAATACAATTGCATGTTATTAGTATGTAGATCAACGCCAGGGCCAGTGGCTTCGGCCTGATCTTTACAAGTTGAAATACAATTGCATTTATTAGTATGTAGATCTGGCCAACGCCAGGGTCCAGTGGCTTCGGCCCTGGATCTTTACAAGTTGAAATACAATTGCATGTTATTAGTATGTAGATCTGGCCAACGCCAGGGGTCCAGTGGCTTCGGCCCTGGATCTTTACAAGTTGAAATACAATTGCATGTTATTAATAGCGTCGATCCCAGGGGGCTATCCCCCCCAGGCAATACCTGCCTCCTTGATTTAAAGGGGCAGGGCTGGGTTTATTGCCCAGTGCCTGAGGCGCACCCCTTGAGGGGGAATGCCGATGGGATCGACGCAATTTTTCACCTGCCACCCATGAGCTTCGGTTTGTGGGTGGTCCCACATTAATAGGGCCTTGTGCCTAACCCGTACAAGTGGGTACGAGTAAATACAATGTAGATTTGGCCAACGGTATTAATAAGGTAAAACATTTTTATTAATAATTGAGGTTTAAATAAAAATAAAATCATGGAGAATGTAACCTAAATAACTAAGGGAATTGTAACTTGAGTAGTGATATAGTTTCGGTGACGGACAAACACACAATCTTCATTATATTAAGTTAAGATTTCATTTATTCCTTCTTTTCTTTACAACCCATTTGTGACATTGCTATTATTTTTATTTGATAATAAAACTATAAATTCTCTTTACCTTGCAGGTGTTCCTCCTTGTTGTTTTATGTGTATCACATTATTCACTGCCAGTTTGGTGCTTTTAGTGGTACCAGGTAAGTCAATGTTGTCTGCCATCTTTTTTTAATAATATTATTCATGTGCATGCGTATGTGTATGGAATGAATTGCATTGTGTATAATGCAAGCCTTGCATTGGTTTGTATGTGTATATATTTCTATTATGATTTGTAGATATATTAGTGTGTGTGAGAGGGAAACAAAAAAAAAACGTTAGGCAATACTATACTATAATCACTAAAATTATAAAAAATGATATTAAAAATATAAACAAAGAACAAAAGGAAATATATATGGTGTATATATATTCGTGTGTGTTATATATATGTGTGTGTGTGTGTGTGTGTGTATATATATATTCGTGTGTGTGTATATATATGTGTGTGTGTGTGTGTGTATATATATCGTGTGTGTGTGTATATATATGTGTGTGTGTGTGTGTGTGTGTATATATATATATATATATATGTTGTTTGTGTTATATATATGTGTGCATGCTGTGTGTGTATATATGTGTGCATGCGTATATATATATATATGTGCGTGTGTGTATATGAATGTGTGTGCGTATGTATATATATATATGTGCGTGTGGTATATGAATGTGTGTGCGTATGTATATATAATATATGTGTGCGTGTAATGAAGTGTATAAAAATTTTAAAGAACAATTAACAAAAGAACAAAATTCAAGTAATATATATTATTTATATGCATTTACATAGATGCTGATAGGTACGCGTCCTACATCCCTGATGCATAAAAATCTAAAAGGATGCAGTGAAATCATATCCATGCATCCCAATGTTTTTCTTTCTTCTTCTCTCACAATTTCAAGCTAAATGTAAATACATTTAAATAGTTTCTTAGAAACGAATTACACAGGATAGGTTACAAAGTAGGAGTTAGACAGCTTTAGTTGTTTCCCAGATCATAAATAAAAACCCAACAATTTATTAAGAAACTTTAGTTGGGACCCATGAAATTTCCCGGGTACTCATTCAAAGAAAATATGACGCAATAAATCAAAAAGCTATTAGCATCACTGTATTTTATATACAAGTAGATTTTGGAGGCACATGGTGTGGTTATCACCGTAGGAAATGGACTCATTAACCCGAATTCAAATTCTGGACGAAGTTGTTTGCATTTCACATAATACCTTTGGGAAAGGTATGAATCCATATATTCTCCTTCCATCTATGTGATCTACCGAATGGTTAACATTCCAGTATGTGATCTACTGAATGGTTAACATTCCAGTATGTGATCTACCGAATGTTACATTCCAGTATGTGATCTACCGAATGGTTTACATTCCAGTATGTGATCTACCCAATTATTTTCCCATTAAACTAACCCTAAACCTAACTTCTTTTCTCTAGTATATCACATGTTATGAATAGTAGATCACAAACCTTCGGTAGATCACATATTGGAAGAACACCCCAATAGTTTCATAGGTCTCAGATGAATTTTTTCTTTTTTTCTTTTCACATATATTCACATTTTTACTTGTTGATAGAATGTTTTTTGACATTTTTTTTATTATTCTAAATCTTTTCAGTTTTTATTGGTCGCAAGCTGATGGGTCTGTGGATGGGTGAAGCCAAAATTCATGAGCTTTACACTGCTGCTTGTGGTCTTTATATTTGTTGGTTGCTACTAAGAATAGCCACTGTCCTTTATAATTGGATTCCTCAGGGAACTGCTGTCATCATAAAGAAACTTAAGGAATGGGCCATTTTGGTAGGTAGACATTTTTTTTTTTTTAAATATTTAAAAGCATGGAAGTGATAGTGGTGATGGTGGTGGTGACCTGACACAAATTTAACACCTTTTTTTTTTTTTTTTTTTTTTTAAATTTAAAAAAAAAAAATTTTTTTTAAATTTAAAAAAAAAAACATTTATCTTTTTTTTATTCTTATTTTTTCATTATTGGCTTTTTTGCAAGGCATGATTTTTTTTTGGATTTTTTTAATTTAGAATTTTTATTTAAACATTTTATTTTTATCATACTGAAGTTTTTCTAGAAGGGATCCTAGAATTGTGTTTTATAGTGTGTTTAATGTGTTTTGGTTTAGCTCAGTCGGTAGAGCGTTTGACTAGGAATCACAAGGTTCCTGGTTCGATACTGGCCCTTGCCAACTCAGCGTATGAGTAGCACAGGGATCTGTGTGGTAAAGTGAAGAGCTGATGGTAGGTATGGCACACCATCTCAATGCTAAAAAAAAAACAATCTCCTTGGTTTAGCGCAAGTGAAAAGAGGATAGACTTCTTCACTGTCTGGCTGATATCGACTTTAGGCCACTCCGACGACTATATATAATTACAGAGAAAACTGGGTATGGATTTTATATTTTGTTTAGTCTCTTTTGTTTATTCTTTTTGATATTCTATGCACAGTTGATTACCATGCATGAGGAAATGTTTACCTCTTGTTAAAGACAATCTATCCTTACAAAAAAACAATATCAGCAAAATATATTTAAATTATTTCTCTGAAATTTTGAGATGAGGCTTGATAATTACAATTATTTGTGTTATTCGGACTATTGTCCTCATCTTCATTGTTATCTGTACAACGTTTCGGCTGATGTGCCCTCCCGCCTTCTTCAGGTATTTCTTGTCGGACTGAGGAACATTCTTGTCGTAATCGGGAATCTTCTTGAAGTAATTTTTGTTCCCGATTACGACAAGAAGGTTCTTGTGTCTGAGAAGGTTCCTGAGTCCGACAAGAAATACCTGTAGAAGGCCGGAGTGTACATCGGCCGAAACGTTGTACAGATAACAATGAAGATGAGGACAATAGTCTGAATAATACAAATAATATTTATATTTCAATTTTCTTTTTTTTTAAGTAATAAAAACAATATAATCAAACAGTTTAAGAAGTCACTTAGAACAATATCAACATTTGATGGAAGATTAGGATGATTTTCTTTAATCATCATCTTTCACTGAAATCCTACACTTGTCAGTCATATCTCTTAAATTAGACGTGAATCCCTCAAAAAATCTTCGGTGAACTTGAGCAGGCATAGTAGAGCTTATGAAAAAAATGTTACGAAAATTGAAGAGGACACATTTTCTACAGACTGACCATAAGCAACATAGGTGAAAAGTTGTTGATTTTGGAGTCCTGCATTTGGTGAACAAAAATAAAATTTTCTATCAGGTATAACGTTAAAATTGTTTGATATTTGGATTCTACAGTCCTTATTTGCCCTACATACCAAATTTCAGAAATATTGAATGTATGGAAGTATTTTAAGAATTAAAAAAAAAAACACTGAAATTCTGTTATGCTGTGTGGCTTTAATTTAGAAGCAAAATAGGAAAATTATACCACCCCTCGCAAAAAAAAAATCAGAACGGTAAGGTCTAGCAAAAAATAATTTGGCACACTTTCTTAACTCATTAAGGGGAACATTTGTGTCAAATTTCAAGTAATTCGGTGTCAGTGGGTTTCAAGATTTTGAACTTTTTGCTGGTGTTTAGACATGGAATAACCGAGCTATTGAGTAAAAGCTGTTTTGAATTTAATCTGTTATTAGTTAATTTACTGCTAAATAACCAACCAAGGTAAAACCATCTAAGTGTGCTAATTCCATAGTTTTTGCCTGGGGGTAGTAAAACAGCCAACTTCAAATTAATTGGAGTTGTTCTCCCTTTTTGTTCAACTCAAAAACAAAACAAAAAACAAAAAAAATAATCCATTCATATGAACTTTGTAGCACATTATGCTCTCTTCTTCTTTTGTATGCTATTTCTTTTTTTCTGCTTAATTATTTCTAGAAATGGTTCAGTTTTACAGCTTGAAAAATGACATTGGGTAATTTATGTTTTTCAATGATAAAGCATTAAAAAGAAATTGTTATAATTTTAAATGGTATCTTGTGTTTTAATTCATCTAAAACAGCTGTCTTTAATTTTCAAAAACTTTATGGAAAACAATATATACTCTGTGTGTGTATGGGTGTGTGTGTGATATATATATATATATATATATATATATAGGCATATGTATATGCCTGCCTGTGTGTGTATATATATATGTGTGTGTGTGTATAATGTATATCTGTGTGTGTGTGTATAATGTGTGTGTGTATAATGTATATCTATGTGTGTGTGTGTGTAATGTATATCTATGTGTGTGTGGTGTATAATGTATATCTGTGTGTGTGTGTGTATAATGTATATCGTGTGTGTGTGTGTGTATAATGTATATCTATGTGTGTGTGTGTGTGTAAATGTATATCTATGTGTGTGTGGTGTGTATAATGTATATCTATGTGTGTGTGTGTGTTATATCTGTGTGTGGTGTATAATGTAATCTGTGTGTGTGTGTGTGTGTGTATAATGTATATCTATGTGTGTGTGTGTATTGTATAATGTATATCTATGTTGTGTGTGTGTATAATGTATCTGTGTGTGTGTATAATGCATATCTATGCCTGTGTGTATAATATATAATATATATAATATATATATATATATATATATATATATATAATAAAACATTAATTGCAACTGTCAGTTTCTCATTTTCATGATCATCAGACGATAAAGAAAGCTTTAGGGCAGACAGCCATAAGCTGTCCTTAATATTTTCCAATTATATATATATATATATATATATATATATATATATATATATATAATCAGTTTAGCTCAGTCTGTAGAGCATTTGCCTTGGAACTACATGGTTCCAGGTTCAATACTAGCCCTTGCCAACTTAGTGCATGAGTAGCACAGGTTGGATCTGTGTGGTAAAAGTGAGGAACTGATAGTGCACCACATCAGATGCAAATAATAATCTCCCTCTTTAGCACTAGTGAAAAGGGTATAGACTCCCTTGCTGTCTGGCTGAAACTTATAATAGGCCATTCCACCTTGACGTTACCAGCTATCACTTGGTTGATTTTTTTTTTTTGTGTTTTGTGTTGTGAGCTAAAATTTCAGATACAAGTGAGCTTCTGGTACGCTTATGTTAATAAGTTCACTAAAACATTTAAGTTTCAAAATTTATTAACCAAAGAAAAATACAGTCATATTTGAGATACAAGTGAACTTCTGATACGCTTATGTTAATAAGTTCACTAAAAACATTTAAGTTTCAAAATTTATTACACCAAAGAAAAATACAGTCATATTTGAGATACAAGTGAACTTCTGATACGCTTATGTTAATAAGTTCACTAAAAACATTTAAGTTTCAAAATTTATTACACCAAAGAAAAATACAGTCATATTTGAGATATGAGTGAGCTTCTGATACGCTTATGTTAATAAGTTCACTAAAAACATTTAAGTTTCAAAATTTATTATGCAAAAGAAAAAAATTATTATTCATGAAAAAAAAAATACATTAAAAAATTACAGCCTATAATTTATTACATTCTATTTTATTATGTTTTATAACAATACAGTGTTTAGCTTAGTCGGTAGAGCGTTCGACTAGAAACCACGAGGTTCCTAGTTCGATACCGGCCCTCGACAACTCAACGTATGAGTAGCATAGGTATCTGTGCAGTAAAGTAAGGAGCTGAGGGTAGGTGTGGTGCTCCACCCCAGACGCAAAAACAATCTATTTGGTCTAGCACTAGTGAAAAGGAGATAGACTCCCTCGCTGATTGGCTGATACCGACTTTAGGCCGCCCCAATGCCTTTTTAAAATTTTTTTTTTTTACTTATTATTTAAAAAACATGAATAAAAAAAAATAAAAAATAGGGTGTCTGCTGGAACAGATTAATGGCATTTCAGTTTATTTCAATGGGGAAAATTGATTTGATATACAAGGAAATTGAGTTATGAGAGGAATGAAATAAACTTGTGAGTCAAGTAAACAATAGTTTAGACAAATAATAAAGTCTTGATCATATAGTTTAGATAAATGGCAAAACAGCATTGATAATGGTTTAGAAAAAACCAAAAGTACTTGTTTACAGTAATAACTCTTTTAGAAAACTGATTAATGCCTTCAAGGTGATGAAATAGAAAAAAAAAAATGTCAAAAGACTTAAAAGAAAAAAAAAACTTGAAAACAATAAGGATTCCATTATTTTTAAACAAATTTGTTTGAGGTGTATGTATGTGTGTATATGTGTTGTATATATATATATATATATATATATATATATATATATATTTTGATATATTGAAAAAACAAAAGATGTTTACAAATACATGGGATCATCAGGAGAGAATGTGCAACAGTTTCAGGGCCTTCCTGGCGATGTTGCTTTTTAAAACCGTAGAGAGGAAGGCCTGAAACGGTTGCACATTCTCTCCTGATGATCCCATGCATATATATATATATATATATATATATATTCAACTATTTTCTTTTCTTTTGCTTTGGTATTTTTCTCCGTTACTTTAGCTTGTATCTTGTTCAGTTGTGGAAAATCAAATAAAAGTTGTCTGCTTAAAACTAATTTTGGCAGACATTTTCTAACATTGTTCGTGTTTGGTCTTGGAGCTAACATTTTTTTTTATTATTACTATTTTTTTTTTTTATTCCAATAACATTGTGAATCTGTAAGTAATAAGTTATTTTTTGAGAATGTAGGAAAGTGGTACAAAATGTATTTATTACTCTTGACTGTGCTGATTAAATTTTTGGTGCATTAACATGATTAAAGTCAAGTCTGCCCTGCTATTTACCATAGTTGGAGAGAGAGAGTGTAGAATTCATACCTTCCCAAGGGTATTATCACTGTTGAAATGAAAACAGTTTGTGTGTGTTTGTGTATGCATGCATGTATGTATGTGTGTATGTGTATATATATATATATATATATATATATTATATATACACACACACACACACTAAAGATTCGCGCTACTGTGAGAAACTTAAGTCGGTAGTTTTTTTAAACCATTTGATTTTAAACGTATATTTAATCTGTATATTGACACTTTAAATCAGTTTTAGGAAAAAATCCAGAAGTAAATGCTATTTTATATTTGTTTGTTCGGTGGATTTAATGGTAACTGCGATATATAATATGGAAATAAATCTGACAATATGTAGAAATATATAAATAACAAAAAACAAACTATTTCCAAAGATGAATTTATTTGTAGATGGTAAAGTCAACGTTAAAATGTTTTGGTTTGTTATAAATATCCTGATAAAGGTTTTATAACAAACTGAAATGTTTTTTTACGTCAACTTTACTATCTAAAAAAAAAAAAAAAAAAAAAAATCTTTTAGAATACCTTGTTTTTCTTATATATATATATATATATATATATATAATTAGGAAAAACAAAGTATTCCAAAAAATATATATATTATTTATTTTTTTTAAATTTTTATTTTTTGTGTGTGTTGTTGTAAGGGTTTCGTGTATGCTTCACATATTTGTGTGATAAAAAATAAAATAAAAATAATAGTTTGTATTTAAAAAAATTTTTTTAAGCATGAATGGATGGTGATATCCTGTTAAAATTGATTAATATTTAAGAAATGCTGTAGACTTACCAATTGTTCTGATTAATAGTGTAGCTGATACTGTTCTGTGGTGATATATATTCTCATTACTTTTATTACCGATTAAGTAATAAAAATAAAGGGTAGATTAAGTCTGTATAAAAACTTTTGACATTTGTGGTCATTATCAAGAACATGACTTAAACTGTAGTATCAAGTTTGATATTTTGAAATCAGTCTATTAAAGGTTGCATGATTATGACACTAACTAGAGGAATGTAGATTGTTTCTAAGTGTTAGATACATTTTATGTAACCCACAATATATATATATATATATATATATATATATATAAATAAATAAAATTGTGGGTTCATGTATGCTTCTTATATAGATAGATGAAAAATGTATGGCCTATATATGTACCTAATTTAGGTTAAATCCTACTTAACGGACCTAAATTCCACCATTGTATGTCACCCCGCCGAAAGAAAAAAACAAAAAATCAAGGAATTAACCGAATTTAATGAAATTTTAACTGGAGCATTATATTGTTTATTCATTAATATATGAATAAACAATATAATGCTCCAGTTATTTTATTTAAAGACTTTTACATTTTTTCAGGTCAATTAACTTTGAACCACGTATGTTTGTGAATCTGTGTTATGCCTCAAATATACATGGTTCAAAGCTAACAGACCTGAAAAAATGTAAGAGTTTTCAAATAAAATAACTGGTGCATTATATTGTTTATTCATTAATATATCAACACTGAAGTTTCATTAAATTCGGTTAATTCCTTGATTTAAAAAAAAAAAAAAAAAAATAAAAAAAAATAAAAAAAAATTTCTTTCGGCAGGGTGACATATGATGGTGGAATTTATGTCCGTTAAGTAGGATTTAACCCTAATGTAAATGAAAGAAAATGTTGAAAAAATTAAATGTACTTACTATTTGATGCTGTAGAGAATGAAGCATGAGAAAATTTTTTTTTTTTTTTAAAGAGATACAGACTTTTTTCCTCTTATCTAAAAGCATCTTCAGGCAATGTATATAGAAAAATTATCATCATGTTGTGCACTTAGCACAGATATCCATGATAATCTCTTGTCAACCTTCTCTATCATTGCTGCAGAGTTGGTCAATGTACGTCCTTGCTGGGTGACCCACACTAGCATGTCCATGTGTTGGCTTCCACAGGAGAATGTCGCTTATGAGTTCGTCCTTGCTCCTCCAGCAGTGTCCCGCATGTCTTGGATGGTTTGTGAGATAGGGGGCAGGTGGCTGTACCACTGCTTCCTTGTGGGGTGCTGTTCCACGACTTGTTCAAGACCGCATGCAGAATTCTTGTGCAGCTCCCATCTAGCTTATTCTTAAGGCACCTCTTTAGGCTCCAAGTGGTGCAGCCATACAGCAGCACTGACACAACCACAGCTTGGTAGAATTGTCGCTTTAACTTGTCAGTGAGGTCAGATTTCCATATAACTGATAATCTGTTTATAGCTGACCATGCTTTCCCTATTCTATATAGACAATAGAACTCTGATTAAAAGAAAAAAAATAGGAAAATGGTTACTTTTTTGGAAACCGTTGACAACAAGATATCACCAAACAGTAATAACGACATTTCAAATCAGACCTACTTCTTGTTCAGAAAATGTGACTGTTTCATTTTTAATTTTCTTCGCTAGAGGAAGGGATGAGGTTACTGCAAAATATAGTGAAATCAATATTAATTATTCATTTTTGGTAATCTGAACATTAGTTACATAAGTGAGAGTAATCTCCCCTTATTTGTTTCACTTTGAGGAAGCCCTATGTTTTGGTTGGCCATTTTCATTTAACAATAAATCTACACTGAAAATACGAATTTGTTCGAATCAATACAATTGCATGTTTTAACACGAAAATATCATGAAATGTATTCTTAATTGTGCTAGCACATTATTTGAAAATGAACTTAATTGTTATTAAGAAAACATTTTATGATATTTTCGTGTTAAAACATGCAGTTGTATTGATTCAAACAAATTTGTATTTTCAGTGTAGATTTACGATGAAATGAAAATGGTCGGCCAAACATAAGGCTACCTCAAAGTGAAACAAACAAGGGGAGGTTACTCTCATTTTATGTAACTAATGTTCAGATTACCTTACTTTTTTTCTCGTTCTTCATTCTCTACAGTTTTTCGATATTAAGTACATTTAATTTTAAAACTTTCATTTATTATTTGTCTATTTTTTTAGATGAGGCTTGATGTGAATAATTTTGATTATTCTGACTGTTGTCCTCGTCTATATTTAAAAAATTTTTTTAAATGATCGTGATTCTTTGTGAGACATCCGATTGATAGGCATGCAAAAAACAGTGCCGTCATTTTTTTGAATGAGATCTTAAATATTCTTCGGTGCCTGTTTGATCAACTGTCAAACTATTAAAAATCATTTCTCAACATGGATCATTACTTGGATACACAGAAACACCTGGAGAAACAGCATCTAAAACATGTGTTAATATCTACTGCAAGATGAGGACAAACAGTCCAAAAAAAATCAAAATTATTCACTTTCATTTATGTTGAATATATAGGTCATATGATTTTCATATATATATATATATATATATATATATATATGCATATATATATATGCATTTATTTCTTGTTGTAGTAGATATGAGGTCTTCCGGAAATCCATTTTTCAATAAAATGGTTTTAATGTTGTCTAGTTCGTCCGTGAGTTTAACTTTAGAACA
>CM042166.1:28877319-28883599 GCA_023376005.1 Doryteuthis pealeii | reverse complement strand
CTAAGTTCACGCTTTGCCTTAATGATCTGTTCTAAAGTTAAACTCAGCGGACAAACTAGACAACATTAAAACTATTTTATGAAAAACGGATTTCCGGACGACCTATATATATATATATATTATATATTATATTATATATATATATATATATATATATATATTAATCTATATATTAGTACTTGTTAGCCTATGTTTCTGTGTTTTGTGTCTTGACTGATGTATAGAAATGTGCATAATGATTTGAATGGTTTGTACTGTGATTAACTATTTTTGTCTATATACTATATATATATATTATAATGTTGTTGGGCACTTTCCGTCCATAAGAATGATGGTGTAGTGTCTCCTCCCCCCAAAAAAGATAATCTGCAAGTGATCTGCAGGCCAATTCCTGAGTGACAGTCTTTGGTGCACTGAATGCATATGGTGCTTTCTGGGCTGCTGTCTTTTCTCTTTCTTTCTGGCTCTCTTTGCTGTTGAGGCTACTCTCATATATATATATATACTTTGTTAGGTATGTCTTTTATGAAGAAAATAATTTGAAATTGACATGAATATGACATAACTCGAATGTAGATTGTTGCTGAATGTTAGATATATTTTAAGAACACAATTTTTAAAGTGAATGATATTTCATTTAATTTTGACCTGTGAGAACAATTTGTTAATCATTTCACTATAACAAGGCATTCAAGGGTGGCTAATGTTATAAATAGTTTTTGTTTTTTTGTTTAAAAATTTTTATATAGAAAACCAGACCTATTTTATTCATATCATGCTGTATTGTCTGTTCAGTGTAGTATTTTTGTTTAAATAATAATGAAATTATTGCGTACAGTGCTCAGGTGCACCACAACTCATCAAAAGCTCATGTATAGTACATAGAATAATGTACTAATGTCAGGAAAATGAATAGTGTGCAGTCATAATATACATGTATATTCTTAAATAGATAGTTTTACCAAAGATAAAAAAACAAAAAATTTACTTTGTTTTAAATTGAAATTATCTATTTTTCTCCCCTACTGAATGGAAAATGAATAGCGTACAGTCATAATATACATGTATGTTATACAAAAGTTAGTTTTACCAAGATTTCTAAAAAAATTGCTTAACTTTAATTTCTAATTGAAATCGGGTATTTTTTCTCCCCTACCGAATGGAAAATGAATAGTGTACGTCATGATATACATGTTTTTTTTAAGTTAGTTTTACCAAAGATTAAAAATTTCCTTAATTGTAAAAATTTACTTGTTGATTTTTAAATTGCACATACATTTTTTTTTTTTTTTTAAATTAAAAAAAAAATTTTTTTTATTTTTATTTTATTTATTTTTTTAAATTGCCATACGTTTTTTTTTTTTTTTTTTTAAAATTATTATTTATTTTTGTTTGTTTGTTTTTTTTCTAAATTTTTTTTGAGTGAAAGTTTGAGGAAAGTCTGTATTTGCCAAAGAAAAAAAAGAAAAAAAAAAAACGAAAAATGTTTTGAGGAATTTTTGCATCGCCTACTAACCTAATGAGTTCCTTCTCTCTATCAAGAGTTGTGCTTAACAAAATCTTTTCTTTTGCACAGTGGCATAATCGGAATTCAATCTTTGGAACTTTTCAAGATAGAACTATCAAATTTTATCAGGTATTAAAAGCATTTTTCCTCTGTATGATTCGTTAAAAAAAAAAAAAAAAAAAAAAAAACATCCTGATTTTGAAAAAAAAAAAAAAAAAAATTAAAAAATTTTTTTTCTTTTTTTTTTTTTTTTAAAGTGATTTCAGTGTCCAAGAAGGCAAATAGGAAATAAATTTTATTATTATTATTAATTTTTTGCTAGTATTTTCTTTTGTTTTGATTATTTTTTCCTTATGTGACTCCTTCTGTTTATTATTCGAATACAGCAAGTAGCAGCTTGGATTAGAAATAATAGCAGTTTAGGTTAGTTGATAGAGCATCCGCCTTTTGGAATCACAAGTTTCCAGGTTCGATCCTGCCCTTGCCAACACGGCACAAGAGTAGCATAGCTTGGATATGTGCAGTAAAGTTAGCATGTTGGGTGTGGCGCACCTCAGATGCATAAACAATCTCCCTGATCTTGCATTACTAAAAATGGGGAGCCACTAAATTCCAGGTTCGATACTGGCTCTTGCCAACTCAGCACATGAGTAGCACAGCTTTTATATGTATGTTAAAGCTGGGAGCTGATGGTAGGTGTGGTGCACCTCAGGTCTAGCGTTACTGAAAAAGCGATATATTCTCTCACTGTCTGGCTAATACTGACAATAGGCCCTCTGCCTACTTTAACTTAACATTCCATTTTAGATTTGAGGCACCTGTGGTGTAATGGTTACTCTTGGGAAAGGTATGCATCCAACTATTCTCCCTTCATCTATGGGTAAATAGTAGGGAAGATTGGGCTTGGCATGGCAACCAGTCTAGAAGGAAAACTCTGAATTCAAACCTGTTAAACTCTGCTTAAAAATAGACCTTGTCTCACATCCTACTAGTGTGGAGGGGTTGGGTGAATATATATGTAAGTTTTGAATCCCTGTCGCTTTTCCCTCAGGAAATCCTTATTAAACACACCAGCTGCTCTAACCATTTCAGCTACAAAGAGCCACTTTTTCTCTGAATTTTTTAGATGAGGCTTGATAATTAGTATATTTTTTATTATTGTCCTTATCTTCATTGTTATCTGTACAACGTTTCGGATGATGTGCCCTCCGGCCTTCTTCAGGTATTTCTTGTCAGACTCAGGAACCTTCTTGTCGTAATAGGGTTAGATTCAAAGTTCTGTGATGGCTCGATTACAAAAAGAAGGTTCCGAGTCCGACATGATATACTTGAAGAAGGCCGGAGAGCACATTGGCCGAAACGATAACAATGAAATTGAGGATAATAGTCCGAATAATACTAAAGAGCCACTTGTTTGCAGAAGCTCAAATCTAACCTATAAACTTATCCCTTATTCTATTTCTCGATTTCCCCAAATGCCATATTTATTTTTTATGTGAATAGTATTAATAGTAAAGTGTAATGGAGGCACTCACAGAAGCTATTATTGTAGGAAGTTGACTTGGCTACCTGAGTTCAAATCCTGATTGAGGTTGTTTATATTTAGTGATAAGACCCTTGGGAAAGGTATGAATTCCAACTATGCCGTTTGCGTTTCACATAGGGCTAATACCTTGGGAAAGGTATGCATCCAACTATTCTCCCTCCATCTATGGGTAAATAGCAGGACAGACTGAGCTCTTTAACCTTGGTTAGGCAACTAGTCAAGGAGAAGGAAAACTAAGAATTCAAACATGTTAAACTCTGCTTAAGAAATTGGCCTTGTGTCTCATCCTACTTGTGTGTAGGGCTTGGTATATATATATATATATATATATATATATATATATTATATATATATATATATATAGTAGTAGTAAAGTCGATGGGCGGCCTAAAGTCGGCATCAGCCAGTCAGCGAGGGAGTCTATCCCTTTTCAATAGCGCTAGACCAAGGAGATTATTTTTAGTATCTGAGGTGGAGCGCCACACCTACCATGAGCTCCTACTTTACCGCACAGATCCTGTGCTACTCATACGCTGAGTTGGCGAAGACCGGATTCGAACTAGGAACCTTGTGGTTTCTATCGAACGCTCTACCGACTGAGCTAACCCGGACCCTTTCCTTGAGCTATGGGTAAATAGTAGGGCAGATTGGGTTCTTTAACCTTGGTATGGCAACCGGTCTAGAAGGAAAACTTTGAATTCAAACTAGTTATATGTCTAAACAGGTATAGGCTCTGCTTGGCTATTTTTGCCTAAGACATATTACATGAGTAGTACCCCCACAAACAAAACCAAGTTATCGAACTAGTGAAGATGATGAATATTAATAGTATATTTTTTTTAGATTTTTAATTTTTTTTATTATTACTCTATGTAACAAAGTTTTTACTTTTTGTTTTCATTCCTAGTCAGAAAGAGTTATTTCCTAATTGCTTAGTCCTAAAGTAGAAATGGAAAATTAGATATTTTTCTTTTCAAACTTTGCTTTTGTCACTTGGCTTATGGAATTTTCAAGTTTACCAATTATCCAGAATATTCTTTGTAGATTCGGTGCTGAGTAACTGATAGAAAATTTTCTAGAACTTACTAAACATTTCTGTTTGAATTTAGTATAAGTAAATGTATATTTTGATTGATGTGTTATTTTATACAGACCTTATTAAAATAAAAATGTCCAAATTTCCATTTTTTTACATTGTAAATAGGTTAATTTCTGAATTTAATTACCAAGGGAATAATGGCCATTTTCTATACTTTTAATACATACGCAATTAAAAAATAACACATACTATCTAGGAACAAAGTTGGAAAGGAATAATAGCCATTTTCAACATAAGCAATTAAAAAAAAAACCCCAAAAAACACATCCAATCCAGGAACAAAATTTGTATTACATATTGTTACCCAGGATAGAATTTCAAAGTTTGAATGGGAAAATGGCCATTTTCTATAGTTTTAAAACAAACAATTAAGAAATAATACATCCTATCCAGGAACAAAATTTGACTTACATATTGTTACCCAGGGCAGATTAGTACAGTTTGAAGGGAATAATATTCATTCATACTTTTCCAACATAAATTAAAAAAAAACTAAAAAAACAATACATACTATCCAGGAATAAAATGTGTGCTAGCTAATGTTATCCAGGGCACAACAATCTGAAATATCAAAAGTTTGAAAGGAATAATGGCCATTTTCTATACTTTTAGAACATAAGCGATTTAAAAAAAAAAAAAAAAAAAAAAAAATGCACAATCTATCTAAGAACAAATTTGTGTTTCATAGTGATACCTAGGGCTGAATAGCAAAGTTTGAAGGAAATAATGGCCATTTTCTATACTTTTGAACATAAGCAATTAAAATCTAAAAAATAAAACAAATTCTATCTTGGAACAAAATTCTGTTACATAGTCATACCTAGGGCAGAATAGTAAAGATTGAAAGGAATAATGTTCATTTTCTATACTTTTAGGAACATAAGCAATTAAAAAAAAACAAAAAAAACATTTATTTCTCTGAATGTTTGAGATGAGGCTTGAAGATTAGTATTATCTGCGTTATTTGGACTATTGTCCCCATCTTCATTGTTATTTGTACAACGTTTTGGCCGATATAATTAATTAACACACCTCCTACCCCAGCTATGGTTAGTGGAATGAGAACAGGATACCCCCGTGGAATAAATAAAGGGTTAGGTTCAAAGTTCCGTGATGGCTCCCGAATACGACAAAGTTCCCAAGTTTGAAAAGAAGGTTCCCGAGTCCGACAAGAAATACCTGAAGAAGGCCAGAGGGCATATCGGCCGAAACGTTGTACAGATAACAATGAAGATGGGGACAATAGTCTGAATAACGCAGATAATACTAAAACATTATATCTATGAACAAAATTTGTGTTACTTAGTATTATTATATCTTTTTTTGTCTGTGCTGTTCCTTGCTGTTGTAAAATGTTGGCTTGAGTGAGTTGCGTTAAAAAAAACTGCTAAAAATTAAAACTGAAAGAAAATACTAGGCAAAATTAATAAACAATAATATTTGATAATAATTCATTTAATTTAATTAAAATTAACTTAATTAAAAAAAAAAACTGATGTTAGGAAATGAACTCTTTGATCAAAATTCATTATTGAAAATTTCAATTAAAAATTGTTATGGCGTAAATACTTGTGCCTTTTTTTTGCATTCCAATGCATGTCTGCTTCTTATTGTTGTTCTAAAAGCAGTTTTTGTTATCTTAGTAGAACAAATGTTAATATTTAGTTTTAGATTTTCTTGCTATATATATATATATATATATATATATATGAAGTAGTCAAACAATGTGTTTGAAATGGCGAAGGCCGACAATATGTGGGAGATTATGTGCTTAATTAAAGTCATACCTAATTTTGTTAATTAATTATAACTAAATGAATTAGGCGTGCATATCGGTTTAAATGTAAAGCGTAAACAAATCGAAAAAAAAGTAATCTCTGTATGGGCTGAAATGTACATACACAGATGACTTTTTCTCGATTTGTTTACGCTTTACATTTAAACCGATATACACGCCTAATTCATTTAGTTATAATTAATTAATTAACAAAATTAGGTATGACTTTAATTAAGCACATAATCTCCCACATATATATATATATATATATATATATATGCGGATTGGAGAATTTGAAATAAAAAAAAATGTGGACAAAAAACAGCACAAAAAAGCAGTAGATTTAGTGGA
>CM042166.1:28844819-28869819 GCA_023376005.1 Doryteuthis pealeii | reverse complement strand
GTCAAATATACTTAATATGTGATGGCGGGATGTGACTTTAGTGCACATTACTTTAAAAAAATTAGATTTTGCGTGATATATCCCCTATAATTTATCCCATGACTCATTAAGATAAAAAGATATCAGCATCATTGGTCTTCGCATGAGCTAGAAAATTAAGATTGGAAGCCATTTTCTTTTATCTGAAAAGTTATTTTTTCTCGGATGAGGACAATACTGAAAAGGTAATCCTTAACTTTTTCCTCGTAAATTCCTACCATAAAATAAACTGAACCCTCATTTTATGTCCGTGTTTTTGCAATAAATGTTTTATTTTTCTTGCACCGTTATTTTACATATATACATTTTACATACATATATACATTTACATAAATATATTTTCTTTATTTGTTAAAGAATAAAGAATATATATTTAGTATTGTTAATTGTTTATTTGTTAAAGAATAAAGAATATATATTTAGTAAAATTTAGTATTTAGTAAAATAATGGATGCAAGAAAAATAAAACATTTATTGCAAAAACACGGACATAAAATGAGGGTTCAATTTATTTTATGGTAGGAATTTATGAGGAAAAAGTTAAGGATTACCACTGAAAAATTATTTGCCTGGATTTTTGAGATGAGGCTTGATAATTTGTATTATTTATTCCTTATCTTTCTTGTTAAATACACAACATTTTGGCTGAAGTATCCTCCAGCCTTCTTCAGATTTTTCTTGTCGAACTTCGGAACATTCTTGTCGAACTTTGGAACTTTCTTATCGTAAAGAAAACTCCCGAATTTGACAAGAAGCTTCTTGAGTTCAAGAAGAAAAACCTGAAGAAGGCAGAGGGCACATTGGCTGAAACGTTGTGTATATAACAATAAAGATGAGGACAACAGTCTGAAAAATCTAAATAAGACAAATTATCAAGCCTCATCTCAAAAGTAACAGGAAAAACCTGTAGAAGGCTGGAGGGCACATTGGCTGAAACGTTGTGTATATAACAATAAAGATGAGGCTTGAAAATTTATATTATTTACATTTTTTTTTTTTTTTCAGACTGTTGTCCTCATCTTTATTGTTATATACACAATGTTTTGGCCGATGTACACTCCAGCCTTCTACAGATGCTTCTTGTTAAACTTGGGGAACCTTCATGTTGTGAAGTCTCCTAGTTACAACATGAAGGTTTCCAAGTTCGATAAGAAACATCTGATGAAGAAGGCCAGAAGGCACATAAGCTGAAACATTGTGTATATAACAATAAAGATGAGGACAACAGTCTGAAAAATCTAAATAAGACAAATTATCAAGCTCAAAAGTAACAGGAAACACCTGAAGAAGGCCAGAGGGCCCATAGGCTGAAACATTGTGTATATACCAATAAAGATGAGGAATCAGCCTTACAACGTGTTGGCCAATGTGCCCTCTGGCCTTTTATCAGGTGTTTCTTGTCAAACTCTGGAGCTTTCATTGCGACATTAAGACTTCCAAGTTCGACAAGAAACACCAGAGGTCACATTGGCTGCAACTCTGTGTATATAACATTAAAGATGAGGACAATAGTCTAAAAAATTTAAATAGTACAAATCTTTAAGGTTATTTCTTGTTGAACTTTGCAGCCTTCATGTCATAAATGAAGGCTCCCAAGTTCGACAAGAAACGCTGAAAGTCACATTGGCTGCAATGTTGGTTGTATATAACACTCGCAATGCGGACAATAGTCCAAAAAATCTAAATAGTACAAATCTTTAAGTTTGTTTCAACATGACTTAATTCTTGTCTCTGGAATATGAAAATATTTTAATTTTTTGTTTTTGTTTTTGTCTTTAGGCTTTGGAGTCTTTAACAATTGCTACTTTCTTATTGGGAGTGATTCCATTGCTGTTGGGAATGCTGTTTGAACTTGTCATTGTGGTGCCTCTTCGGGTTCCTGTTGACCAAACACCTCTCTACTTTCCATGGCAGGTGAGTGTACACACACATCCCCACCCTACAGTTGATTAGATGTGTTCTAAGTTTGTTTTTATTATAGAGAGTGTCCGATTTGATCGTTTTAAGAGACCAGTTTGATCGCTATAAGAAGCCTTGAGTCAAGCATTTGATTATTTACTTTAAAATGTTTTAGATTTGATTGCTATAAGAAGAGTGACCAGTTTGATTGCTATAAGAAGAAGAGAGAGTGGCCAGTTTGATTGCTATAAGAAGAGTGGCCAGTTTGATTGCTAATAAGAAGAGTGGCCAGTTTGATTGCTAATAAGAAGACCAGTTTGATCGCTAATAAGAAGAAGAGGGCCAGTTTGATCGCTAATAAGAAAGAGTGGCCAGTTTGATCGCTAATAAGAAGAAGTGGCCAATAAGAAGAGTGGCCAGTTTGATCGCTAATAAGAAGAAGAGTGGCCAGTTTGATCGCTAATAAGAAGAAGAGTGGCCAGTTTGATCGCTAATAAGAAGAAGAGTGGCCAGTTTGATCGCTAATAAGAAGAAGAGTGGCCAGTTTGATCGCTAATAAGAAGAAGAGTGGCCAGTTTGATCGCCCGAAGAAGTCTTCAGTCAAACATTTGATTATTTACTTTAAAATACTTTAGAATGTTTAATTTTATTTGAAAAATTAAATTTAAAAAAAAATTCTTTCCATTTGTCTATTTAATTGTGTTTATAACCAGTTAAATCTGTAGTAAATGTTTTTTTTTTTTTGTTTTCCTTTCAAAAAGGACTGGGCTCTGGGAGTTCTCCATGCCAAAATAGTCTGTGCTATAACAATGATGGGGCCTCATTGGTGGTTAAAAAGAGCTATCGAACAGGTAAGTTGTTATCTCCTTTTATCTCTTGTACCCATTTTATAATAAATTATCTTTACTACATTTATTAATTATTTTTCAACATACTGTCAGATTCATTTCCATTTCTTTCTAACACACACACACACACACACACATAATATATATATGTAAACAGACACACATTATATACAAAATTAATATAACCAATTTATATTAATTTTGTATATAATGTGTGTGTCTGTTTACATATATATATTAGTGTGTGTGTGTGTTAGAAAGAAATGGAAATGAATCCAACAGTATGTTGAAAAATAATAAATAAATGTAGTAAAGATAATTTATTATAAAATGGGTACGAGAGATAACCTACTCGAGTTTCACCATAAGGATCTTCAGGATTAAATCCACTGAATTAATCGAGACACCAATTAATAGCAGTCGATTTCATGTGTGTGTTCATTGCATTCATATATATATATATATATGTGTGTGTTAGGAAGAAATGGAAATGAATTCGACAGTAGGTGGAAAAATAATACATAAACGTAGTGATGATTTATTAGAAGTTATCTCCCTTCCACTGTATTGGCTATATTAATTTTGTATATAGTGTGTATGTGTATATATAAAAGTAAAGTAAAGTCGATGGGGTGGCCTAAAGTCGGTATCAGCGAAGGGGTCTATCCCCTTTTCAATAGCGCTAGACCAAGAAGATTGTTTTAGCATCTGAGGTGGAGCGCCACACCTACCATCAGCTCCTTACTTTACCGCACAGATCCCTGTGCTACTCATACGCTGAGTTGGTGAGGACCGGTATCGAACTAGGAACCTTGTGGTTTCTAGCCGAACGCTCTACTGACTGAGCTATATATATATATATATACTAATCCTATTAATAAACGTTTGTGGTTAAAAAAAAAAAAAAAACCCGGCAAATAGTTTAATAGAAATATACTACCAAAATTCTCAAAAAGAAAACCAACTGAAAATAATCGATTAACACTTGGCCAAAAAAAAAAAAAACAATTATATATAAAATATATATACATATAAACTGCTAGGATTGTCTAAAGCTAAAATGTAAAAAGTGCTCGATACCTAAGTAGAGCAAATAACTTTTGGTCTAACTTTATATATAAATTTGAAGATATTAAGAACTTGAAACATAGAAACTTTTCTCAAAATAACTTGTTTTGGCATTAAATAACCCGAAAAGGGTTGGTGTGCTGTAAACCAAACAAATAAACCAAGTCAAACCAAATGAAGTTAATGAAAATTATTTATACCAATTTGAAGATATTAAGAACTTGAAACATAGAAACTTTAATCAAAATGACTTGGTTCAGCTTTAAATGACCCGAAGAGTGTTGATATGCCGTAAAACAAACCAAATCATGACAACTGCTATAATAGAATCAAATGCAATCTTTTTGACTCTAGTTAAAAAACCCTTACGGCAAGCCCCAACCCCTTTTTATCATATGGGTGCTAGAAGGCGGTGGCTGCGGGTCCACATGTCCTGGGAATGACGTTAAACTCTATCTGATGGTGAGGTTCCAGTTTTGGAGGTTTGGGGGATGTGGAGCACCCCTTCATCACCATTGCTCCCTGGTCCACTCTGACCCAGAGTGGTAGTACCTGTTAGCTCCCATCTATGGGTTAAATAGAAAAATGTATTTATAAAAAAATTTTATCCATTAAGAATGAATTTATTTCAAAACTTTATCGGCATTAAATGACCCACTGAGGTTGATATGCTACAAACCAAACAGTTAAAAACTGAACCCTCCTAATGCCATCCAATGACAAACAACAAATTTTTTGTTCAATCCAATACATCTGATTCTTGTGACAACATTTGTTTTTTGCATCGTTCTCGATCGTTGTCAATCCATTTTATATGTTTATTCTTCATTTGTAGGTTTACAATGACGGCTTCCGAAATATGAATGTCCGCTTCATCCTGTTTAAGTTATGTGCTCCAGTGATTGCTGCTCTGGGTATGGCTCTGGCTATGCCTTATGTGATAAGCAAAACTATTGTTCCTGCTTTTGGTAAGTATAGACGCTAGGGATCTCAAAATTCAAAACAGAAAGGAGAGGGGTGTTATGCCCCGTGAAAAAGATATACAGGGGGGTCTGAATGTCTTATCACATCTGCATATTGTTTTTCTTTTCATTATTTTTTGTTTTAGCAATATAATATACTAGCTGGACCTGTGGATATACCACAGTATAATAATTTAATTATTATGACAGAAAGGGGAAGGACGTTATGCCCTGTAAAAAAGATTTACAGGATGGTCTGAAAGTCTTGTAACCCCTGAATATTGTTTTACCTTTCATTATTTTTTGTTTAATAATATATACTAGCAGGACCTATTGATATACCACAGTATAATAAGTTAATTATTATGACAGAAAGGGGAAGAAATCGACCCAAAAGAAGATGGCCAGTCAGTGAAATAGAACCCTTGTAAGAACTTCTTGCCATTTATATACCGTGGATGGCGACCCGTGATGCTTAACGATAGAACCCAGGTGGATGAGCAGTTCATGACTTGCAATACTCCACTTTGGCCCTATCTTGGGCTAGATGGTCGGTCGGAGAGGCCCCCTCCGATCAATCGGCTGGTCACGTCAAGCCCTAGTACCTATATGACTTTCCTAACCCTATTGCCCTTATGGCAAGCCCCAACCCCTTTTTATCATATGGGTGCTAGAAGGCGGTGACTGAGGGTCTACATGTCGTGGGAATGACGTTAAACTCTATCTGATGGTGAGGTTCCAGTTTTGGAGGTTTGGGGAATGTGGAGCACCCCTTCATCACCATTGCTCCCTGGTCCACTCTGACCCCGAGTGGTAGTTCCTGTTAGGGTACCATTTATGGGTTAAATAGAAAAATGTATTTATAAAAAAAATTGTATTATCCATTAAGAATTGATTTATTTCAAAACTTTATCGGCATTAAATGATCCACTGAGGTTGATATGCCGTAAAACCAAACCAAACCATTTATATACCTGATAGAAAGGGGTATATAACACCTGATCATTGATAAAATTCACTAAATACTAAGTAGTTAGCTGAATTTTTATGTTAATACAAGGGTAATCCCAAATTTAAGGTCTCCAAAATATTTAAAAATCACAGAAACGTTTGTTTATTGTCAATGATGTTTACATCATTTTAACGTTTAAACATGAACCTATTTTCCTACATAATTGCCATTTCAGTTTATGCCTTTTTGTAGGCGCTGTGGTATGTTTTGTTTGCCCAGGTCATATCACCTCACTGCCATGTTGTTGAGGAAGCCATGAACTATGTCGTCATTGAAAACCCCCTACAACACTAGTGGGCGTTTTTGTCATCCATGCATGATTCTCCATACATTTCCATTAATTGGCAATGAATTTCGATTGGTTTAATACTTTTTGTGTTCAAAATCCAAATAACTGCAAACTTCACAATTGGCAGTAGTGTTAATCGGGAACCCCCATCAAAAACAACTGCCAAGCCAAGACTGAGTGTGGCACCGAGGTGCGCGTATGCACAACAAATACAGCAGTATTGTCAATAGCTAGAGTGATGCTGATAGCTTTTTGATTTAGTGCGTCTTGGGATGCACATATTTGATTTAAGAGTCCCCGGGAAAATTTACGGGTCCCAACTAAAGCCATCTAACTATTACCTTGTAATCTATCCTGCGTACTTCGTTTCTAAGAAACTATTGAAATGTATTTATAGTTAGCTTGAAATGGTGACGGAAGAAAAGAGAAAAACACTGGGACACATGGATACAATTTTACTGCGTCCTTTTAGATTTTTGTACATCAGGGATGATAAAAATCTAAAAGAAACACAATAAAATCATATCCATGCGTCCCAGTCTTTGTCTTCCTTCACCATTTCAAGCTAACTGTAAATATATTTCAACAATTTATTAGAAAAGAATTATACAGGATAGGTTAAAAGTTAGGAGTTAGACAGCTTTAGTTTTTTCCTCCAGATCATAAATAAAACCCTACAATCTATTAAGAAACTTTAGTTAGGATCCAGGGGACTTGTTCAAAGCAAATATGTGCATCCCAGGATGCACTAAATCAAAAAGCTATCAGCATCACTGTATTACTACCTAGTTGAAGGTGGTTTGAAGTCAAACTTGTGCGTGAGGTATTTTAAATAGAAGGAGACTGCCCAGACCGCAGTCCACTATCTTGGTAGTCCCGCAGTTAGTCCAGTGGCAGGGGAAAGAAGATCTAGCCACCAACAGACAGGGTTGGTGAGCTAAGCACAGGAGCTAAGCAGCTCAATAATGAGATAAACAGGAATGCAGAGTGCGACGTATTTGTCATCATGAACAATCTGATGTAGATAGGAATTTCCCTGCAAGGTGTGTGACCGCATCTGCAAGTGCAGATTTGGACTAATGAGCCACCATAGGGTCCTCAAATGAAGACATGGGGTGACGTCATCGTCGTCTGCGACGGACTTCGAAAATAAAGAAAAGAATTACTACCTAGGTTCATGAATTATTTCACTGATTTTATAGAATTTTAATATTTAAAAAGATGTGATGTTTTATGATCTAAAGTTTGGATGATGTTTTTTCTCTTTTCAGGCTTCAGCCCCAGTGTCCAGAACCTGGTTCTCCGCAGGATCTATCCAACACTTTTAGCTGCAATCATTATGACTGTAGCTAGTATATTCCAAGCTCGTCAATTTAAACGACTTTATGAACATATTAAAAATGATAAGTAAGTATTTAAAATCTATTATTATACTAAAGTTGAGTGAATCAAAAATTGTTTGCTAAAGGCTTTTTTCCTATTTAGTTTAATGACACAAAATTCATTTCAAAATATTCCTTAGTTCTAGGATTGAGTTATTGTTATGTTTTTAACATACAGATGAAATTATATGAAATAAGAATGATAAATGCAAGGCAAGGTTATTGGAAAATTAACAAAGGATTTATTAAAACACAGTAGAAAAATTCTTCTACTCACAGACGACATTAACTAGTCACTGAGAACGCTTAGCGTTCCAAACATTTGTTAATAACAAAACAAAGGGAAGCAACTCTATTTTAGTACAAGTCTATTAAGGTGTACCTAACAGTTATGTTTGAAAAAAATCCATTTTGATTGATTCAATTAGTTGTAATTTGCAATTAATTAAAAAAGAACCCATCTCGTACCTTACTTTCTGTCACTTTCCTCCTCTCTATGTATATCTTGATTGCCTCCTTGTTATATATGTTATTTTCTCTGTGAGTGATTTAGAGAGTGTGAAATATATTGGATATTAAGTTTTGGAAGCAGCTAGCCTGTAGCTTAAATTCAAATTAGGTCAAACATTTCCTTTCTTAGAAATCTTACAAACTGATTTTGTGTTTTAAAAAATTGTCTGGCCATATTTATTTTTTTAATAATTTAATTTGCAAACTCACTTTTCCCTAATCCTAATTATCTACCCAGAGCTCAGTGGGTGACCCAACAGGTCACATTTTCTCTAGTCTTATTATAATGGAGATTGTGGGTTTGTATGTCTGTAACCGAAACTATATTACTATGCAAGTCACAATTCCTTAGTTATTTACATCATATTCTCCATGATTTTATTTTTATTTAAACCTCAATTATTAATAAAATTGTTTTACATTACTTACACTGTTGACCAATCTACATAATAATAACATGCAATTGTATTTATATATACAACAAAATAGAGGTTACAGTGTGAATGGGAAGGCTTATTTGCATATTTATATTAAAAATTTGATTTGAATAAATATATACTTAGTATTATTGATTTCTAATTGTTTGGTTTTATCTGTTGAATATGAGCAAAATCTCTTCAATAATTTTAAAAGAAATCCCTTAACAAGAAGAAATAACTGTAATATTATTCTTTACTTCCTATTTTAACTAAACAGTTTAATTAGGAAAATTACCAATGAAAGACGGGAGTAACGTAAAATGATGGAAGAGTTAGTTTCAAAGTTGTTCTATTTTTCAATCATACCCCTCTGTTCAATCTTTTATCTACATTCTTGTTCAGTTACATTAGCCTTTCTAATTTAATATCATATTTTATTATAAATTTAACTAAAATACTTGCACCCGGAGGGTGCATATATTTGCGAGTATTATAAATGTGTACAGGTTCTTTCTTTGACTGTTGGTGATTTAAATGTGGTAATTCCATGTCAAATCATCCAGAAAAAAGTAAAACTGTCACCCACTCTCTTCAATTTTTCTGAAATTTTTTTCCTTATGTGGACTATGTTAACGTTAGACAATCCCCAAAATTTGAATTTCCTATTCAAAAAATTGGCCGAGGTATACCAATTTTTTAGCTCTCCAAATTTGGTGGGGCTTGCAAAAAATGGTGACTTTTTGTAAGCTATATTTGTCTGTAAAATTAGTTCCGAAAAATTGAAGGGTGGGTGACGTGGCCTCGATGATTTTACATGGAATTACCTAGAGGTGCTCCAGAACCAGAGCCTCACAGATGTAGTTAACTGTCATATTTAAAACAATCTTATAAACAAGATCTTACACACATGGGTAATTCCATATAGGTGCTAGTCATATAGGTGCTAGGGCTTGATGCGAACAGTCAGTTGAACGGAGGGGCCTCTCCAACCACCCATGTATGTAGATGGGTGGTTGGAGAGGCCCCCTCCGATCAACTAGCACCTATATGATTTTCTTGGCCGTATTGTTCTTAGGTCAAATCTCAACCCTTTTGATCTTATATGTCCCAGTAGACTACGTCTGAGGGTCTTAGTGTTCTAGATAGTATCTAGTGGTGAGGTTCCTATTCTGAAGCTCTGGGGAGTGAGGAGTACCCCTTCATTACCATTACTTCCAGGTTTACTCTAACCCGAAGTGGTTGCCCTTATGACAACCCCCCAATCCTTTTTATCATATGGGTGCTAGAAGGCGGTGGCTGAGGGTCTACATGTCCTGGAATGACGTTAAACTCTATCTGATGGTGAGGTTCCAGTTTTGGAGGTTTGGGGAATGTGGAGCACCCCTTCATCATTGCTCCCTGGTCCACTCTGACCTGGAGTGGTATTACCTGTTAGGGTCCCATCTATGGGTTAAATAGAAAAACATGAGTTTATAAACAAAATTGTATTATGCATTAAGAATTAATTTATTTCACAACTTTGTTGGCATTAAATGACCCACCGAGGTCGATATGCCGTAAAACAGAACAAACCAAACCAAAGTGGTAGTACCTTTTAGGATCCTATCTATCAATGATGTTTAAGATGGCTCACTCTACAGCCTTCTTCATTGGAGGACGTGTTTTCAGCTATTGATTGGCTGAGGCTTAAACCATGTGACCTTGCTTAGTCTATAAATTTTAGTGGTGTATTGTAGCACACCTTATATACACTATCTACCTATCTATCTACATTTTCTAACTATCTATTCGTCAGTCTGTGCGGTAAAGTGCGGAGCTGATGGTAGGTGTAGTGCTCCACCTCAGAAAAAACAAAAATAATCTCTCTGGTGTAGCGGTAGCAATAAGGGGATAGACTCCATCGCTCACTGTCCTGCTGATACCAACAAAAGTCCACTCCGCCAACTTTCCTTTTTTTTTATCTATCTATGTTTTCTGTTTATCTACATTTTCTATTTATCAATCTTAGTCTCTTCAGTGTGATCACACATGGGGCCAGTCCTTATCTGCTGACTCTCTGCTTGTCAGTCTTTATTTAACACAGTCAGTAGAAAATGGTTCTACCCGAAAATGACTTAACTAGCCCAACTGTGCTAAATTAAGATTTATTGAAGAGATTTTTGCTCATATTCAATAAGATAAAACCAAACAATTAGAAATCAATAATACTAAGCATATATTTATTAAAATTAATTTTTTAAGATCAATATGCAAATTAGCCTTCCCATTCACACTGTAAACCTCTATTTTGTTGTATATATAAATACAATTGCATGTTATTAGTATGTAGATATGATTAACAGTGTAAGTAATGAAAACAATTTTATTAATAATTGAGGTTTAAATAAAAATAAAATCATGGAGAATATGATGTAAATAACAAAAGAATTGTGACTTGTATAGTAATATAGTTTCGGTTACAGACAGACAAACCCACAATCTCCATTATAATAAGATGTGTATTTTATATCCCGAGATGTAGGAAATACAAAATGATAATAAAAACACTGAAATATGTTCAACATATAACAATGTTTTATTTATTCTCACTGACAGGGAATACACTGGATGGTTTTGGATAGAATTCAACAGTGTGTGTATCATCTGTGTGATCACACATGGGGCCAGTCCTTATCTGCTGACTCTCTGCTTGTCAGTCTTTATTTAACACAGTAGAAAATGGTTCTACCCGAAAATGACTTAACTAGCCCAACTGTGCTGATGCACGTGGTCACTAGTTCAATTGTGCTGATGCACATCTGTACAGTCCAAACTAACATGGCGGAATTCCCATATCCGGGTTCCTGTCACTCCCTTACTGATCAAAGGGGAGCAACTCTATTTTTGTTAGGTTTACCTAACAGTCTATATCTATCAATTTTTTAAATTCTGATTTTATTTGTTTTCCAGGTATTTGGTTGGGCAACGTCTGGTAAACTATGAACCTAAAAAGCCTTTCACCGGCCACAATTCACCGACGTTTGCAGGGATGACATTCTCACAAGCTCAACAACAACCAGCAGCAGCAGCACAACAACAACAACAACAACAAGCCCCACCACAACAAGAACAACAAGAACAGCAGCAAGCAAATATTGCAGATGATATTCTGCCAGGGGCAATGCTTCAACCGGCTGGAGCACTACCTGCGGGCAATGCAGGACTACAGCAGCGTTTAGGTTGAAGGAAGAAAAGTTTTGTCTTTTTTTTTTTTTCCTCAAACCCCCCCCCCCCGAACCCCTTTTTTGTTTTCCATGCTTGGAGACATGGCAACTGTCGGCAACATTCCTCTTGCCCCCACGACCTCTGTCGGTCGTTTGGTCGGTCGTTTGGTTGGTTTGCTGAACAACATGTGGGAAGAGAAGAGAAAATTTAAAAAAGGAAAACAAAAAAAAAAAAGAAAGCAAAAAAAGAGAAAAAAGTCTTGAAGATGTAAATACGATGATTTTATGGATTAAATATATGAAAGACAAAAGCGTTTAAAATGGCTCAAAATTAATGATTGGATTTTGTGGCTCGGATAAAGAAAGGCAATTTTGTTTAATTTATGATTAATTTGTATTTTTTTTTTTTTTTTTTTTTTAGTTATTGTTTTTTTTTCTTTATTAAATACCATTCTTCTTATATTTTATTCAAATATTTTTTTTAAAAATCAGTCATATTCAGAATCTTGATTTTTTTTTTTTTTTTTTTTTTTTTCTTTATTTAAAAAAATTTTTTTTTTTCTACTCTTTTTCTTTTTTTCCCCCTAATTATTCCCCATGTTTTTTCCTCTTAATTATTAACCCCCCCCCCAATTATCACTCTTTTTTTTTTCTTTTTCCTTAATTATTAGTTTTTCTTTCTTCCCCTGAATTATTCCTTTAAAAAAAAAAATTTTTTTTTGTATTGCTCCATTTTTTTTTCTAACTCTTTTTAAATTTTTTAAAAAGTCAATCATATTTAAAATTTTTTTTTTTTTTTTTTTTTTTTTTTTTTCCAATTTTTTAAAAATTTCATATCATTTGTCTAATTATTACATTTTTTTTTTATGCAGTCCACACAAAAATGTTTTTGTCAGAAATAAAAAAACAAACAAACAAAAAAAAACATGGTTGAAAAAAAAAAAGAAAAAGAAATTAAATAATTTTTTCAGTCATTACTTTAAAATCATTTTAAGTTTTTCTTCCTCACCTTTTTTTTTTTTTTTTTTTTTTTTTTTTTTTTTTTTTTTTTCAAAGATTAGAAACTGTGATGGAAATGTAACCACTTCCCCATATTTGGTTGGTGAAAGGCATTTTTGTAAGCTTAAAACATTTCCCTTCTTAAAGATTGAAAATAACTTATTAACCAGAACACTGCTATTATACAAACAATTAAAAATTCCCGACTCGCTTAATCATTTAAAAAAAAAGAATATTTATTTTATTTCTAATATAAATGGAAAATAGAATTTAATTCCTTTTTAAGATTTTATTTAATCTTCCTTGAAAATTTACTTAAAATTTCTGAAAGTTTGTACAATCTTTGCCTCATAGGGAGTTGTTACATTTAGCATATGAAATTATGCAAATGTATCAATTATTATGGGACAGAACTAATAATTAAGAAAGATGTCCCATAATATTGGTACATTTAGCATATGAAATTTATATGCAAATGTATCAATTATTATGTAATAATTAATAATAGTTGTGTGCGTTTAGCATATGATTTATATGCAAATGTATCAATTATTATGGGACAGAAGTAATAATTAAGAAAGTTGTCTCATAATAGTTGTTACATTTAGCATATGACATTTATATGTAAGCTAGACAAAACATGACCTTTTGGGTCACCCATTGAGCTCTGGATAGATAACTGGGATTAAGGAAAAGTGAGTTTGCCAAGCGAATTAATTAAAAAAAATAAAAAATAAAAAAATAAATATCCAGAGAATTAATAAAAACCCCAAAAAACAAAATCATTTTGTAAGATTTCTAAGAAAGGGAATTTTTGACATAATTTTATATTTATTAAGAGCCAAGAAGTTGCTGCTTATGAAACTTAACATACAAATATGTTTTACACACTCCAATCACTCTCTTTACACTCACAGAGAAATTAATATATATATAACGAAATAATCAAGATATACATTGAGAGGAGGAAAGTGACAGGCAGAATGTAAAGTAACAGACAGGCAGTTTTTGACTTAATTACAACTAATTAGAACCAATTAAAATGGAATTAAAAAAAAGATAACTCAATTCTAAAACTAAGGAATAATCTAGTATAACTTTTGTGTCATTAAACCAAACAGTAAAAATGCCTTTAGGAGATAAATATTGATTCTCAGCTTTACTATAATAATAGATTGTATCAATAATTATGGGACTGAAGCAATAGTTAAGAAAGGTGTCCCATAATAGTTGTTACATTTGGTATATGAAATTCATATGCAAATGTATCAATTATTATGGGACAGAAATAATAAAGAAAGGTGTTGGATTTGGATGCACTGGTTAATAAATGAAAAACAATCTTTTTGAATGCCACCCACACAACCACCCACAAGAAAAACAACTGTACTCCCTGTTTGCTTGGATGAATAGACACAATTTGTTTTCTTCTGTTTTTATTGGTTTATCAAACATGAAAATTTGTTAGTTGCTTGAGCTGCAAAAGAGAAAATATTTTGTGTGTCTCTACTTTCTTTTTTTTAAATCTTGCCAAACAAAGAGTTCCTAACACAAGGGGAGATAATTGCTTCAATTATTTAATCAGTCACATCAAATATTACCCATGTCCCAATATTAGCTGTTACCCTTTGTGTATAATATATATATATATATATATATATGTGTGTGTGTGGTTGAAAATAGAGGAAAAAGTGGATATAACAACACAGCAAATAAATTCAATTGAAATTTTGTCTCGGTATTTAGTTGAGCCTTCATCAGAATTTATTGTGAGACAAGTGCTTTTACATTGTGCTTTTATACTGAAAATTTGTAAAAATTTTTTACCCTGATAGGAATGGAAAGGGGAGAGCGTGTTGTATACTCTCTTTCCTTACTTTCTTACTTCTATTATTCTTCTTCTAGCGTCTGGACTTCGTCTTGGGGACTTCAAGTCTGGTCTTCCATTGGGGATTTCTCTTTATCAGAAGCCCTGTGTTATTGGTAGTTTTTAGATAATAACACAAGACTTTGATTTACTTAGATCATATTTTATTCTGAAATCCCCACCAGACTACCTGCAGATTGTGTCGGCCGCGTGCATAACACGACTTACCACTGTCGTGGCTTTGCCGATCTGACTAAAAATCTCTTTCTAATCTAATCTAGAAGAGGGTCTTCTCCACCGATTCTCACGGTATCCATTGAAAAGATCAGGATGAGGTCAAGCCTTGTCATTCGATCCTTCAAGGCCGCCCGCTGAACTTATAACAGCCATTTTGATTTCTACACTACTGTACATAAATATTAGGAATCTAATAATTATGTAACATGAGTTTGGGTGTGTGGTATGGAGTTCCTTACCGGACAAAAAAAATTACCTGTTCAGTATAAAAGCAGACTATGAAAAGCATTTGTCTCTACAATAAATTCTGAGGAAGCCTCACTAAATACCGAGGTGAAATATCAATTGAATTTAGTTGCTGGGTTATTATATCCACTTTTTCCTCTATTTTGAACCATATATATATGGAAGCGCGTGGGCTAGTGGTTAGTCGTGGGAAATGGACTCGTCGATTCGAGTTCAATTCCTAGATGAAGCTGTTGGCATTTCACATAGCGCTAATACCCTTGGGAAAGGTATGAATCCATATATCCTCCCTCCAGCTATGGGTTCAATAGTAGGGCAGACTGAGCCCTTCAACCTTGGGTAGGTAACCAGTCTCGGAGAGGGATAACTCTGAATTCAAAATTCCTGAGGTCGGTCGTTGATTGGGTTTGTGGCAACCCTTGATGCACCAATTCTTTCCTATTGACTGTGCCAAAAAGTGTGGATGGTCCAACACAAGCCTTCACCACTATAAACAAATCACTGTGTGGGTGTTCATTGTGTGTGGGAACCCTCATGCGTCGAAAATCGACGAGAGAGTTCATAATATATATAAACTATTATGGGAAGATAACTGCTTCAATTATTTCAGCAGTTACATCAAATATTACACCTGTCCCAATATTAGTTGTTACTGTGTATAACACACACATACACAGGTGGATGATATCAAGTGTTTCCTTGAGAGGATTCAACCAAAATTGAGAACTCAAAAGTACATATAAAGATTTGCATGTATATTTTTATATATACAGAGTGTTATGAATAAATGGATACCTTTGTACAGATATAAATTTATTTCAGCATTTCTTTGCCTCCTCAGTCTGATTTTTATTAATTTAAACACCTCACACCCGGTCTTATTGGTATGATCTTCAGTTTAGAAAAAAAGAAAGGAATGATTATACCAATAATACTGGGGGTGACGTCTTTGAATTAATAAAAATAATATATATAGTTGTAGAAAAAAGTTTCTCTCTCTCTCTACCAAGGATTCAGTGAGAGAAAAAACTTTTCCACAATTATAAATGCTCTATATTTTACGAAATATATTGAGCATTTTTGGATTAACTCCTAATGTTACTATAATGAAAACATTGTAGCAACATGTGATATATATATATATATATATATATATATATATATATATTATATATGAGGAGTAACAGATTGGGTAAAATCCAACAAAATGTGATAAAAAATTGACGGGAAAAAAATGAAAAAAGCACAAAACAACTTCTTTCAATTGATATTTTGCCTCGGTATGTTCACAACCTTCATCAGAAGATTTATTTGAGACCATGAACTGCAGTTTGTTTATACGTTGAAAAGGTAGAGGAGAAGAGGAGGGGGGGGATGCATCAGAAGAAGTGAGGAAAAAAGAAGAGAGGAAGGGGGAAGCTTC
Source organism: Doryteuthis pealeii (assembly GCA_023376005.1). NCBI lineage: Eukaryota > Metazoa > Mollusca > Cephalopoda > Myopsida > Loliginidae > Doryteuthis > Doryteuthis pealeii. The sequence continues at coordinate 28,853,416 of CM042166.1, read as the reverse complement.
ATAATATACCAAAGTGAAATGTCAATTGAATGAAGTTGTTTTTGCTTTAACTGTTTTTTCTTCAATTTTTGATCGTGTGTGTGTGTGTGTGTGTGTGTATATATATATATAAACTATTATGGGACAGAGGTAGTATATCTCTCGGCATTATTGACCTTGTCAAAATGTATTATGGGACAGAGGTGGTATATCTCTCGGCATTATTGACCTGGTCAAAATGTATTATGGGACAGAGGTGGTATATCTCTCGGTATTATTGACCTGGTCAAAATCAAGTCAGTTGAGAAAGAAAAAAAAGAAATGAAAAAGAAGCAAAATTTTGTGTAAAATCAGATTGAAAATCTTTGTCAATTTTTGCCATTTATTTTTTATTCTGCAATGATTTTCATTTATTAATCACTGTGATCAAACCATTATTTCATAAAATCTATTCAATAATAACCTTTGACCAAAGTTTTCTGTAAATATTATATAAATATTATATACGTTCATATGTCTGTCTGTGTGTGTGTGTGTGTGTGTGTGTGTGTATTGAAAAGAAATGGAAATGAATCTGAAATTAAAAAAATAATTAAATGTGAAAAATAAGTTATGAAGATGATTTATTAATACTAACAAATATATGCACCTCCGGCGCAATATTTAAGTTTAATGTAATAAAATATCATGTTAAATTAGAAAGGCTAATGAAACTAAATAAGAATGCAGATAAAAATTTGAACAGAGGGGTATTATTGAAAAATAGAACAGCTGAAACTAACTCTTCCAATCACTCCAGCTTTCATTGGTAAATTTTCCTAATTTAACTATTTAGTTAAAATAGAAAGTAAAGAATAAATTACAGTTATTCTTCTCGTTAATATTTCTTTTAAGATTTATTGAGATGTTTGCTGATATTGATTAAGATAAAACCAAACAATTAGAAATCAATAATACTAAGCATATATTTATTAAAATCAAATTTTAATATCAATATGCAAATTAGCCTTCCCATTCACACTGTAAACCTCTATTTTGTTGTATATATAAATACAATTGCATGTTATTAGTATGTAGATATGGTCAACAATCTTATGATGTAAAACAATTTTATTAATAATTAAGTTTAAAAGAAATCATGGAAATGTTACGTAAATAACAAAGGGAATTGTGATTGTATAGTAATATAGTTTCGTTACAGACAGAAAACACACAATCTCCATTATAATAAGATTTGAAAATTTAAGTGACATTTAAAATGAGATGGAGTTATAATGAATATAAGAGTGCTCAATACGTTTGTAGAGCAGATGTAATAAAATGGTATAGTGAGATAGCTTACCCATCTTTCAGGGACGCAGGACACGTACCTATCAGCATCTGTGTGTGTGTGTGTGTGTGTATATATATATGCCAACAGAACTGGTTCTTTTAAACTTCCACTGATCAAACTTAATAAAAATAATTAAGGGGTCTAGTTTAAGGGAAATTTGAGAACCACTATACAAGACTAGTCAGATAATCATCTAGTATGCATCTATTTGAGTGTTAATCAAAAAGTATCAATACAATCCCCAATGATGGTAAAATATCATTAAAACTGTTAACTACAAAAGTGTAAATATAAATGTACAACATATATCAATTCCTAACCTCTAGGCATGAAATAACCCTAGATGGGTTGATATGCCGTTAAAATCCATCAAGCAACTAGCTAAAAAATATTGAGACAAAATCCATTTTGGGTTAATTGATAATTTTTGTCTTGAAAATAATTCCATTTAAAAAAAAATTTTTTTTTTTTTTCTTTTTCATTTTTTTTTTTTTTTCTTTTTCATTTTTTTTTTTTTTTTTTTTTTTTTTTTTTTCTTTTTTTTTTTTTTTTTTTTTTTTTTTTTTTTTTTTTTTCATTTTTTCTCTTTTTTTTTTTTTTTTTTTTTTTTTTTTTTTTTTCTTTTTTTTTTTCTTTTTTCTCTTTTTTTTTTTTTTTTTCTTTTTTTTCTTTCTCTTTTCTTTTTTTCCTTTTTTTTTTTCTTTCTCTTTTCTCTTTTTTTTCTTTTTTTCTTTTTTTCCTTTTTTTTTTTTTTTTTTTTTTCTTTCTTTTTTTAAAATAATTATTTTTTTTTTTTTTTTTTCTTTTTTTCTTTTGATTGTTTATTTCTGTTTAAAACAAAAGAAAAATAAAGCCTTTTTTTCTTTTCTCTTTCGAAAGCAAATTATAAAAAAAAAAGTTTGTTTCTTTCAGAATTATTATCCCTCTATTTTAGTCTGTTTCTTTTTTTATAACTGTAGCGTATGATTATTCTAACCCTATTACCTTTATGGCAAGCTCCAAACTTTTTTTATCATATACTAGCAAATATATGCACCCTCCGGGTGCAAGTATTTAAGTTTTGATATAATAAAATAGCATATTAAATTAGAAACGCTAATGAAACTAAATAAGAATGCAGATAAAAAGATTTGAAACAGAGGGGGATATAATCGAAAAATAGAATAACTGAAATTCTCGTCTTTCATTGTTATTTTTTCTAATTTAAGTATTTAATTAAAAGATGAAGTAAAGAATAAAATGACAGTTATCTTTTGTTAATGGATTTCATTTAAGATTCATTGAAGAGATTTTTGCTTATATTCATTAAAATAAAACCAAACAATTAGAAACCAATAATACTAAGCATATATTTATTTAAATTACATTTTTAATATCAATATGCAAATTAGCCTTTCCCTTCACACTGTAAACCGCTATTTTGTTGTATATATAAATACAATTGCATGCTATTAGTATGTAGATATGGTCAACAGTGGCTTCGGCCTCTGGACCATTGATATAATTAACGGCGTCGATCCCAGGGGGCCATCCCTCCAGGCAACACCTGCCCCCTCGATTTAAAGGGGCAGGGCTGGGTTTATTGCCCACCGCCTGAGGCCCCCCTTGAGGGGGAATGCCGACGGGATCGACGCAATTTTTCACCCGCCATCTCATGAGCTTCGGCTTGTGGGTGTCCCACATAAATAGGGCCTTCGTGCCTGACCCGTACAAGTGGGGTACGTGGAAAATATGTAGATATGGTTAACAGTATAAATAATGTTAAACAATTTTATTAATAATTGAGGTTAAAATAAGGATAAATTCATGGTGAATGTGACGTCAATTACTAAGGGAATTGTGACTTGAGTAGCGATTTAGTTTCAGTTACAGACAGAAAAACACACAATCTCCATTATAATAAGATGTGCTAGAAGGGAGTGGCTGAGGGCCTTAGTGTCCTTGGTATGACATTAAACTCTATCTGATGGTGAAGTTCTAATTATGGAACTTTGGGGAATGTGGAGTATCCCTTTATTACCATTACTCCCAGTTCCCTGACTTGGAGTGGTAGTACCTGTTAGGGTCCCATCTATGGGTTAAGTAGAAAAAAATTGAGTTTAAAAAATAACTTGTGTACTCATAAAAAATAAATAAAATAAAAATATCTTTGGCCTAAAATGACCGAAATTGGGTTGACATGCCGTAAAACCTAACCAACTGATAACTGTAGTGAGAGAAGAGACTTAAATTGTGGAGCCAAGCTGGCAAGGACTTGTCTTGCGTTTAAGACTTTTGATTTAGGTGAGGTGTTGCCAAGATGGCCAAAAAGAATACGTATTGCTTTCGTTTGCTGCAGAGAAAAAAATGGCTTGCTTCCTGTGAAGTCGGACATGACGACACACCAAAAAAAAAAAAAAAAGTGGGGGGTATCATGAGACCAACCAACCAACCAGAAACGAGCCATAGCTATATAAACGCAGTGTTCCCTAAGACAGTGATCACGGTCTGACTTTGAAGCAAGACGGTGCTAGAGACAAGTAAAAAGTGAGTAGATAAATGGCTTGCTTCCTGTGAAATCGGACATGACAAAAAAAAAGGTGGGTGTGTCATGAGACCAACCAACTGGAAACGAGCCATGTCATATAGACATGGCTCGTTTCCAGTATATAAAACGAAGTGTTGCCTAATACAGTGATCACAGTCTGACTTTGAAGTAAGACGGTGCTAGAGACAAGTAAAAAGTGAGTAGATAATATCCAGGAAAGAAATTGTGTTACCTGCCTCGAAAACAATCTATATATACATACTCGGGTTCCTTAATTGTACGACTTATCATTTGCAACACCCTCTGATTATCTTGTGTTGCTTATCTGCCGTATTCTTATTTATTATGAGTGTCATAACCTCAGCTAAATAATGGACCATTCGATAAAGAACCAAAGGGGAAAAAACGTAAATGCAACACAGAAAAAATATCAGAAAAATAGTAAGAAAAAGATAGAGAAGGGTTTACATATTGAATTATTTGCAATAGCTCTTAAGTAAACGTATCAAACATTGTTATAATTAAATTATCATGCTGTGGTATATCCACAGGTCTTGCTAGTAAAAGCGCTAAATGTTTAAATCCACTCATTGTATATTTTATTATTCTCATTAAAATTTTTGCTGGGAGATATACTATTCGATAATCTTAAACTTGAAGTGACTAAATTCCCACCATAAAATTGTATTTGTGCATTATTTGAAATGAACTTAATTGTTAATAAATAGATATTTTATGATATTTTAAAGTTAAAAACAAGCTTCTTGGAAAAAAAAAAAAAAAGGGACTTAACTCTCATTGCTTTGAGTCCCTTTAAAATGAAAGTTAAATCCCTTTTTCTTTTTCCGAGATGAAGTTTGTAAACAATGGCAGCCATCTTTGATTCAACGTAATTTTCATGGAGAAAACACGACGTTTTTAAATCCATTTTAATGCATGTTTTTAACTCCAATATATCATAAAATGTCTAGTAACAATTAAATTAATTTCAAATAATACGCAAGTACAATTTTAAGGTGGGAATTTAGTCACTTAAAGTTCAAGATTACCCGATGTTACCAGTACCACGTTTTTAATCTGGACCTGCAGTCAACATGTGGACCACTCCCTTAATCTTCAATAGCAAAGCCAAAGACAAAAGGTGATGGGGGAAGAACTTCTGCACAAAACCCTCAAACCCTGACCATTACCTTCAGCTGCAACCGCCGCGACTGTTCCTAGCTGTTCTGTATTGGTCTTATCACCCACACACTTGCCTGCAATCAACGTGGACCCTCTGGGATTCATGCCTGCAGTTAAAGTGTACCAACTGGGAGTTATTGGTGAGTCGACTCGAAATGGTAGAGATACTAATCTCTAATGATTAAATTAGAGTATCAAAGACACAGAAGGAAGAACTACAACACACTGTCATCAAACCGTGACCAGACCTTCAGCTGCAACCGCTACAACTGTGTATGCCCGTCCGCAGATTGGCCTAATCAGCTACGAACATGCCTGCAGTTAATGTGAACCGCTTAATCTTCATTCCAGAAGGACAAAAGACGCGGAAAGAAGAACCACAATACAATGCCATCATACCCTGACCATTACCTTCAGCTGCAACAGCAGCGACTGTACCTACCTGTTCTGTATTTATCTTATCGCCACACACTTGCCTGTAATCAACGTGGACCCTCTGGGATTCATTGGGAGATAGAATCGAAATGTTAGACATACAAATCTCTAATGATTTAATTATCAACCCAGAAACATTGTGATTTATCTTATAGCATCGCAAAAGAGAATTGGTAAAGACACGTTCATAGAATCTGTTGTGAGGTATCTCTGTCTTTATTTGCAATTATGTGATAGACACGGACCTTTTTTTTTTTTTCGACTCAAATAAAAGAGATAACATATCAGATTTCAATGAAGGACTTGGATGAATCATAGTTAACCATGATTATTCTCAACAGAAATAAAAATCAAAACAAAGAAAAGAAAAAAAATAATACTATAAGTCCACTGGTAATTCGTTGAAAATGTAGAAAAGAAGTTTTAGCTCAGTCGGTAAGGCGTTCGGCTAGAAACCACAAGGTTCCTAGTTCGATACTGTCCCTCGGCAACTATGAGTAGCACAGGGATCTGTGCGGTAAATTAAGGAGCTGATGGTAAGTGTGGTGCTCCACCTCAGATGCAAAAAAAATCTCCTTGCGCTAGTAAAAAGGGGATAGACTCCCTCGCTGATCGGCTGATACCGAATTTAGGCCACTTCAACTAATATATATATATATATATATATATATATATATATATATATATATTAAATATGACCTGTTGCGTCACCCATTGAGCTCGGTGTAGATAATTCTGATCACGAAAAAAGTAAATTTGCAAAGCGAATCAAATTAAAAAAGAAATAGGGCCAGAGAATAAAAAAAATATCATTAAAATCATTTTGTAAGATTTCTAAGAAAGGAAACGTTTGGCCAAATTTAAATTTAAATGGACGTGATTCTTGAAATTCTCTTAATAGCTAAGGCGTTGAGAAGCTAAGTTGTGGGGATGGCTGGAAATTTTATGTAATGTCCAAAATAATCACTCTCTACTTTCTACTTCATCACAATTTTAATTAACAAACAAAACTAGTGAAAAAAAAAGTCTTGAAAATGAAGTGGAATGCTTTTGTATGTCTTCGGTGTTAAATACCCCCCCAAAAAACAAAAAACAAAAAAAAAAAACCAAAAACAAAACACTATTGACAATTTTCACTATGATAGAAGGGAAATAGTGCCGCTATACAGTAGTCCTGATACGACTACGACTTGGAAGAATTACCCCCTCCCCCCCAAAAAAAACACTTGACAATTTTCACTATGATAGAAGGGAAATGGTGCCGCTATACAGTAGTCCTGATACGACTACGGCTTGGAAGAATTATCGCTTTAACTTTTTAGTGTGATCAGATTTCCATATGACTAAAGGTTACCCCGACCGCGCTTTTTATCTAGACTATGAGAAGTAAACTCACAGCAATAAAGTTCCTTAAGTGACAATTGAACCCATACACAAAGCCTGTACGACATCCTTACTAACTGTTACTCAAGGCAGACTAAACAAGAACCGAAGCGAATCAAGCTCGTATTATGGGCGGCGACGGTCTCTCCCAGCTAAGATAGTTGGTTCCGTCTTGGCGATATTTTAGCTGATTCCCCACGGGATTAGGGTACGGTGACGTATGGCTTTTTAAAACCTGTCTTTCGTGTCTGTCTCTTGAAACCCCAAACCACTTAGGTAGGTTTCTTTTTTTTCACTCCTTCTCTCCCCTTGGCAAACTCCAAAGTATCTAGGACTTTTCCAACATCTCAGTCACCCGAAAATTATTTCCTCTTTTTGTTATTCATTACAAGTAAAAAATATGCACCGTCTGGGTGTAAGTGTTTTAGGTTTTAATATAATGAAATATATTAAATTAGAGAGACTACCTATAAGTTTTTTCAACTGTAGTCCATTCAATTAACAACAGTAATCCCTTTCGTTCAGCAAACTGCTCTTACAGCAACCGCATTCGTCTGACGTTCGTTGTTCTTTACGAAAAAATACAGTAGTCGGCCGAATTCTACTGCTCTCGCAGTCACCTCCTTCGCTTTTGTCATACGTCACTGCTCTCCTCAGCAAGACTCAAACGTGAACTGCACCGTGTGTTAAAGCAGGCCTTAAATAATGACACTAACATCCCACATTCGGGCCAATCGCTCAGTCTAGTGAATTAATTAATTCGCTTCTTTTTTTTCACTCCTTCTCTCCCCTTGGCAAACCCAAAGTATCTAGGACTGTTTCTAACATCTCAGTCACCCGAAAATTATTTCCTCTTTTTGTTATTCATTACAAGCAAAAATATGCGCCCTCTGGGTGTAAGTATTTAGGGTTTAATGTAATGAAATATATCAAATTAGAGAGACTAACGAAATTAAGTAAGAACAAATATAAAAATGATTACACTTATTTCAATCAGTTTAATTGGATTCTATATAAAATCATTCATAAGTTTGATTTTAATACGTTTGGAGAATAAAACAATAACATTAGAGATAAATAACGCCAAGTAATCATTTATTAAACCCGGTTTTGTTAAAACCAGTATGCAATTAACCACACCAGATGGGAAGAAATTGCTTTACTTGTGTATACTAGCAAGAATATGCGCCCTCCGGTCGTAAGAATTTAAATTTTAATGTAATGAAATATATAAGGTTAGAAAGACTAACTAAATTAAATAAGAATGCATATAAAAAGATTACAGTTATTTTAATTATATTTTAGTTGGTTTCTATATAAAATCATTCATAAGATTGATTTTAATACGTTGGAAAATAAGACAATAATATTAGAGATCAATAACAGCAAGTAATTATTTATTAAACCCGGTGTTGTTAAAAACTGATGGTTGTGTAGTCATACAATACTCCACTTTTACCCTTATTTGGGTAAAATAATTTTAGAATAATTTAACGTTAATTAACGTTAATAAATTAACATTAATCAAGATTTTGGAATAATTTGGGCTAGACGGGCGGTCAGAGAGGCCCCCTCCGATCAATCGGCTGATCATGTCAAACCCTAGCACCTATATGATTGTCCCGACTCTATTGCCTTTATGGCTGGTACCAACCTTTTTTTTCTTCTCATAAATATGCTAGAAGGCGGTTGCTGGGGGTCATAGTACCCTGGGTGTGACGTTAAACTGCATTTAATGATACAGTTCTAATTTTAGAG